>VXAD01001750.1:97128-338627 GCA_013399195.1 Dicrurus megarhynchus | reverse complement strand
GGTGTCTGTGACTTGATCAGCTACAAGTAACATCGATATTGCTGGTGTTGTAGCTACAGCACATCCTTTGAAGTGAGAGTGTCTATGGAAAAAGGAATGTTCAGCAAAAAAAATCCAAAAAACCCCAAAGACAGAAATAAAGGTCTGATCCAAAGTTTATCATAAGTAACAGAGAGAATATTTTGAGTCACAGTAGTTTCGGATCAGGCCATTATTTGATATATTCTATAGCAAACCAACTAATGGAAAGTATCTTTAAAAGCAGTTTTCAGATATATTTATTTTTAATAATGAAACAAACAGTTTTGAAGTTAAAGTGTATGCTGACTTTGACATTTATACTGATTTGTACCTTTTTAATTGAAAGTGAAAGGCTAAACTACACGCCTACTGCATACCTCAAGCAAAGACAAATCCTGAGGAAGGACGTTGATGTTTTCATTCCTTTTTTTTTTTCAGTGGTGTGTGGTTCTTTTCTTGTTGTTTGTTTGTTTTCCTTACTTTCATGACTGCCAGACAGTTAACAATCCCTTCTAATCTATCATCTTCTAATCCACTGAGAGGCTTTTTTTTTTCTTAAGTGTAATGAGCACTTACTTTTTTTCTGTTTCAGGGGAAGAATCCCAGAAGTTTCTTAGCAGTTTTTTTCTTTTTAAGGAGTTCAATGACTTTTTTTTTTTAATACCTGGCCAATTGCCACAAGAGGCTTATGCAGTTACCAGTTGGTTAAAGGGTTCAATATCCTCTTTAACTGCTTTCATTATGGAGGTGATTAGGGCATGCCAGTGAAAGGAATCTCTCTATTAAGGACTCATGTATTTGTTACTTATTAGGATGATTAGGAGGGAGCAGACTGCATTGTCCTTTCAATTCCCTGCACCAGCAGGAAAAAAAGAGCTTCAGAGAAAAGCAGGCAAGTAGTGGGGTTAAAAGGTATCTGATGGGAAGCTGATTGTCTCCTTGCTCTCCCATCAGAGAAGAGGACCTTCTCAGGCAGAAAAATTTCACAGAGAGCTTGAGGGCACAGATTGATGAATGAAACCTGCTGCAGCTCTCTCTAATTGTGTAGTGCAGGAGATTAGCTCTAAGGAAATGCTCATAGACTCCCAATTTAGGGATACTCTTGACATATTGAAGGGAAGATAGAAATAAGAGATCTACTCCCAAGGCAATTGGCAGTGTCAGCAATTTCGGATGTGTGCTACCATTAACTCATTGCAGGGGTGTTTTGGGTGCAGAGAGAATATTTTATTTCTTCTACCCTCTTTTCTTTTGATGTCCTCTGGAGAGGATGTCCTCCTCCTACGGTTAAACCAACACAGGCTATGGGAATTGTGTCAGAAATTAAATGTTGTAACAAACCTGTAACAAACCTAAACCACTTGAGTTTTGATTTGTCACTCTGCTGCATTTCACACCCATATGGAACTTCTCAGGACCAGACACAGTAGGAAAAGGTGTAAAATATTGTTTCAAAGGTCTATATCTCCATTACTTGAACTGATGAACAGTTGTTGTTAGTTGTTAGTGGTCTGATCTGTTATGGTGAAACAAGGCTGAGTTCACTCGGTGAAAACAGTGTTTGCAGCAGTAATTATTTTTAAAAATCTGCAGTTTGGTGCTTAATTTAATTTTTCTCTGGATACAATTAAAATATCGTACTGCAATAAAGTGAACTCCAGCACCAGGAAGGATGTGGAGCCCTGACCATAAAGCTCTGCATGCGGGCTGTGTCATATAAGATGCTGCATCAGGAATATTTAAAAACAGTGCATGAAATAAAGATGATTGAACTCTCTGTTACAATCTTGCATCAGAAAAACACCTCATACTTGCAGAGGTGACTTGAAATCTCAATGCTTACCCTCATTTCTTCTGGCCTTTGGGGACTTCTTTGGCTTCCAGAGTAAACCATGAATTTTAGAAGAGTTCCTTACAGGAGAAAGCATATTGTATTTTCTGCTGAGGACTAGAAACAGTAGAAGGATGCTATTTCAGCATTATTCAGGATCATCTAGGCTGTCAAAAAAACTGGATTGCCCTAGACTGCCAGAGGAAAAGTCCCTGTATTTTGGGATGTGGAAGTCTGGAGACCAACATTTGGGTTGTGAAAGTCTCTTCCAACATTTAAAGTTATCTACCCATCATCACTTTGACATGTCCTCTATAAAAGTTCCTGATATACTGTTTGTTTGCTTCTGGACACCAAATATGTATTTTTTTGGTATTATTTTCAGTATTATTTAGGTATGTTAGAAATGACATAGGTCTGGTTCTAGGCACTTGATAGTTAAACAGCAACACTGGATCTGTGCCATTGGAAGCATGTGGAAATCCCAGTGATTTGACCTGAACTCTTCAGCTGACCTTTCAACTGATACATTGAAAATTCAGTGACCTTCCCAACCTCTCTACTTTAGAATTTCTCCCCTCTTTTGCTGTTCCATGTGGGAATGAAGATCCCAGGAAGAGGAAGGAGGTGGTTTCTATCAGTCAGTACCGATGCCCTATCAGCTTTTTCGTTCATTTCTTGTATTTTTCTTTGACAAACGAATAAATGATCATCCAGTCTTTTGGCAACAAAAGCTTAAGCTCTTAAAACACATCCTGCCTAGTAGTAAAAGGCCTGTTATTTAAAGGGCACTTTTCAAAACAATTAGTACTTTAGTAGCAATGTGTTTGCCTTAATGAGTGCACTCTGGCAGCCAGAGGAAACAGCATAAGCTGATACCTAGATGTAGGCTGACACAGGCAAATTAGCAGTGCTACAAGTCAGTTACTGAATGTACTGCACATCCAAGAGGTTTATTTTAATGAGTGAAAAGCGCTAGGTATGATTCAGAATGGCTTAATTTTTGTTTTCTCCCCAAATATCCACCCCCTTTTGTATTTTCATTCAGAAGGCCTCATACCACTCCTCTACTTGTGATAGTTTATGCTGTATGGGTTGCATTCAGGTCTGGTTTGACTTGCTGAACTGGCACCAGAGACAATTTTTCATAAAGTCTCAGACTTGCTTCGTCGCTGTTGCTGATGTTTGAAGTCTGTTCTTGTGATGTAGGTAGGTCAGCTGCTGGCATTTTGATATAATATAGATTTCTTTCTAAAGGTTTCAGCAGGTTTTTCCTTTTCTGAGATGGATCACAGTGAAGGCTGTTGGTATTGAAGAGGAAGAGGCACAGGATGCAAGCTCTGAGTATCCAGCAATAGGTGTCATGATGGAAGTTGCTGGCTCGTGAGCATTTGTGGTCCTGACTTGGATAACTAGCTGGAACCTGACTGCAGGTTAGGTGATGAGGAGTTAAAAACTATTCCATGGTGTCTTTGACAAGAATCCAGCCTGTGGAGCATTTCAAACGTGATCAAAACCACAGGTCTGTTCCTGAAGACCTGGAGTGTGGCACAGTAAATAAGGAAAGATTGTTGTTTAACAGCAAGGAGACGTTAGAGTGGCCACAGAGAAAACCGTTTCTAGCAATGATACTTGTGAAACACTGAAATGCATTGCCTGAGGGAGGAGTGGGCTCTTCTTTGCTAGGTCTTGCAGAACAGGATGGACAAGCATCTGCCAGGAATGACCTATGCATTCTGTCCTGCCTTGCGGCAAGGTATGGACTGGCCTCCTCGTCCTGTATTTTTAATGGTTCCCTACACACACGGGCTGTTTGAAGTTTGTTTTGGATCTTGCTTGGGATCTATGTAAGTTTATCTTGTCCTTTTTTTTTTTTCTGAAGATTTGTGCTTCCCTGAGGGATTATCAGTGCACCCTACAATTCTGTCTCCAGCTGAGTATCTGGATAAGGATCAAACCTGTTCTCTAAGCAGCAACTGTTCGGTTAGCAGTGTCACCAGCTTTTTATGGCTGCTGTTTGAACAGCTCTACCAGTGGCTGTTTCAGGGAAAAACAAACATGCTGCCTATCTTTAAAAAAGGGACAGGAGAGAACATGGGCAGTTAATGCTCAGTCAACCTAAATTTGATCTTCAGAAAGATATTTGACCAAGCTGTTAATCAGCATGAAAGTACCTAGGGGATAACAAGGGACAAGCTGGAACAAACCCAAATTTTTCCTGAGTAACTCACACTGGACTTGTCTGGGTTGTTTTTGTTCCAGCAGATAGCTGATAGAGGGGGAAGCAGAAGGTTATGACATTTATTACATGTGGCATGATAATAGCATTGAGTTCTCATTATTGCAGTAGAAAAATTTAGACTGGATTGAACTGCAGGGTGGGTGCAAAGTCTGGATGGACACACGTCATGGACCAGAGGTTGGACAGTGGCTGGGCTTACCACATGTGTGAAAAACACATACACTGTGCAGATGTAAATGGGGCAGAAAATACAAATTCACAGATCTCCTCAATCTACCACCAGGTAATTTCACAATAGGATAGAAAAAAATGCAGAAATATTTATCACTGGTTTTCTGTCAAATTGGATGGACATAACATAGGCAGTCATAGAGGGGTCTGTCCTGTGGCTGGTACTATTCAAGTTTTCCATTAATGGCTTGTCTGATAGAACAGAGAGTACACACATTAATTGTGAGGGGGGGCTAGCACTGTGAGGGCAGGACCAGAATACAAAATGATTTTGTTAAACTGAAGAAATGGTCTGGAATCAATATGATGAAATTCAATAAAGTCAAGTGCACAGAATTACACTGAAGAAGAAAATATCAAAGATACAGATTAAAAAAATGATATAAATTGACTAGGTGCAAGTACTACAACATCATGCTGATAAAGTGGTAAGGCTTCAGCCTGGAAACTGGGTGCAGTTTTGGGCACACAGTGATTTGAGAAAGGATGAGAAAAATTAAAATGCTGAAAGAAAATTTAACCTGTATTCAGTGTGAAGTGGAGAGAGATTGTTTACCCTATATGAAATACATGAAGGAGGGGAATAATAACAGCTTCAAACATGGGAAAGGTTGTTGTAAAGAGGACATTGATAAGTTTTTTCTGCATATGTACCCAGGGTTTGCTCTTCAGCACTGCAGATGTAGGTTGATCATCAGCTGTGAAAATAGCTGTAACATGATCTGTAAGGAACCTCCAGAGTGTCAGCAGTGGGATATTTGTCTGAAGTGGTTGAACAGTTGTCCAAAACACATGGGTTTGGTTTACTTCAGCAGGCCTCAGGTCTGAATGGGCTCAGTTACCCATTGAGGCCCCTCCAGCCGTGTGTTCCTAGGAATGGGTGGCTGGGAGCTGCTCTACAGGAGCTGCCTGGTCAGCTGAGTAACCCTAAGTGATGGACAGAGGATCTGAGCATCCTGCAACAGGTCAGGTGGTTTATTGAGGTTTCTCCCAGCCCTCAGCTTCTGGGATTATGCACTCAATGGATCTTTCTAAATGCTGTGCTGAATGTACAGCAGCATTTGCTGTCTGACAGTGGACTTTGTGATGGTCAAGGCTGAACTTACCTTTAGGAGAGCTGTTCTGCTAGAACAGGCATCAACATGCATCTTGCAACCCCTGCTCACTTGCCATTTTGGGTTGCACATTCTCTCATGCTGAAAGAAAGAGGTTCCTCCTCTTTCCCTAAATCCCATGCATACAAACCAGCAATTTCCATAGCACAGACAATCATCAATCTGTTACCTTGGCAGACACCAATGCCTTTCTACTTTGGAGGAAGGAAATCTATCCCATAATACACCTGTGCAATATATGGCAATGGTGATTTTGTTGCTAACCCCCGCAGCAATCAGTTTATGCCCTCAAGCATGAGATTTGATTATCCTTGTCATTATCTAAGCTACAAATGTTATTAGCAGCCATAAAATTGTCCATTAAAGGGAGAGGAATTACTTGCCTGCACCAGGGGGAGAACAGATAATTTGACACACAGATTTAAGCCCAAAAGCACTTTTTTTTCCAGAAGAACCCTCTAAGCCTTTGTACAGCCTCCATTTTTTGCATTTCAAAACTTGCTTTCCCCTCCATGGTCTTCAAGTCTGGGTCTTTTACCATAACAGTGACATAGATACCTCCTGTTGAAATAACCTCAGAGATCATGACCACATATTTCTTCTATGTTCCATAGCTTGAATGAATGCTTCCCTAATTCTGGAAGTGCTGACACCCAAACTTTGGTTGGGTTCCATATTTTCTAGACTTCAGCACTGGTCTGAACTTCATTTGCACAAAAGCAATTCTGGATGCCTTGGGCTGACTTGGCACCCATGGACTGGCTGTGCATCACTGGTTGAGTGTAGGATCAGTTGATTTGCTCCTAGCTGGGCCACTTCCATAGCTTTTCTTGATCCTGCAATACTAGGTTTTTGTGAGAGGAAGAAGTGATGTATCACAGGGGCCAAGAAAAGATGCTGTGTCTGAGTGGGTGAGATCCAGGGTAGTGTCTGAAAAATTTCTTTGTCTTCCCTGGGACTGGCTGATTCATCCCCTTCCCACCACCCTGCTAATTCCTGTTATATATCAGTTCACCGTAAAGCTGCATTTTTATTCCCATGTGGTATTGTGTTCCCACCCCCTTCTGAAAACAGGGAGTGGGAGAGAACACCTACAGCTTTCCCAACAGACAAAAATGGTGGATCCTGACAGACTGGAACAGATTCCGATCACAGTCTTTCTCTGTTAATCCTGTGGAACTTGGTTGTTTTGGTGTATTTGTTGACTTTAAACTAAGATAAATGTGTGCAGAATGTGGTCTGGAGAGCCTGTATTTTGAAGGAAGTATCTCCTCCTACTCACCCAACAAATTTACACACACGGTGTAGCATCGATATTAGCTCCTGTAGCAAATGGAAAATATGTCAGTAGCCCGAAAGGAATAGAAAATGTTCTCAAACAGGGCTTAAAAAAGTAAACAAACATCATATAACCAACAAAATCAATACAGTTTCATATTAGCCATTACAGATATCTCTGTCTTTGTCTACATCCTACTGTGCACATTTCAGTGCTGTGGAAAATGTAGAACCCAGGGGACCTAATTTCAGAACTTGGAGATGGTGTATTGAAAGCAAGGCCTGGGATAGAAGACATGGAAGAGATTTATGTTGAATAACAGAAGAGGTTTTCCCCTTGAACCCCCCCAAAGGAGCATTAACTGAGTCAAAGAAATGTAAATATACACAAAATGGATATATATTAATAGGTGTTACAACATTAATAGAAACAACTCCTCCAAAACTCTTTTTTCTGAGTCATCTCCACTAATTTAAGAAATGATTTTGTGAGAACTAATGTTAGGTTCAGGATGCCCAAGAGGGGACAGCCTTTCAGCTTTCTGCATTCTAAAATCTTTGTCTTCCTTAGCTTCTCTTCTGCTTGGAGGGAGTTCGAGATGGAGAAATGTCCTTATGCTTTCCAGCCTTTGCCTCATGTCCTTCCTTCACTCTTCATGTCTTCCAACACAATCAGTAGTATTCAAGCTATTCTTGTGGGCTTCCCTATTGAATTCCTTCAAGCCAAGCTGCTTTTGGCTGCTGAAAGCATTCCCTCTTCTGTTCCTTTGAGAACTTGATGTACCTATTTATCCAGGAAGCAAAAGTCGAGGCTGCAGACTAAGCAGGTGATTGATGCTATTCCTAACCAGAAGAGCACATCTCAGTGGAAGTTGTGTGAGATTTAATAGGAGAAAACCCTCCTGTGACCCAGTGCCATTCTTTGGTTGCTTGTCTAATACACCTAATATTGGGGGAACATCCTGTGTCTTTTGGATGGTGACTTTTGCTTCCATTCACAGTGCAGAGCTCTATGCCAAGGAGAAGCTGGCAAGATTTCCTGCATAGCACATTGGTAGAGACTTTGAAGAAGAGGAAGAAGCTGGAAACAACTATTAGGACAAAATGGACCATTGCTTGGAATCCTACATTCAGGTGATTTCCTGAAAGAGAAATGTTTGGGTTTTGGTGGTCTTTGTTCTTCTGGAGTTTTAGTTCCATGTTTCAGCAAAGCTGTGAATGCTCACCGAGTGTGCTGGAGAGCCACAGGAGCTCTGCCTCCCTCCCTGTGTTTGCTTTTCCATTGGAAAGCTAGTATTGTCTGAAATATAGATTGATTGACAGACAGATGTATAGATAATTTATTTTCTTTTAATGTGATGTGCTCCAACCCTTTTTCAAGTGTCCGTAGGCCCTCTGGGAGGTCCACAGACTTTCATCCTGAAGGGGACACGGAAGGTTCTTGTCTCTCCTCTGCCTTCTATTCCACCTCCCTGCAGTGCTTGATGTTGATCTCACTGCTCAGAGTGCCTGCAGCATGCACGAGACCCAGGGGCCTGGGTTTCTTGTCTCTTTAATGGCATTCTGTGAGCTTGTGTTCAGAGAGAGAGACAGAAAGATCAAAGGCTGTGCAAGTGCACTGTGCTTGATTTTGCTTACACCAATACAAATCGATTGACTTCACCGAGTTATGAGGGATTTACAGCTAGGGGAGAACAGATTCTGACCTAATGGCTCCAAAAGAGGCTTTTCTTGGATGAGCAATGTAATTAGAGCACTGGAACAGACAGATTTCGTGACTCATCTGTGGGTCTGCAGTCTTTTCTTTGCTTCTAGTAGGGTGTTCACTAATGTCACCACACTTTCATTTCATCCGTGGGCTGATCTAATGAAGGACCAACCTTTGCTTGAACAGAGATCTCTATTCAGCTGCAAAGCATCCTCCAATCTTCATGTCACTGTGAAGACTTCAAGCTTAGGACCAGACACTGGGGTAGTGGAAAATTTCCACTCTGTTTGTTGTACTGAAGCAGAGGATTACAATAACTAGAAGAAACAAAGCAGGGGCCAGGGAGATGACTGAGTCCACTTACCAATCTGAAAATTGTGTCCTATCAAGGGGCAAAATCATCAAGCATATGAGCCACCATCAACCTGCTCCATATATCCAGCTGGAAAACATTGCATGCATTTTGAAATCATAAAGCTGCTTTTCACAGCTGGTTGGGGGTCTGGGGATGAAGTATTTTTGTTAGAAAATGCTGCTTCACTGAGATTGCGAGACATTCATTTGGGAAATTTTGTTGAGGACATTTCCTAAGTTTGGGGATGAGGAGGTGATCGTGGTTAGTGTAAGAGGGACCTGGCATGCATTTGGGAAGACTGGAGCTGGGCACAGACACAAGGCTCGGGCTTGTATCTTACAGGTGTCTGGGGACTACGTTGGGCACAAGGGCCTGGCAGAGAGGTGACAGCACTCAGGATATGGAGGTGGTGCAGTTTTGGCTGCTGGTTCTCCTTTGGTCCCGGTGCAACAGGAATTGGAGTAAGGAGCCAGCTGTTGCAGTTTGGCTGGTGGCCATGACCGTGACAACAATGATGGCAGAGCGTGTCAGGGCAGAAGCTGTCACCCTGCTGTGTGTATAGTGCCCCCTCTTTCTCACCCACCTCTCATTTCTGCTGAGCTTGAGCTGTGAGACCCCTTCAACACAGTAGTTTCAGGAAAGGGTAGGGAAGCTGTGATGCAATGAACTGGAGTTTAGCACGGGACAGGAGAGGTGAGACAGTGACATCATATCTGGCATCACTGATGGTTCCTTCAAAAAGACTGGGGGCCACTGACATGGGGAACTCAGTGGAGGTGCCTACCTTACATGCAACCTTGTCCTTTGTGTCTGTGTGCTCTCTTCTGAAACTTTCCAGGTGCCAGAGTGCATCTGCACTCCAAAAATCACAGCCTACTGCAGCCCTTCCTCTGCTAGATTTAGCCCTCTGAAGTGGGTTGCTGCTGGTGTGGTTCACATGCAGCACAGACTGTAAGACCCACCTGGGAAGAAGGTGAACTTCTACGTGCTGAATCATGTGCCTCACCCCTTGGCAGTGACAATAGCACAGCTATATGTGCAATTGGATTCAATGTCAGTTTTCTTCTGATTTGCCACTCATTGAAACTGAGAGCCAGTCATGATGATTGGTCCTGTCCTTGGATTCAAGCCCTGCTGCACTGGGCTCTGTACCAGCATGAAATTCAGAGTAATTTCAAAAAAGTGTCTAGAAGACCACAGAACTAAAGCTCCATTTTCAAAAGTAGCTTTTGTGCTTAGGAGGCTGCTTTCCAAGCCAAGGAGCCTCATACCTGCCAAATATGGGTTTAAAAAACAGGTTGGTTGGAGTGTAAAGTCATTGAAGAACATGAGAAAAATATGCCTTTCAGGACAGTTAATAAAAAAAAAGTACAGGTGCCTGGTAACTCCAAATCCTTTGGTAATCCACTTCTTCAGCTATCTGTCACACAAACATCCCTAGGAAGATTTTTCTCTCTTGTTACACCTGAGAAGTAAGTCACCATGTGGAGTATTAATGAAAGCTACAGTCTCTTGCACATTAAAGCTGCTCTTTCTGCCTGCCGACTCCTGAGATACCGACTCATGTTGATTTTCACTTGATGAATACTTGTAAAACACAGGAGTAAGTCTATGCTTGCTTACAAGAAATTCCTGTCAGAGACAGGTCACAAATGAGTGCAACAAGTAATAGGATGGAGGGAGAGGAAAATAATAATAGTTATATTCTGCTAATCGCTATTAGTTGCCACCATCACTGATCAGATGAAGAATTTATCCCAAGAAAGATACTGGGCTTGTGGGTTAGTTCAGGGACATGTTTTGCATCCAAGAAGCTGTGAAGAACAATGCCCGGAGATGTGTTTTGAAGAAGCCAAAAAATTGTAGTCACAGCTGGCACAAATGGCATTGCAGATGGGGAAGTGGGTGATGAGAAAAGGGAACTGGGAAAGATGGAACAGGGTTGTGTGGTCATAAAAAGCTTGAAGATGTGGGAAAAGGAGAAGTTTGTAGAGAGGAAAGGGTGAAGTTCTTGAGGTATTGTGCAGCTCAGAAGAGAAGTGTTGGCCTTGGTTTGCTTTAATGTTTTTTCCAAGGTAGGTGAGGATATCCCACCTGAACGGGGTAGTCTGCAGGTATGGAACATCCCAGCTTGTGCAAGTGCAGTTCAGAACAGTCACAACTTGATTGACCTTCCCTGGGATGCTGGTGGTAAGTGGACTTGGCTGAGGGTTTTCTTTATGCCTTGTCTGATTGTAGGGATCTGGATGCAGGATGCACTGTCCTTTCTCAAAGAGTCTGAAGCTACGTATTTTATTTTTTAAGCCTCCAGAGATAAGCACTACCATCGGTCCCCAGGCTATTTGCACTGCACAGCTATCTATAATATGGTCTAATACAACACACGAGGTTCACACAGCTCACAAAGCTCCAGTACAGGCAGGATTGAGACATCCCAGCACTGTTTTGCCTGAGCCTACAAGTTTTGTGTGCTCTCTGCACTGGTTTTAGCATCAGCCTCATTAGTAGCACAGCTCTTTTTAATGGTTACCAACACTTCAGCAAACTTTGGGGTTAAAACTCTGATGAGAGAGTCATAAAACTCTTTGTGCTGTTCTGACCTGTGGAGGTATTTGGCTGTGGGAACAGTTATACCTCAGCAGGATTAGATAATGTAGAAATGCTAGACCTATGTCATTAAAGCCATTGATCAATAATCTGCAATCCTAATTTTCCAACCTCAGAGGTTTCTTAATGACTTCAGCTGAAATTTGTGGACACCTTCCAGCTCTGGGTGTTTCGAAACAGACCTCTAAGGAGGGAAGCTGCTACTGCAATATGTGGCAGACATGCTGATGCTTCTGTTTTCAGCCTGGGGCAGGGCCACGCAAACCTTTCTGGAGCTGCTCTCTAGGTTAAACCACGCTCGGGGAGTACTAAATATTGTCGCTACTTCTTGTGTGACCGGAGAGAGCCGAATTACCTTGGGGAAGAAGGAACCAGCCAAATCCACTCTGGCGGCTGCACCGCCCCGGAGAAGAATTTTGATTGTGAGCAGCACAACTCCGAACTGCCTGTGATGTTCAGCTGCCGCCAGTGCAATGCTGAGGCAGACGTGCCACTTCCTCCCCGGATTGTGTATTTTGAGCACGTTTCGGTAGTGCTCCAGGTTAACATTTTTTTTCTCTTCCTCTACAGTGCCAGTCATTGCCTTTTCTTCATTTTAGTGATTAATTGCTCTAAATACTCCTGCTCCTGGACTGCAGGAGTACAATTTCTGTGCTGTATTTCATCTGAACTTGCTATGCAAGTACAGGCGAACTTGGGGGAGTGCGCACACCCACGTCTTGCTAGGTAGAGATGGTTGCCAAAAGGACACCAAGTAAAAGAACAGTTAGTTCTTAAACAAGGGTATAATCTAATAAGAGAAAAAAAAAAGAAAATTACATACTGGAATCTTCAGTGCCTTTCCCCTCCCCCCAGTTTCAAAATTTACAGTTAGTACAACCCCTGACTAGAGCAGTGATTTAAATATATATATAGGCATCTGTGCTTCTAAGAAAAGGAAGTGTGTCTGTTTGGGGAGCTGTGTGGAATGAGTTGGTGGATCTCAGTCCAACTTCTGGCAGACAGGTTTTCCCATTGCTCAAAGTCACCCTCTCACCCAGCCCCCCTCCAGGGCTTGTGCCAAGGGCTCTTTAGCTATTCCTCATATGATCCCACCTGCCTTAGCATCTTCTGCAGAGATGGAGAGTTCCTCATGTTCCACTGTGTGCCTTCTGGGCCTGCACTGTCAGCCCTGCACATGGAGGGTAGGGCTGGCTGTGTTCTTGATTCTCCCCAGTGTGGCTGCTCCTTTTACATCTCTCTCCACGTGATCCCCATGTGTTAGACACTTTTAGCCATCCACATGACTGGTTTTGCCTGGCATGTGGCATCATCTTTTCATCGTGCTGAGAAGAGGCCAGCTAGAAGGCACAGCAGTGTCTTGTGCCAGGACCATGGCGTGGCTGCTGTCACGGATGTGCTGACACACACCTCTCCTGGGGCCACTCTGCCAAATGTATCAGGACCCTGGAATTTGTCTGGGGTGTTTTAGCACAGTGCTTCTTCACCTTTTATATACCTGTCTCTGTTTTGTTACAAGCAAAAAGCTTCAGGGCTTGCAACAAATTTAGCAGCTCAAAAATAAGATGGTTAATTTGTACTGCCTGGACTTTACAATTTCCTTTTCAGCTCCTGGGTGGAAAATCCATGGCTTGCTGCTGGCCCCCTTCACCTATTTTTAGGATGTCCAGTGCCAGGATCCTCAATCTGGTCCTGTTTATGTGCTGCCTTCCAAACCTCACTGTGTGAGTTACTTGCAAAGCTGTTGTTATGCCTGGTTATATTCAGCTGCTTTAAGGATCCTCTTGTGTCCCTTGAAATGCACAACAGCCCTTTCTGATGGCAGCCACACTCTTCAGGCTGAGTGCTTTTACCTTGACTCAAAACTTAAAAAGTAAATGTTAATTGCTTTAGTGGTGCTATTGTGGAAAAAGGCACACCAGGCCGACTAGCTCAGAAAGATGAGTCCTGTTGCTGATAAGGGAGAGAACAATCTGTGTGAGTCCCTGAAAAGTCTGCAGTGCCCCGGGCAAACTCAGGAGTGGAATGGAAATATCTCAGTGATTGTCTTCCTTGTTGCTTTTGTCTGGAGATGGCAGAGCTGACTGGCATCTCAGGGCTGCGTTGCTTCTGCAGTGATTTGTCACAGGCTCTGGGCTGCCTCGGTGTGCTGCTGCCTGTGCTGCTTTTCCCTGTGGTGGCACGTGGCCAGCTGCAATGGAAATGCAAAGGGAAGAGGGAAAAGAGACTCTTTAAGGAACACATTAATTACAGGAGTCATCAAGGACACAGGCAAGGTGCATGCTTGCTCTTCTCCTAGACTTTGAGATGCTGTGGGTGGAACAGCACAATAAAATTCAATATTCGTTCAGCCCTGGGGGTTGAGTAGGTCTGGAACAGGTGGCACAGTTCTCTGGGAGCCTGGGTCCAGAACCAGGGCATACTGCTCCAGGAAAATGAGGGTGTCCCAACAAGTTCCCTTTCTGAGCTCCCATCTGCCATAAAGCCAAATCCACATGTCCTTGTAGCTGCTGGTGGTTTGGGCTGTAGGTGACGTGTCTCCATGTTTGGGGCTGGCTCTCTTTGGTGCTCGAGTGACCTTACACACACTCTTCTGGTACATCTGCTGTTTAATTTCTTTTTCTTTGAATTTTCGTGAAATTTTGAACTCTTCTAGTCACAACAGCTGCAGTTTGGCATGTGTGCAGAACCAGCACTCTTTTATCAACCCAACACCTAACACACATTAGGCATCCCCAGGATCAGAAACAGAGGTTACTTGGAGCAGGAGAAAGTGGGGAATGAGCACTTTCTCTGCTGTTAAAAATGAGCCATTCTATCAGCAAGGATCCAGCAAGAGAGAGGAGAAGGGAGGGAGCATCTGATGCTGTAGATGGTGTGGAGGGAGCCTTTGACTGTTTTTTGTTCCTTTAACTGATGATGGTTTTTTAAATTTGAATAAAATACAAAACAGTCATGGCAACCACATCTTCCAAGCCCCTGAGAAAAAGTTTTGGGTTTTACTCTGTAAACTTGACACAAAAAGTATGCACATTGCTATAGCTCTGTTCTGGGTGCCCCAGGACCATTCTGCTTCTACCCTTAGTTTGACTGTGTCCAGTTTCATACAAGTGAAATAGTTATTAGTGCCTCCCTCTTCCCCTGCATGTGCAGTCTGCCCTCAGAATGAATCCCTTCCTTGTCTTCTGCTGCATTTGTGGAGTACATAATGCATAGATGCTTGGCTGGGGATTTAAAAGCCCAACTCAAATCCAGTGAACTAATGTGTTATTTCAATTTCTGTATGCACCTGTTATTGTTCTCCAAATTCCTGGTTTTTTTTCTTTTGCAAATTCATGCTCATTCTCCCCAAAGAGGTTTTAATGGGAAAGAGAGAATTAAGGTAGACAGCCTGTAAAAATCCAGACACTTAAGGAAGAGAAGCAACCTAAATTATCATCTCAAGTTATTGCTCTACTGTGTTAGTGCTTACACTACAAAGTGCTTTGAGCTGTGAGGAAGCAGCTGGTCTGGAATAGCTGATTGGTATCAGGTAGAACCAGAAATGCCCCACTGCATGGTAGGCAGTAATGGTGGTCTTCTGCATGAGAGCATGGTGGAAGCTCTCCTGCATGAGAGAAAATGCTGGCTGTCTCATGTGGCCACAAACAGGCTATAAATGGCATTTATTTAACAGTATCTCTGGCTCATACAACAGAATAATCAAAAAGATATCTTATAATCAGTTATTCTTTATACTGGCTTGTGGGTCAGGAATAAAACAGCATAAAAATCACCCTACTTAACAAAGCACGAAAGAAAGAATCTGTGGTTTGTAGAGTAGGAAATAGAGTGGTCTGAGCCAGTCTTGGAAAAAATGTAGCCTTGTCGTCTGCAGAGTTCCAGACTGTTTTTTCTTGCTGTAGCACTCACTGATAGACTCATTCCCCATGCATAACTCCTTTTTTTTTTCTTTAACTGTATCTCAAGCTAACTGCCCCCTTCTAACCCTCCAAACCCTCCACCATCCCAATGTGTCTTTTTGTTCCTTAGCCCATGTTGCATGTAGTTCATAGAATTTCTTCCTGGGCTCTGATGCTGAAGGGTTATACAGCACATGGTAGGTGAACAGTGGTGGCTATTAACAAGTGCCAGTTAATGCTTGCTTGAACTATTCAATAGCCTCTAAAACTGGCCACTAGCCTGAGACATTCATAATATTCCCAGGAAAACCTGGGCTTCAGGTTTCACAGGCAACTGAGAGTATTTAATCCTAGCACGGAATAATGTTTTTCCTGCCCTGTGGCTTTTTTTTCTCGAGTAATGAAGACCATGGCAGTGCTTTAATAGGACTGTGGCAGAATGTGGCTGCTTGGGTTTAACAGCACGGTTGTGATGGTGTTTGCATGAGTTTCTCTTGGTTTTCATACTGGTCTCTTTTTCTGGGATGGTCCTTCTTTGAACCTGTCATGGCTCCGCAGAGAACAGGAGTGGATGGACTAGTCTGGTAGTAAAGACAGCAACTTGGGTGAGATTCGTGTTATCACTCTGCTAATGGCTCCGTAAGATGCAAAGTGAGGAAAAAGTTCAAGGGATAGGGAAGGAAATAGTATTTTTGGAAGTCTGATGGTGGGATCATGTCCTCTGTGAATGGAGTTCAATCTAATGATGGTGCTTTTCAGCCCGACATTTCATCCTGGTCTGAAGGAATGCTCTGTGCCAAAAGTGGTGTATTCCTGAGCAGGGGGGCAAGGGCTGAACTGACAGTTTAACTAAAAAATGCCGTGAAATGACTGCATATTCAATATCTGTCCTTGTTTCTGCAAGGAAATCCATCTGGGTTTCCTGTGTGTCTCTCTGCAGAAACAGCAATTCTTTCTAGTGCTGAAGTTAAGTACAATTCCAGTGCAGCCAATTTTGTTCCTAAAATGAGTGAAGGCTCCTTAATATGTCCCTGAAAATGCAATGGGAATTCAGAAGTGCACCCTGAGTTCTGCATTCTTTGGTAAAATCTAAGCAGGCAGAGAGATAGAGAGAAGAGTGAGTGGCTTGTACAGCTCAAGTGATGGAAACAGGTCTGTCCTCACAAATTTGCTTTAGATGTATGCGTAGGCAGGACAGTGACTGCTCCTGGAAGAGTTCTTAACTCTGGGGCAGCCCCAGAAGGTAATCCAAGTATCTGTCCCATTATTACAGCTGCTCAAGGAAGTTACCTTTTATGGCCACTTGTAAGCTAGGGCAACTCTGAAAGGAGCCTAAGAAATTGTTTTAAAAGCTGTGGATCCAGTGACAGGGATCCTGGACATGGGGGGAGGCAGCTGGCAGGTGGGACCTGATGAGCAGGTGAGGACTCCCACAGAACATACCCATGGCTACTGAAGTAGGAACTTCGTTACAGAAAACTTCAGGGAGCCAAGTACTGTGTTTCAGCCAGTGTGAAGTAATTTAATACATTTTCCAATATTCTTTGAGCAGGAATAATGTAACTGTAGTGCTTTTTCTTTTATCCCTGATATTAATCATGAAGATGAAAGCAATGATGATGTGACTCAGCTAACCTGAACGAGCCTGACAGTTCGTCTCTCTGATGGGCTGGGACCGGGTTATGATGTGGAGTCATTTACTCTTAGCTGGCTTTCAAGCCATAAGGACTTCAGAAATGTCCCTGGCGAGGTAGGGATTTGGGCACTTAGCAAAAGCTGGTTCTTCTCTAACTTACAAAAAAAAAAAAAAGACACGAGAAGCTCCTTATTCCTGGTAGAAACATAACATCGTCACAAAGAAGGTGGAGTGGGAAAAAAGCCTCATTCAAAAGTGTGTTTATCCGTGATAAAGTGCTTCTATAAAAGGCATCTTGGGACTCCATGTTTATTCCCCCTCAATGACTTCCAGGCTGGGTTTGCTTATTTTCAAGTCAACAGTGGTGATACCTTTTTTCCCTACTGCCAACTGTATAAACTTAGCTGGGTTCTGGAAATCAAGCAGTGCTTTCTCACTCACAACTGTTGCCTCCAGTAATATCCTGCAATCAGCATATGGGAAGCATCTTTATTGGTGATACGTGAGCCAGCTTAGATACCAGTTCATTCCCTACTGCAGTGACCTTATTGTGCTAAGAATAGTAAAACCCTGTCCCTCTAAACAAAATCAGAAAAACTAATTTGGGCACATGTCACCTTGAGAAAGAAGGAATTATTTTTTACTTTGACACAGTGGTAACTGTTGTCTTACCTGCTTTTTCCCTGGTTCCCACACTCATATTTAAAGATCCCTGTGATGGGAAGCTGATGCACCTGTATCTATTTTGTGGTGAAGAAGGAAAGCCCCTGTATGTATGTATTTAGGTATGACTCCTCTTTTTGGAGGGTTGTATGGAATTCCCACTGGTACAATACAGAATCTTTAGGTTGGGAAGTGCTGTGTCCTGAAGGCAGCAGCTCAGAGAGTGATTCTCAAAGGTGAGCATGCAGAGGTGACATTAGATTTCCATTTGTGTCTCTGAGATTTTGGGTCGATGTTTGGGTCTTTAACAGTCTCACAGGGAGGGGAAGGAGAATGATTGCTTTGGGTTGTTTCTGGTGTAGCTCTAAATCCATTTTGTGCTTCTGCGGGCACTTGCTCCTGATTTTGCTCTGTTTTGGTTCGAGTTAGTTCCTTACGTAGAACCACAGAATGGCTTAGGATGGAAGGTGCCTCTGTTGGGCATCAGTCCAAACCTCTCTTCCAATTAGCCCAAGTCCTGAGTCAGGTTGGAGCCTGACTCAGTTGTGTTTTGATAATCTCCAAGGCAGATTTTTACCCAGCTGAGATGGAACAGCTTCTCTGCCCCTGTCAAGTGTTTGTTGTAAAGATTTTTATCCTTAAACTTGAGTTTCTCTGTCTGCAATTTGTCACCATTGCCTCCTGTTTCGCAGTGCACCTCTGGGTACACAGCTCTCCCTTCTCTTGACCTGCCCCTGATCCTCTCACTAATGCAACCCGATGTGGTTGGCCCTGGTTGCTGCAAGGACACGCTGCTGGCTCCTCTTCAACTTGCTGTCCACCAGGACCCCAGATCCTTTTCTGCAAAGCTGCCTCCTAACCAGTCATGATAGTTTTTAGACCCCTAATGCCTATCTCCAGCCCTTTCCCTTCCAGAGGGTCATAGAGGTGAGAGAAAGGGACTGTGAGTCCATCTGGGTGAATATTAGAAAAAAGGAATGCAAATCCTTCAGCGAGGGATCTGTCACCGGTGCTTCCTTTTGTAGCTGGAGCGGTGTTTTTTTCCTGCCTTAGTGTAGAGCTGCTGAAAAATTGCACAGTATCAGTTGTAACAGCAGCATTACAATTTGCAAACATGCTATGTTAAGCAGTTAGTGTGAAGCTGCACGCTGGAGTCTGAAGGTTCCTCCGCTGATTCCGGCTGAATCCTTGCAGATGTCAGACTGTTCTTAGAGACTACGTTTTCATTAAATTCAATCTTCGCTTTTTCTGGGAAAGATCGCTTTCCTCGACAGACTGTTCCACTGATGAATAAACCCAGAGTTGGGAGAGAGCTCCTAATTTTTAGCTGGCCTTTTGTATTTCATAAATTCCATCAGTTCTTGGTAGTTTTACTGTCTCTAGTAAAGTGTTTGCATCTTTCCAATATTTAGAGGTTGCTATAAAATCCTCAGCATAGGTTATATTTAGTCCAAGAATATGTGTAATTGGCTGATTTAATCTCCCCTTGTTAGCCAGTTCTTTTCAACACTGAAATAATTTCTCGTGCCTTTCTTTGGAATTCCTTATCTCCTACAATTTGTTATCCTCCCTTTCTGGGCCAGGGAGTACTCTGGAGAAGCAATCACAAGTGACCATTTCACCTCTCATTTTTTCACCAGGACATTCGTGCTGGTTATATTTCATCAGTGATTTAAGTTTTTAATTTTGCCTTTCCTGTTGAAAGTGTGAGTGCAAGAGTGGTGCAATTACATCAAAAAGTGCCACAATGACCAGGGGATTTCTGGAACCAAAAGCCACGTCTGTAGCTGAGGCTGAAGTGGAGGAGCCAAATGCTGGCCGACTGCCTCCTGTTTTCCTCTGCTTTTTGGAAGCATGGCTTTTCCCAAACTCAGCTTAACTAACATCAGGGACCATCAGAGCTAAATCCCACAGACTGACAAGGACTTTGGGGATAGGAGGGTCACAGATTTGCCTCCCCTTTCAGTGAGGGGATGCTTAGTGTGTATTCCCTGTAGGCTTTTCTGAGCAAGAGGTGTTCAAGGAACTTTGTGTCACTGAAGCAAATGAACACACTCCCCTAGTCCTCCGTGACAATACTGATGGAATTAGATGGGATGGGTGCCGAGTGATGAGGGTAGAAGATTTTGAGGTTGATTAATTCAGAAGCTGTTCAAAATTCCTGTGGCTCTGAGAGATGACACAGGAGCTGGTGGATAACGTGCCACCGACCTCAGTATCACTGCTGGTACTCATGGCAGTGCTTGGTGTGCCTTGGGGTGCCTTGGGGTGCCTTAGTCCTCGTGTGCATGGTCTCAATCACAGGCACAACCGGCACAACCCCAAAGAGACCCTCGTGTTGAGAGCAACATTGTAGGGGCTGAATGGGGTTTGCTCAACCTTCCTTTTTCTGCTAATTTTAAGCAAGCTGACAGAACGCTGTCAACCAGATACCTGCATTTCCGAACTGAATTTCCAGGGGAAGAGGATGCTTTTTCTATCGAGCAAGAGACAAAGGGGACAGAGGCCTGCTTTCCCCTCCTTTGCTAATTTCACGGCAGAGACGGCGAGATGGAGACGGCTCCGTGGGGGGGGAACCGCGGTTCCCGAGCTCCCCCCAGAGGCACGCCGGCATCCCGCTCCCTGCCCGCTCCGGCAGCCTCTCAAAGCATCTTTTTCTTATTTTTTCCCCCTCTCTTTTCCTTTATTTCTCTCCCCAGTAAAACCATAGGTAAGTAAAGATTTTCTCATCTTCAGCACAAATGTGCTCCCTCCTCCATTTCCCCTCTCTATGGGTTCTTGTAGTTTTTTTTTTTTTTTTTTGGTAGATTATTTTGGGTTTTATTTGTAGAATAAGGTGTCCATTACCACCTGCAATGCAAAAAAACCTGAAGCCCCAGGTACTCCCTGGTCAACCAGTTGTTAAATCTCTTGTGGACTCTGGGATAACAGGAAAAAGACACAACCAAACAAAACCCCAAACACAAAACAGGAAATAAAATCCCTCAAACTGTATCTTAAGCAATTTTATCTGCTTTATTTTTGGTGTCAGCTTTTGTAGGAGAAGCTTCAGGGTAAAAGAGATTTCCTGATGGCTGAGAGTGTACAGACACTTGTCATTTAGGCTGCCTGGTTCAGTATAAGCCATCACTGGAGGGAGGGTACAGAAGGCAGGAGGGACACTTGTGCCTGGTCCTTCTGTGCATCCTCCTGTTGGGTGTTCCTATTAACTCTGGATTCCTGGCCAAACCAAACTCCCACTTTTTGGGAGTGCATTCTCATGTTTCTAGGTAACGCTTATTTCTGGCTGAGTTGTTAGGATTTGTGCAGGTTTGAGGGATGTGATTGATTAAGCCTGTGTTTTTCTTCTGGTTTTGCTGGGGAATTTTGGATCAATTCCTCGTACCATCCCACTCCTCTTCCCTCCTTCCCCAAAAGGGTGGGTTATTTTGATAAAGAAAAGTGAGGTGCAGAGAATAGCAACATCATTTACACTGCAGTGTGGGGACTGTAGGGTCAACCTTGGGGTTTTCCTTTTTTTGGACAACCCAGTGGGTGCTGTGGAGGAGGGGGATGATGGAGCCACTAAACCAGTGTTTTGTAGGGACTCTTCAAATTACATGGGTTTCATGTGAGGGATTATAGGAGGAGGTGCTAATCTATTGTCAGAACTCATCTCCCAAACCTGTGTTACTGTGTTTGGTTAACATCGCAGTGACTTTTGGATGGTGTCATTGGCCTTGCTGTGATAAAGGAGGAGAAGACAGAAATCTTTATGTTGTCAGCAAGGCCTTGGCCAAGTCCTGGTACGTCAGTGAACAGAAAGCAAAGTGCAGCTGGGAAGATGAGGGTGTGTCAATTCAATTGTAAAGAGCTCCCATTTCCGAATGGTGGCATTTTCCTTTCTCAGCTTCTATTTGCTTTGCCATAGACACAGTCTTTCCTCCTTTTTAATGTATTATGTACTCAGCTGGGACATGCACAGACTGATGGATTCTCTATTGGATTTGTTTTTGGCACCTGGGCTAGATTTTTACAATGGACTGTGTACTTAGCAAGGTTTATTTTCTGGTATTTCCCTCTCCATTTTATGCAGTCTGACTGTACCTGTCCTGCCTGAGCACAGGCTGGAAATCTCTCACCCAATGTGATTCAAGTCACTTAAATGCTTTTAATGGGCAGGGAGCAGGACTTGGGGTGGTTTCTTCTTGTCCAGTGAGGAGTTTCTTCACTTGATAGTAAACATATTTATTCTACATTTGAGGCAGAGTGGGAGCCAGTGTGAGACCATTTGGGAAGCCTGAGCTGAAGCTCTGATGAGTAACCCTGTCAGTGAAAATGTTCTCAGGACACTTGCATGTTCCATGTGGCAAGCTGATATTTTCTGGTGAAAACTGCTCCATGCTGTGCGTGTCACCCAAGGCAAATCTCCAAGATGCTCTCAGGAGGTTCTCTATCAGCATGAGAGGAAAGAGTAGGCACATTATGTTCTTCTACTCAGTGGGAGTTGTGTAGGAATTTTGAGTGCTGGAGCGTGTTCTTCAGCCACTACGTTTGATGTCAGTTGAGCCCCCCTGAAGGCTGTGCCCTGGGGTCACTGGAGCTACTGGACAGCAGAATAATACTGCTGGGCATCAGAGAGGCTTTGACATCTGTTACAGTAAAACATCCACTGGAGCAGAACCGACCTGAAATTGGCTGGTCTGGCATTTCTTACCAACAAACCCACCTCCTTCTCTGTAACCATGGAGCTCAGTGGGGATGGAGTTGGAGTGCCTCACTTTTTATTCTTTAAAGAATAATTTCTAAATTTTTGGTAAATGATAAAAAATTAGCAGACTTTCAGGCAGCAATGTGTAAATGAGAAATAAATTGGTTGTAGTGAAGACATCCAAATACCATAACCAGCAATGCTGTGTTAGATTAAGATGACAATGATACCATTTAAAACCTTTTCAGTATGTGTGGATCTGAGTCGTGATAATATATTACCTATAAAAGGTGCTGTTTGTTAGCCAGTATCTAGTTAAACTTGGCCTGTTAAATGACTATGAAAAAAAACCCCTCCTGTACCTCATTGAATGTGCAAGTACAAATCACATTTTATTCTGATTAGAAGAAGTTTAATAAAACAGGATAAGAAAATTATGCTTTTATACTGTGAAAAATACATTTTTTAGATAGATACACTGCTTCTAATTCAAGGAGGTTTTAGTACAAGAATCACAAGAAAATATATGTTGAAGTACTTCTTCTAAGTATGTAGTAAAAAATATGTTCAAAATGACCAAAGAATTCCACAGGAATGATGCAGAATTAAGTCTCTATTGATATTTTGTTAAGATAATGATTTTTTTTTTTACTTTACAGACAATAAGGCTTCAATAAAAGAAAGCAAAATTGAAGAACAACAGTGACATTTACATTCTGATGGAATTGACTTAAATAATCAATTCCCTTGTCTGAATCATTCAAATTTTCATCAACAGATCCATTTCTCTCCTTTTTCTCCTTTGATTTGACTATTCAGAAGTGCCACTACTTTATCATAATCATAAGAGAGACCATTTTTAGTATCTTCAGCAAAACGATGTTTGGTGGGAAGAGAAAATTAAATAGTGAATCCTAGCAAAGACAAACAAAGAGGTTCGATTTTTTTTTCTTTTTTTTTTTTTCCCTTCTAGTAAGGGTGCTACTACAACGTTAGGTGAAAATTATGAGATGTTTGAAATTGAAACCAATTCTGCAGTTTTCTCCTTCAGTTAGGAGTATCAGTCAGTCATGTTCTGACTTCCACCTCAAGCTCTCAGTTGGAACCACTCCCACACATGGGAGGAGTAGTCCTAGAAGTACCTGCACTGACACAGAATCTTAGAGCAATCTCATAGAATTTCTCAATTGTGAAAGGACTCATAAAGACCATTGAGTCCAACTCCTTGCTCCTCTCAGGACTATCTAAAACTGAACCATATGAGAATGATCATCATCTAGACACTCCTTGGTCTCTGACAGGTTGGTGCCATGACCACTTCCCTGGGAAACCTGTTCCATGACTGACCACCCTGTCCATGAAGAACCTTTTGGCTGCCAGGACTCACTGCTGACTCACATTCAATTTGTCATCAGCCCAAATCTCTTTCTGCAGAGCTGCTCCCCAGCCTCTCATCCCCCAATTTATATTTATAATAATAATTGCTTCTCACACAAATGTGTGATTAATGCGTTGTTAACTTATCATCTTCATTTTTGGCACTACCTGCCAAGCTCAGGAAGCCTCTCAGGCCTTACAACTGAGCCCTCTCTCAGGACTGGAGGACTAGGAAAGGAGACTGGGGGCAGCCAGAGCTGCTCTGTGCTCCAGAAAATCTTCCCCTCCCAATAAAAAGAGCCTCCTGGACCTACAGCAAAATTAAAACTTGTTCCTAAAATCTGGAAGGAGGAGGTTTCTCCTGCAAGCCATGTGAGAAGTCAGAACTGCCAGAGTAGCCATGTTGGTGGTGTCCTGCCTTTATCTTTCTCTCTGGAAACATTTAGAGGGACAGACAAACCTCCCTGAAAGGTCAGACTCTGACCTGATAGTCTGGTTCAGTGGGTAGATTTGGGATGGAAATCCTCTTAGTTTTGCTTCTTCTCTCTTTTGTTGGGTCATTCTAGACAACTGGCTTAAAACTGCTGCCTCTTTTTCCTTCTCTATCTGTAACAGTACCCACTGCCTGCCTTCCTGAATCCTTGCTGAGGATTGTTAATGGTGGGAGTGAAAAAATGCCTCCAAAAGTGCTAATTGTTAACTCAAGTGATGAAATGCTGTTGTGTACAATAATTGTGCACAATAATTTTGCATTTGGATGAATTGGGCAGTGTCAAAATCAGCTGATGCTCAGAACAATTCTCTCCAAGGCCCTGCTTAGCTGAGTTTATCAGCCATTGAGTTATGAGCCTAGTGTATTGTTGTATGTTGCACAGTGAAGGCATCTTAGCTGCACCAGCAAAGCCTCTGTTAGCAAGGCAGGCTGGGTGTGAGGCTGTGAGCTGCAGCCAAGCCCAATTACCACGTGAGAACGCCTCTCCTGTTCGGAGCCTGCCAACCATTTCCTTTGCATATTAACGACATTTATTCTATTTAAGTGGCTTTGCCATCATGTCCCCAGCTCCCATTCCTCTGACTGCATGGCTGTAAGCAGTGGCAGGCATGGGCAGAGGTTGTTCCAGGTTGAAGGTGGGATTAATTGTCATTTGAAGACTGGGCAGGGGTTTGGGATTTGGGGTTTTGACCATATTCAGGGGTTTGGCTGCACTCAGCAGCACCAACCACCTCCGTCATTTGCCTGGGGTAGGAGTAGCAAGGTTGCTCTGTCACCCTTTTCCCCAAAATTTTCCTTCTTACTCCCATATTTCTCCAGATTTCTGCACAGTGCTCTCTGGAAGAGCTCCAGCTTGGCTCCTGACCAGAGGAACCTGCACAGTCAGGTTTGTCTGTCCCAGCCTTTTCAAGCCACTGTGAGGTGACCCCTGTGATGGGGCTTCCTTGGTGTCAGCCCTCTGGCTGCTGGTACAAAAGAGGGATAAGGCCCACATCAGATCCCCCCTGGTAATCTGAGGCCAGACATGGTCTGTTCTTTCAAGAACAGTTGCTGTGAAGATTTTAAGGATGTTGTCACAGCTACACTCACGGGCAAATGGAGCAGTTCGTCTGCTTCAGGCTGTGAAGATTTAATTGAGCTCCAAGGGAAGGCTCACAGCTGAATTAAATCTTTTGCTGATGGAGAGCAAGGTCTGCCATAAAGAAATTCTCCTGAACCTTGTCTTCCCTGAGTGCTGCTATACCAACCCAGGACCAGCTCTGGCACAGTCCAGAGCAGAGTTGGTGCTGAGAAGGGGGCTGTTTACCCTCATGGAGTTACTTCCCACAACAAAATAAATTATTTTGTTCTCTGTTCAGCATGTGTAGAAGACTTTCAGAGCAACTGAATGCCATTTTTAAATTGCTGATACTCTGTAACTAGAGATTGTGAGATTTGCAGGCTCTCAGTCGAAATGTAATAATAAGATTGTTCCTTGTAATCGTGTAAGAAGAAATAGCATGTGTGGGAGAGACAGACCAGGAGAGAATAGTTTATCTGTTTTCCTTAATAATGTAAGTGTGACACGTGTATTAATTTTGGAGCAGATTGTGGAGATCTGTAGTAGGACTCTATGGGTTTTACTCCTGGATTTTACTCTTGAATAAATAAATACTCAAACTCTAGCATGTTTTGGGTCTCAGGCCATTTTTTCAGCCTCCTTACTGCCGGAAGTACCTGGTTAGCCCATATCTGTAAGGATTACACTTGGAGATCCTAAGGCACAAATCTTGTGCTGGTTGCTTGGAATCAATTCCCCTGGATTTCTGCACAATAAGCACCTCTTAAAATGATTTTTAAAAAATGCCTTCAGCCCAGTGTTTCTCTTGGTAGGTTTGACAAAGACATCCTCAGCAGCCAGAGTCCAGTGTGGAACATGGGTTTGTGGGATCCTCTGGAGACAGACAGATTTAGTCCTCTCCTCAGAGACCCCACGATATCTTTAGGAATATGTCAAAATGTGCTTCCATGGAAGGAAATATTCATGCAGACTGTTATCTGCTGCCTTGGGTTTGTCTGTGCGTTGTGGACGGGAGAATTTGGGTTGTTCTGTGAAATAGTGTTTTTGTTTAGGATCTGTAATGTTTTTCACATGAAAAAAGAAATACTGAAAATCTTTTAAAACCCCAAGAGGGTCAGATGTCTGGGTAAGGGGCAGAACTACAGGACACTGGTGTGCCTCAAACTTCTGGGAATATGTAGAGTATAACGTTTTGTTACTTACAATGGAGAGGTGCTTGCTGAGAAGATATTTCTGCAATAACACGATTATTTTCATGGATTTCACAAGAATTCAGAGGGGTCTTCTGCTGTCAGATCAGTTCATTAACATACCCCCAAACTTCATTGTTCTAGACCTCGTGTATTTTTCACAGATCTTCCCTTCTTGGAATGTGCCTGAACACATTTTTATTCAGACATAACCAAGCTGGGACCAGCGCTAAGGTGTCAGACGTGTTTAAACTAGAGAAGAATTATTACAGAATTCAACCTTGAACTGCCTGGGGTTACAGGAAAGCACAGAAGAAGCCATGAATTATGGGGATAAATGTGTGAGGTGAGTGACAGGTAATATTCTTGGAGGCTTTAGGATTCCAGGAAAAAGGGAAATGTGAAGTGCCTGGTGAGACAAAATTAGAGACCCTTCAGAGACGCTAATAAATCTGCTGGGTGTTGATGAGTGCAAGGTTTGTGAGCAGCTTCCCATCTTTTGTGCAATCGAGGGAGAATTCTTTCTGAGTAAATGCATGGTAACCTGGTTCTCACCTTATACCATGATTCTCACAGGTACAAAAGGTGGTATAAGTCATAGAGCTGGTTTGTTTTAATAGCCTTTTACCAATGTTCTGGACAGAAAAAGCTGAAAGCAGCCATCATGGCAGCTATACTGGTTTTTGTCCTGTGACTGGGATTTCATTGCATAGTTCCAGGCTTTAATTCATTTGCATTTCTCTGACATTACAAAATGAGAGGAGTGTAAACCAGGTTAAGCTTCATCCATACCAAAACTTGAACCAAGTCCAGTGCAAGAATGAACAGACTGGTGCCTGTGACTGAAGCTTATGGATGCCTCACGCCTTCTTATGCCAAAATGGCTCTGGGAAGGGTTTGCCTCTCCTGTAGGAGA
The DNA here is from genome assembly GCA_013399195.1 of Dicrurus megarhynchus. Taxonomy (NCBI): domain Eukaryota; kingdom Metazoa; phylum Chordata; class Aves; order Passeriformes; family Dicruridae; genus Dicrurus; species Dicrurus megarhynchus. The sequence goes on along the minus strand of VXAD01001750.1, from coordinate 311,312 downwards.
TCCAGTGTCCTGCTGTGCTGTAATTCCTCCTGGTGCTTTAAGTATCGCATCAGATAGCTCTGCATGGAGATGATTGCTGGAGCTGAGGCTCTCTGTGACCTTGGTGAAGCTAATCCTCACGTGTGCTAACATGAAAGCAGCATCCAGTCCATATGTTCAGCATTGCATGTGGCTCCGGGAAGTGCCTTGGGTGGGTTCAGGATTAAAGTCATATCTCTGCCGCCTCGGGTAGAGAGAAGCTTGCCAAGATCTGGAGGGGGAAATGTTAGTTCCTGAATGCAAGGACAGTCATGATTTTTCCTCCTCCCACCTAGGTTAGACACTTGGAGAACCTTAGGACTTTTCTGTTTATCTTTGTTTAATGAGCAAAGAGAAGGATTGATTTTGATTTAAATGTCAGATGACAGAATTATAGACTTGCCAACGTCTTGGGTGCCCTTTCGTTTAAAAGAAGCATCTGTACAAAAGTTGGTACCCACAACAAAGCCAAGGTCTCAGACAGAAAAATTAAAGTGATGCTAAGAAACTGGTAAATGCAAAGCACAAGGATGCCTGAATCTGCCTCAGAAACTTCAACTTCTCTTGAAGCTGCAGGATGGGGGCAACAGAATTTTCTAATCCTCTGACTCACATAGCAAATATTTCTGCAAAGCCTGTGAGCCACAGGATGTATCATTGCCCCTAAGAGATGAGGGGATGGGAAGATTTAGGAATAGTTTGAAGTGGGAGATGATTGTGGTTTCTTAAGGGTCAGTTGCTCTTTTGGCCCTGCTGGGTAATCAAATGGGGCTGAGCTTGAGTCCTGGGTAGTTTCAGGGGTCCTGTGTCCATTTGTGGTCTTCCCAGTACAAAAGAGACACAGACATATTGGAGATAGTCCAGAGAAGGACCACAAGGGTGATTAAGGGACTGGAGGTTCTCTCCTGTGAGGAAAGGCTGCGAGAGCTGGGAGGTCAGGGAGAATCTCATCAATGTGCATAAATACCTGAAGTGAGGATACAGAGAGGACAGACCCAGGCTCTTTTCAGTGGTGCTCAGTAACAGGACCATAGGAGAGTCTATCTGACCATCAGGAAATACTTTTTCTAATTGAGGGTGACTAAGTGCTGGCAGNTTCCCAGTACAAAAGAGACACAGACATATTGGAGATAGTCCAGAGAAGGACCACAAGGGTGATTAAGGGACTGGAGGTTCTCTCCTGTGAGGAAAGGCTGCGAGAGCTGGGAGGTCAGGGAGAATCTCATCAATGTGCATAAATACCTGAAGTGAGGATACAGAGAGGACAGACCCAGGCTCTTTTCAGTGGTGCTCAGTAACAGGACCATAGGAGAGTCTATCTGACCATCAGGAAATACTTTTTCTAATTGAGGGTGACTAAGTGCTGGCAGGGTGGTTGTGGAGTCTCCATCCTTGGAGATGTTCAAAAGCCACCTGGACTTGGTCCTTGGCAGCTGGCTCTGCGTGGTCCTGTGAGGGGGGGTTAGGATGACCTTCGNGAGGAAAGGCTGCGAGAGCTGGGAGGTCAGGGAGAATCTCATCAATGTGCATAAATACCTGAAGTGAGGATACAGAGAGGACAGACCCAGGCTCTTTTCAGTGGTGCTCAGTAACAGGACCATAGGAGAGTCTATCTGACCATCAGGAAATACTTTTTCTAATTGAGGGTGACTAAGTGCTGGCAGGGTGGTTGTGGAGTCTCCATCCTTGGAGATGTTCAAAAGCCACCTGGACTTGGTCCTTGGCAGCTGGCTCTGCGTGGTCCTGTGAGGGGGGGTTAGGATGACCTTCGGAGGTCCCTTCCCACCTCAACCATTCTGTGGTTCTTTGTAAAACTTAGGGTTCCTTTTACCAAAAAGAATTACATCCATCTAACCACAGGTATATGACCACACCAATACTTTTCTGTATGAGAAGTCTCTAGTAGAGGATATCTCAGGTTCCAGAGTTGCACTTGGAAACATGAAGCTAGTCCAGACTACAAGACAGGGATGTGCAGCCTGGAGATGAGCTACAGGCTCTGTGAAGTGACGTTTCACTGTGCTTTGCTCCCATAGATGTGCTTTGACAGAGGAAGTTCCCTGGCAGCACCTAAGGTTGGATAGTGGCAATGTCCTCGTCCGAGGGGTGAAGCTGCAGACTCTCAACCTCCATCCCATGTGGACTTGCTTGGAGCTTTGCAGCGTACCCAAAATAGCAGCACAACACGTCTGACTCATTTTCTGCACCACTGAAACACTGTGCAGCGTTGCAGTTGACCCAGCAGTGGCTTAATAATATCTGCAATTCCAGTGATGTCTCCTGGAGAGATCTGAACTACTCACACCGTGTAGTGCAGTGGAATAATGAGAAATGAGTTTTGATGGGAAGGATGGTAACAATAAAGACAAAAGTCCCTTCTAGATCAAGAGGTTAATACAGGCCAGGCCAGTGAAGTGTTGCTGGTGGAGGTGCTGATAGGCCGTGGAAAATTTACAAGCTGACATCCTGAGCCACTGTCAGGCTGCAAAACATTTGGCTTAGTCCTGTGAGCCTGTCATGCCATGGCCAGGCAGGGGACACTGAGTCTCTGCAGAAGATGAGATTGGGTGCTGATGGTCAGTCAGCTTTCCCTGCAGTGTTCGTTTAGGATCTGCTGATCTTTGCACCACACTCAGTGTCATCCTGAATATGGCTGGGTGTCTGATCTGTTCGCTCTGAAAATGCAGAGCCAAGGCCTCACTGGAGGGTTGGCAGGAGGGTGGGGGCTGGCTGGTCTCTGTGCAGGACTGGCTGAGCTGTGGGCTCCACTGGAAACATGAAGAATACATCTAATCCTAAAAGGTCCTTAATCTGTCCAATTTCTCATCAGGCAGGGCTCTGTTTGGCATAGCAGTGGCTTTGTAACTGCTCAACATTTCATTGTCTTCATTGATGCTTTTCCGTCTTCATAAAATCACCGAGTTTGCTTCTTTTTTCTGAAGGAAGAGAATATTCTAGCTCTTCTCGATTAGGTGAATACTAACTTAACATATGCAAAACTTCTTGTAAGGATACAGGTTTTATACCACGTGTCTTGTCTAAGCCCTGGATGATGTGCCCAATGGAAAACTGGGAGTCTCCCAAAATCTCAGTCCCAAAGAGGATAGACTGGTTGTAGCACCAGGCTAAAAATTAGCTCAGCTGTGTCTTCCTTGCAGTTTGGATCCTGACTTGCCCTTATGGTTGTAGAGGTGCTTTTCTCCCCTCCAAAGCAGCTCACTGTCTCCTTGGTGTCAGAAGGTCTGGTTGCCTGGTGTTTATAGAAATTGGAAGTCCTCCAGTGAAAGGCTGAGTGCTATTTCACTCCTTTAACAACACACCATCCTGTGTGAGCTGTAACCCCCATGACAACCATATGTCAGTCTTATTTTAAACCTAATCTGGTATAAATTTGCTTATACAAAAGCAGAGAGAGAGAGATGAGGAGAGCTGACCCCCTCCCCACATACCTACTTAGATTTCCAGTTTGAAGGCACTGTAAGTAAGTAAAGAGTAAAACCTGAGCAGAGTCTTCAGAGCTTGGCCCCTGGGCAGCCCTTTTCTCCCCCACAGAATGAAACCAGCAGTAATTGGAATTCCTTGTGTCACATCTCTGGGCCCAGCTCTTCCTGTGCCCTTGGAGACACAGGTTGCTTCCACCTCTTTGAGATCCAGCCCTCTCCACCATGCACTGTCTCACCTGTGCTCCACTGAGCTGGGACACAAAGAGCCAAATCCAGATGATGCTTTGGGGCCAAAGCTGGCAACTTAAACTTGTCAGCACTGAGAATGTGGTGGTCTCCAACCATGTGCAAGGCTCTAGCACTGGAGATTTGGGCCATGCTGCCTGGTAGAAGGGTCGGTGGGTGAAAATGATACAGCCCAAGCCAGATGGGGTCTGATGAGGGGTCTCCAGCCCTCATAATGGTCAGGCAGCTTGTTCGTCTTGTGAAAGATGGAGCATCTGCTTGCAGGGTAAATCAGACTGCTAGTTGTGAGATACCCAGCTGAAAAGTCTCCTAACACATGCTGATTGAGTATTGGCTAATAAAAGCCTGGATTGCATGGCTCCTACTGAACTGTGTGACCAGAAACCTCAAAGATTTTACTGCTGGAAGTCAGGGGAAAACTTGGGTACATAAAATGACAATAAATCAGAGCCTGAAAGGTTTTTAGATTTAATGGGGTAGTGAACAGCATGGAAACAGGACCAAGTATTTCCCATTCTTCCATATTTCTTTCTCTCCCCCTCTCCCTTCAGCTTTTGTGCTTTGCCATAAGGGAGTACTGAGGGAGGCTGCACAACATCACTTTTCATAAGATGAAGTCCCTAACTGTTGTGTTTTGTTCCATTCTGCAGCCAGAAAATTTACAGTAACAATAAATCGAAGGTGGTAATATGCTCCCCAATTTATTGGTGAATTCATGTATAAAAGTGAATGTGAAATACAACCTTCCTGCTGCTGACTTGGAGTGTTGTTGCAAGGCAGCCAGAAGCTACAGATCCCTTTTCTATTGCAGTGGGGACCCCTCCTACTGGCTTCATTCATGCAGAGGTGATCAGGCTTCTCATAAAGCTTTGCAGGCTTCCAAGAGATGCATAATTTTCAAATTCATTTCCTGCTTGGGTTAATAAACAGTTGATTCATCTCCTTGTTCCCAGTTACGGACTGGTTGTGGTGACTCTAAATACTAGGCTGTCAAGGGGAGAGGGAGGCAATCATGGGCAATACACAGACTGCAGAGGAGTTCAATTACTTGTTTGCATCAATCTTCACTCCAAAGGTGTTCATATAGGGAAGGGTTTGGGCGACAGGGTGAGAAGAGATGTGTGGGAGGGAATCCCTTTCCTCTTCTGAGTTTTAATTTCTGAGTGTCACTGAACTATTCCCACAAGCAAAGCTCTTTGAGCCAGAGTGTATCTGACAAATGTCTCCTGTGTGAGTGCATCACATCAGAGCAACCAAAAGACTTTCCTGACCCTGGGGCTGCAGGTGATCCAGGATCCCATTTTGGAGAATTCTTCCTGCGTTGCTCATGCTTTGTCAATAGGATAATTAGAGGGGGAGGGGAACAGAGAGACTCAGAAAGGGAGCCAAAATCAATATGGCACTGGAACAAATCGGGATTTTAAGGTTGCTGCACAGTAGGGAACACATCATGGGTACTTCTCTCTTGTACCATATTGAAGTTGGCTGGGTGCAGCTTTGGTTAAGGACCAGGTCCCAGAGAAGAGGGAGAGATCAGAGCAGTGGGGAAAATGGAGGTGTTCTGAAAGAGCTGAGCACTTCAGTATTACATGGAAAATGCACAACCATGCATCAAAAGCAGCTGCAGAAACAGAATAATGCTGCAGTTAAAACACTGGGCTTGGGTTTTTGTGACTGAGCTCTTGGCTTCACTATGCTTTACTTAGTTCCCTTCATGTTGTTTGCAAGTATGCTGAGAGCCCCAAAGGATTTGGAAAGATATCTCCCAGTCTTCAACGTCCAGTGATGATAAATCAATTTATCATTGATCAATGATTTTCCGCTGTAGTTTGTGGCTTCTCTAATGAAACAGTTACAAAAGATTGTGGACACTGGGAAACAACTAGGAACCAACCATTAAAATTGAAGAGTCAAAGGAAATTATTTGCAAATATTTTTAGGTCTATTTGCCAAGTATTTATAAAAAAATCAATACATTTAAAGAAAATCAAGATGGTTCCCAAACATTCTGCTAACCAAAATGGGGATTTTTTCATAATAAATATTATTTATGATGAATAATTTGACTAGGGAGAACTGGAGAGAGGCCAATGTATCCATCTATTTAATACAAACTATGGGTGATCCAAAGAATTATAGACTTCTTGATCTTATTTCAGTTGCTGAAAGAATAACTGAGAAATGAATTAAAGAACAGGCAGTAAAACACCAGGGCAAATATAAGTTGAAAGTAGCAAAACTCCATGGATTTTAAGTGTAAAATCACGCTTGCTTTCATTCACATTTTCTAGTCAAGGTAGGAATTACTCCTTTCACTGGAATTTCTGTATCTACTAAGATCATGAACAGAGATGGGGGCTTTCAATCAGTGTAAGGAGAGTTTAGCACGTTGCCACCTAATCTTTGGTGATGTCTTAGAAGGCTGCAGCACCTGAATGCAAATAATGCTATGTGTCTGATGTTAATAACCCCTCAATTTCTTTGGGAAGATTAAGAGCAGAGCAGATAATGGATGACTGGCAAATACAGTTAATTTAGATTTTCAAGATATTTTTGAAAAAAATGCATTACAAGAAGCTGTTAATGGGATTTGGTGAGTATAGAGGAAGAAGGAAGGCAGAGGCACAGCTTCAGCAGTGGTGAAGAGGAAGGACAGAAAGACAAGTGCCAGGAGTTCAATTCTCAGCATGAGAAGAGGTTAATAGCAAGTTCCCCCCAGAATCAGGTTTGTGAAGATTTGTGAGGAATAAAAGCAACTCCATAAAGGCCTAATAAACCATAAAAATTGCCAACATGAATTTCAGTATGACCAAGCACAAGGCAGTGCTGCTCAAAAGGACTGGTGTAAAGGTTTCGTACACACTGATGATTTCTGCATTCAATTTAACCCTCTAGACATAGGGACATAATTGCCAACGACTGAAAGAAGGGATTCAGGCAGCACACAGCAGGGCTGGCAGCAGTGAAAAGCCCACTCAGCTGAATTAAGGAATGGGTGGAGGAAGCTGTGTCCAATAATAATGATGTGTCTATTAATAAAATGATGAACTAATGCTTCATCTGTGCCACCTGCTGTATTGTGTCTGATCACCCTTTTGTTGAGAAGAGGAATGGTAGAATCAAAGAATCATGAAATTGTTAAGGTTGGAAAAGACCTCTGAGAGCACTGAGTCCAACCATTAAGCCAGCACTGCCAAGTCCCACGACTAAACCATGTCCTCAAGTGCCACATCTGCACGTCTTTTAAGTACCTCCAGGGATGCTGACTCAGTCACTGCCCTGGACAGTCTCTTCCAATGCCTGACCACCCTTTCAGTGAAGAAATGTTTCCTAATACTTAACCTAAACCTTCCCTGGCACAGCTTGAGACTATGTCCTCTTGTCCTGTCACTTGTTAGATGGAAGAAGAGACAAACCTACAGCTACAACTTCCTGTCAGGGAGTTGTAGAGAGTCAGAAGGTCCTTCCTGAGCCTCCTTTCCTCCAGGTTTAACACCCCCAGCTCCCTCAGCTGCTCCTCATCAGCCTTGTGCTCCAGACCCTTCCCAGCTCTGTTCCCTTCTCTGGACCTGCTCCAGCATCTCAGTGTCTTTCTTGTTCTGATGGGCCTAAAGCTGAACCAAGAACTCGAGCTGTGGCCTCCCCAGTGCCCAGCCCAGAGGGACAATCACCGCCCTGCTCCTGCTGGCCACACTACTGCTGACACAGAATGCCAGGAGGCCACCGGCCTCCTTGCCCACCCGGGCACACGCCGGCTCACGTTCGGCCGCTGTTGGCCAGCACCTCCAGGGCCTTTCCCGCTGGGCAGCTTTCCAGCCCCTCTGCCCCCAGCCTGGAGCGCTGCAGGGCCTTGTTGGGACACGAGGGCAGGAGCCAGGCCTTGCTCTTCTTTAAACTCAGCCTTGCACCATCGATCCAGCCTGTCCACATCCCCCTGCAGAGCCTTCCTACCCTCCAGGGCATCGACACTCCTGCCCAGCTGGGTGCCATCTGTGAAGTTACTGAAGGTGCCCTTGATCCCCTCATCTAGATCACCAATAAGGATATTGAACAAGACTGTCCCCAGCACTGAGCCCTGGAGGCCAGGAACTGATAGTGACCAGCTGCCAACTGGATGTAGCACCGTTCACCAGCACTCTCTGGGCTTGACCACCCCACCAGTTTTTTACCTAGTGAAGACTGTGTCCATCCAAGCCATGGGAATTCAGTTTGTGCAGGACTATGCTGTGGGAAATGCTGTCAAAGGCTTTACTAAAGTCCAGGTAGACACATCCCCAGCCCTTCCCTCAGCCACCGGGCAGTCACCTGGTCATAGAAGGAGATCAGGTTGGTCAAGCAGGACTTGCCTTTCATAAACCCATGCTGGCTGGGCCTGATCACCTGGTTGTCCTGTTCATGTCACATGATGGCACTCCAGATGGACTTCTCCATTATCTTCTCTGGCACTGAGGTCAGGTTGACAGGCCTGACATTCCCTGGATCCTGCTTCTGCCCCTTCTCAGAAATGGGCATCACATTTGCTAACCTCCAGCAAACTGGGATCTCTCCAGTTAGCCAGGATTGCTGGTAAGTGATTAAAAGTGATTGGTAGTGCAAATAGGAAAAAACTTACAGTGATCAGCAACATGGGGTTTTTCTGTATAGTGTAAAGGGAAAATACTGCAATTTAATCCATAAGGAAAGAAGTTGGAACTGATGTATTTTACAAGGTTAATACTCAAAGGGAGCAGCTTGTCTGCCACTCTCCATTTTTGCTTTTTGTATTTTAATCCTTTTTATGAAGTAATGAGTACAGAGAAGTACAAAGACAGCTAAAGGCAGTTTGTTTCAGAGAGGAGAAGTGTTCAGAGTCTGCATGACAGAAGGCTGCATTTTAAGTTTGGGGATCTTGGTGGGGGAAGTATTTCTTGGAGGCAGCTGTATACTTTTGTAATGTACACTTATATATATGTATATATATGTATTTCAGTTAAGGATTTAGTACTTTCAGGATCTAGAATTTTAGTACTCTAAAGGAAAGGAAATGTCTTGGGCTGCGAATATTCAAGATGCAAAGGGGTGTCATGCTGTGGAAATGGCACCCTGCCCACAAGTGCTGCTCTACACAAAATCCCTTTCACACTGCAGTGATTGTAACATGGGTTGTCTCCTTCCAAACTGCGCAGGGTTCAGATCTGTTGGCAGTTTGGGGCTCTAGGTCAGGCTATCTTGAAGTTGCCCATTGTGGTGTCCCAGACCAATCTGAAATGCTTGGGCAGGGGTGTGAGGCTTTGCCTGTCTGTGACTGCAGTTTTCATTCAGTCTGAAGCAGTTTTTGAGCTCATTTGAAACTGGGAATGAAACATGGGCAGGTCTGATCATTCCAGCTCTTGGGCAGCAAAGCTCCAGGTCTGCTTTTTCTGAAGAAGCACAAAATGAAATCCCTGCAAAGCTGAAGAGTGCCATGAGAAATTGCCTGTGACCTGACACTCCTGGGTGTGATGACACAGCCTGGGAGGGATGGCGAGCTCCAGGCAGCAGTGAGGTGCTTGCTGATGGGTAGGGCTGCTGCTGTGAGCGAGGTGTCAGTGTCCTGTGCCGTCAGTGGGGATCAGTTGCTGGAGAACTGAACATGTGCTCTCTATTTTTCTCTCTTTTCCTGAAGTCACTTGATATGCATGTTAAGGTGTGACCACCTGAGGCACCTAATCTGCCTGTTTTGCCCATAGTGGTGCTTGCTGGCCCAGCCTTACACTGATTGGAGTCCTCCAGCTGGTGCTGAGAAGTCACCTGCTGTCCTCTTGCCTCAACTCCTTTTTCTGCAGCACTCTTACTGGCAGAGGTAGCAAACAGCACAAGGAAGACCTATCTGGAAGCTAAATAAGCACTTAAGACACTGATCAAATGTGACACAGGGATCACATCTCACCTTTGCTTGAGAAGGCAGGGAAGTGCTCCAGCCTTCAATTATCACTGGGCAGCTGAGGCACAGAAAATTTCCTGGTCACACCATGAAGAAATTCATGGCAGCAACAGACTCCAGCTTTCCTGGAGCCCAGCCCTGCCTGTAAAGCAGAAGCCTGACCCTTCAAAGAGGCTGCTTTTTCCTCTCCTGCCTGTTTGTCACTGTGTCTCATGGTGTCATGCTTAGCATTAACATCCACGTGTGCTGTGGATGGGTCAGGTGTTTCTGGGGTGCTCTGTGGGGAATAAGCCTCACTTCAGGGCTTTTATGCAAATTCATATCAGCAATGATCCAAAAATAGTAATCCTTAATCATGGGTAATTTCTAAAATGAATCAAGCACATTCTTTTCCAATGAATGATTCTCTTAGTAATGATGAGGACTTTCTAATGTCCCTACAATATGCTTTTAAAAGGCATTAGTCTCTCCTTTTAATAAATTCCCTTTGGAAATATTGTGTGCCATTTGAAAACCTTAGGAAAAAAGGAGAGTCTGGTCAAAAGCAGTCACTGCTGCTCAACCTTAATCACATCAAGATGGTTTTTGTTTGCAGATTTCACTTGTGTGTGTGGATGTGGAGCTCAGACCTTTCCTTAGGCATGCACTGACTTGATAAGCTGTAATGAGCACGTCAGTGATCCATGGATGATGGGTGACCGGGAGATGGGGCATTTTGGAACTGCACCTCTCCATCCACTCTGCTGTGCCTTTGGGGGATTTCTGGGGCAGCCACAGGAGCCAGCCAGGAAGCAGTGATTTTGTACCCACCACAGAGCACCCTGGAAACACCTTGGGCAGTGACTTTCAGCATACCCCTGGCCTTTGAACTACTCTGAAGGACAACTCTAAACTGCAGGAATTTGTGCAAAATCAGGAAGCCAGGGGAGGTAGTACTGGACCACATTGCCTCACAGTGGTATTTCTTTGCTAATTGGGGATAAGGCTGTTGTGGTTCTACTGAATAAGCCTAGAAGCAAATGGAGGAGCATAGTCTGTCCTAGAGGCACTGTGTGGAGTCAGTGGAGGGATCCAGGAAACATCTGGCTGGAGATGTTTCCTTCGAAGTGCTTGGACTCTGAGAGGGGACATAACTGGGCCAGACCAGAGAGACATGGGTAGTCACACGTATGCCACATGTGCATGTGCCCTCACTGTCAGGAATGTAAAACTTTCAGCTAATATTGATCTTTCCTTACTATCTAGTCTTTCATTCTGCCAATCTAGAGGAAAAAAACATGGATTGTTTCATTAGAGTGCTGACACTGGGAATGCTCAGTTCTATTTAAGGGAGACACACTCAGGAGTTCCTGGCACTTTGATTCATACTTCTCCCATAGGATGTCCTGACCACCTGTGCAGTAGTTATTTTACCAACTTATTTTTGGTAAGTCAGAAGTAGGAAGGTGTGGAATTACCAACAGAAAACCTTTATTCCTTTCAGGGATGTGTTTCATCAGGAATTGAGAGCTTGTTCCAATGTGACATGCTCAAGACCCAGGGCTAAGGATGCAAAACTTCCTGCTCCTGCAGCATGGTAGCACTAAATATCCAGCATGAGCAGCTGATTTTGGCTTTTCCTACAGTTTTCAAGGTTGTCCCACAGACAGAAGCAAGATTCCTACATGGCAATGCAGCATTAGGGTTGAACTGTTGCTCTGTGATAATGTACAGTTCTCTCTTGCATTTACAAGTGTGTTGATGGGGGGGACATGGTCTCGTGACTCCTGACTGTGAGTTAGAGCTTCTCTTTGTGCCCCTGCTGAAGGGCAAGCAAGTTTCATGGTGATGGGAAGGGAAAGCTCCTTGTCTGAAAAGCTGATGGTCCAGGTAGACACCATTCAAAAGCAAGGGGTGTGAGGCAAGTGAACATCCAACCCAAGAGCTGAATTTGGAAATTTACTGCTGTTCTAGCCTACCCAGTGTTGGTTGGGTGTGGTCTCAGTGCTTGGATCACTGGAACTGGTAGTTTTTAATAAATAAGCTTAGGAAAGCTTACATAGCTTTAGCTTTTAATATATAGCTTTTTTATAGCTTTAGCTTTTAGCTTTTAGCTAAAGCTATCTTAAAAATGCATATGCCTGTGTTTAAAGGTGAGGAAAAGGTAAGTAGGTTATGGTGAAGTCTTGTGGTGTGATTGACTTGTTTTTATAAACATGTTTGTTTACTTCTCCTCCTGAAAGCATGGGAGCTAGAACACAGGAACTGTGGTGTGTTTTGTAGCAGAAAAAGGGATGGAGGCAGGCATGCAGAAATAGGTGGTGGAGGCATGGAAATCTTTTAAACTGGATTTATCTCTGGAGATGTGACATGAAACTGGCCCCTTCCACATCGGTGTGCCAGGATGGTCATTCTCCTTCCCATATCCCTTGGGACAACCCAACTGATGTTGCAGTGGTTTGCTGCAGCTAAACAGCAGCTGATCCTTGGCTTTCCATGTGCTGCTTCGTGCTGCACAGAGCGTGTAGGTAATTCCTGGGCAGTGCCATGTTCTTCTCTCTGTCCTCTTGTGGTTCTGGTCACCTTGCCTGGTATTGCTGTCCCTGGGGTTCGTGTGGGTTCTCTGCCTGGGTCTGCTCTCTGCCTGTTCTCTCCCTGCCTATGATGAAGAGAACCTTTAACTAGCAGAGTTAGTGGGGTAATTTGACTGAAAATTATCCTTTGATGATCCTGATTTGTATGTCATGCAAGGTCCAAGGTGGTCCTACAAAATGCAAGTGACAGTGACACTGTGGGAGCTGTGGGTTAAGTATTGCATGGGGCTTAGAGTTGCAGGAGGCAAATGTCTGCTGAGGAATTCTTCCTATCCCTTGGTCTAAATTTCATTCTGTGCATGCTTTCTTATAGAGAAACTGTTTTGCAAACACTACAGAAAGCTGTAAGGTATTAAAATTGTGTTTAAGTTAGCATCCTCCCACCTGGAAATCCAGGTGCTTTACTTATCATGACTTGAGCTCTCCAGAGCTTGGAGACAACCATAAAGCTTGTGTGAACATCCTTAAATAGCTGTTCTACATGTATAAATGCTGCTCCTAATTTCCAGAGCAAGTGGTATGTATTGCTGTGCATAGCTCTCTCTTTCCCTGGGTATTAATTACCCTATTCTTCTGCTGAAGAGCCTGGCAGCAAGAGTGGCAGGGTTTGTGTGACACACTTCTGTCTGGTCAAATTCTCCTTCTTCATTTAGTAGAAGGTGCAAGTGGGCAAGAGAGAAGAAATGCTGTGTGGCAGAGAGAAAAAAGGAAGGAAGCACTGTGGGGAAGATTTAAAAAACAATAATCAGTAGTAGTCATTGGAGGTGTCCAGATAAGGTGGTGGAGGGGTAACATCCCAGTGTGTCTGTGTTCTTGTAATCCTCAGTGTTATCCTAGGAACTCTCATCTCAGGGAAATAATTTCCCCAGTGTTGGAGTAGAGCAATTAATTTTAAGGCCACGCTAAAATCTAAGCTCTGTTTTCATCTGGTGTGGAGTGGCATAGCTGTGTGACCTCAGCAGAGCTCAGAGGATTCAGTGCAGCCAAAGTCCTGGTTTATGGTCCTATTGCCATAAAACACCCCACAGGTCAGTTCTGGGTAGTGAATACAGGGTTCTGCATCCAAGAGGCATTTTAAGGGAAGCATGGATAACACAAAACTCACTCAGCCTGCCAGGGTGCTGGGATTAAGCCAGCAGATGCTTATAAACAATGCGGCTGGCCCTGGTTGTAGCTTTCCCCTTAATCCACACAGCACAGTTCCTCCCTGAGCCTTGGGGTCATTGCTGCTTCTGAGGAAGAAAAGCTGCCAATTAAGGGGCTGGCTGCCTGATGTCCTTTCCTGGTTTATGTGTTGGCAGGCTAATTGCAAAGTTGTCTTCTTGGGGGAGGAAAAGGTGGAAAAGACAAATGGGGAAAGGCTGATTGTATTTTGCTCTCAACCTGAGGAGGTGCATAGTTGGAGAGTGGAGTTTAATGGGAAATGGAGGCCTAACCCAGTGGCCTTGGAAATCAATAGGAAGCCTCCAACTGGCTTCAGTGTCTCTTTGTTCTAAGCAAACAGAAGATTGTGGAAATAGGAAAACAAAATTATAACAAAGCTACAGAATGTACATTTATCCTGGGCTCTGCAGAGATGCAATTACCTGTCAAGGCTTGTGGAGAGACAAAACAGTGATGTTTCTCTTAAGGGAAATGACTTAAACAAACAGACAAACAAACCAACCCAAATAATGCATTCAGGGGAATTGCATGGAGTAGTCTGCAAAGGATGAGGATTAAAGGCTTGGTTCTGCCTGTTGCAGTCCTACCCAAACCTGATCCTAAAAGCAATGTAAAATAGTACAAGGAACAGAGGACGCAGCCCCAGTTCTACAAGGAGATGGTAGATTCATTAGCCAAAATGTAAAGGAGAATAAATAAAAAAACAAGCTAAAAACTTCCTAGTGTAGAGTCAAAGAATTGAGATCTGTTAGAGCTGTACAGGAGGGAGCAAACCCAAGTTGGCAGTAAATTGAAAACAAACGGGTTGTCTTGGGAGTCTTCAATCTACCTGGTTCTCTGTGAACGTATCTTATACCTGGTGCATTCTATAACTACAGTAGAAAATCAGAATAGTCCATGATGTACAGTGAGGATGTTGCTCTGCATATGTATTCCTGAACAATGCCTGGTTACTATGGTGATAGGCACTATAGAAAGTGTTCATATGGAATCCTTGACAGTGGGGAGAGCGGTGGTCTGAGAAGGTGTCTCTGCCAGATGGAGGGCCTCCAGAGAACACCCCTACAGGGACTAATGGGTCTTCAGTGGAAACCTTTGATTCATACATTGAATTAATATATTTTGAGAGGAATAAAATGAGCTCTACGCACCCAACCTCTGCAGCTTTGCAGATGTTGACTCAGAAACTTATGGACACCTGCGTAAATACACTGGATTCAGCATTTAATGAGACCTGTCAAGTATTTGAACTCGTATCTGCTTCTAAGCAGCTAATTCTATATGTAGGGGATATTAAGAATCTTGAACAGCCAATGAACTGGGGTGAGATTCATGAAATCAGAGTCTTGGAGGTTTGAAGGGACCTTGGGAGATCACCTAGTCCCCAGCTCAAGCAAGGTCAGCTAGACAGTGGTTCCTGAGTGCCACATCCAGATGGAGGTTAAATATCTCCAAGGAAGGAGAGCTGCTGAACAACTCATTCTAGGGGTGGCCATTCTCATAGTAGATAAGTTCTTCATGTTAAAATGGCACTTCCTCTATGCCACTTTGTGCCCATTGCTCTCTGAGTGGGCACCACTGAGAAGAGTCTGTCTTTGTCTTCTTTACATTCTCCTGTCAAATATTGATACACATGGATAAGATTCCCCCCGACCCTTCTCTTCTTGAAAGCTGAACAGTCCCAGCTCTCCCAGCCTCTTCTTCTGTGACAGATACTTCCATCCTTTATGGCACTCCAGTATTTCCATGTCTCTCTTGTATTGTGGAGCCCAGCCCTGGAGAGCTTGGCCACAGGCAATGTCCTTTGGACACCATCCACATTGTCCATCAGAAAATGATCAAAGGGGGTAGGATCCGGACCTGTGTGTCCCAGCTCTCCGGTCTGACAGCCAGACCATGCTTTCTAGCCAGGCTTGGAGATGGTTCCCTTCCCTGGCTTTTCTTCCTTGCTGCAGTGAAAGCCTGGTTGGAATGATTATCAGAAGTGGAGAAGTTGATGAGTCACTGTCTTGTAGAGCAGTGCAATTTTGTGTGAAGCGCTGCGCTGATCTGCCCACCCATCTCGGGTGAAGATTTATTTATGGTGCTCTCCGAAGTGATACTGTAATATCCTTTCCTAGCCCACATTCCCGCTGGTGCCTGCTCACTACGAGATTTCTTTTTTTTTTTTCCTTCCCACAATGTGTTAAATAAGATTATAGTGTATTGAGGTTGAAGGGAGCAGGATATTATTAGGATTTTTATCATCAAATTACTACTTTAAGCAATTTGGAAGTCTCTGATCAGTCATGTAGAGCACAATGTACTGGACCTGGCCTTGACATCCTCTCTCAGCACCAAGGCAAGATTCAGTGATCACCCAGAGGTTACACAGGGTAAAGGTGGAAAACATTTTGGTGTGAACAGCTGCTCCTGGTGCTGGCTGCTTCACTCTCAGGGAGGGTTCAGGGACATTGCATTTGTCTCAGTGAAGCATTTCCCCTGCTTGGTAAGTTGTGCTTCACTAACGTACTTGTCTGCCAGGAGGCTTTTTTCAGTTTATGCCCATTCCAAAAAGGAGAGCGCATCTCCCCACTCCTCCCCACCTCCTTGCTCTGCCCAGGGAGAGCTCCAGGGGCTGGAGGAGGCATCTGGTGCCTGCAGTGAAATGTGAGTGCTTTGCCATCTTTGTCTTCGATGCAGTGTGAGATGTGATCTACTGAAGGGGTCTATGGAAGGTAGAGTTGCTCATCCACCACTTTCTCCTCATCTGTTGCAGGCATGGAAGTGGTCCAGTCATATTTAATTTTGGTATGAAATTAGATTGTGTTTAGAGGCAAATTCAGTGGGTTGCCTGGCAGGGAATCTGGATTACTCTCAGCACTGATAAGTTTAAGTTGCTAAGTGCAAGTGATAAAATGGTCCCGTCCCTGTTTCACAAGAAGTTAAATACCTCTATTTCTGATCATTTAGCAATTTCATTCTATACTTCTAATAAAATAACAATATTTGATAAAATCAAAGGTGATAGAAATGCAACAATGAGTTTTGGATTCCCAAATGCTGATATGTTTGTGTCCTGAAAACTGCTCTAAGGTGGCAAAAAAAAAAAAAAAAAAGACTATTTCTTTTCCCTGGTCAAAGCCAAGCACAGCCCTCCTTGTGCACTGCCCAGAGCAGTGCTTAGAGCAGCTGCTTCTGGTTTTAACTTTGGTGACATCCCTGGATGTGTTAAAGGCCAGGCTGGATGGGGCTCTGAGCAACCTGGTTTAGAGAAGGTGTTCCTGCCCTTGGCAGGTGGGTTGGAACTACATGATATTTAAGGACCCTTCCAACCTCAAACCATTCTGTAGTTCTACAGTGGGCTGGTGAATGCATGGTGGTGATCCCCCTTTCCTCTGCTGAAATACTAAATTTTGACTTTTTATTTTGACTCATGCCACCCTTCAACCAGTTTAGAGAGGCTATTCAATCTAACACTCAAAAATTAACTCTGGGGGCAGCAGTGAAGTGGTTAACAAGAAGGGCAGGGGAGCACAGTGATGGAGATAAAAGGGAGATGAGACAGGATTATCCAGGACAAGTTTGCGTTTGCCGCAGGGGGATGAGTCAGTGGTGACGGTGGCTAATGTAGATTTTGAGATGTGAGGGATTTTTTCCAAGTGAGATTTTCAATGGAAAATATGGTTTAAATGTGGACTAATGTGAAATGATACAACAGGGACAGTAAAGTGCATATGTTAAACTGGGCAGCTCTGCAGCGGCCACCCGGTGAAAGGATTGATGGGTTATTTATTGCAGATTACATGACAGGGAAAGAAATCTGGCTCATCAGAAGTCAGGGAAATTAAATGTTGTCCTCTTGTCATGGTAGGTGCTGAAATCGATCTGTTACCTCCTGTTACATCTTTTGATGAGCATGCAGAACAGCCTGTTGCTTGGTGGATGAGATCAGCTTTTACAGTTGTAGCTGACTAATTTCTAGGCCAGCAATAACATTTTTGTAATGAATCTATCATAAAATCATAGAATGATTTGGGTTGGAAAGGACCTTAAAGATCATCTAGTTCCAACCCCCTGCCATGGGCACGGATGCCTTCCACTAGACCAGGTTCCTCAGAGCCCCATCCAACCTGGCCTTGAACACTTCAAGGCATGGGGCATCCACAACTCAATTTCAGAACATAAAATGCTTTCTCCATAGATAAAGAAAAAGAGCTTACCAAATAGAATATTAATTACCCATTATGGAAGTGTTTTTACATAAAGAGAGCTTCTTAGTACTATCAGATAATGGTGCTACTAGAAGCATGATAATGAAGCAGACCTGCCTCTTTTTTTTCCTGTTTTGTGCAAAATTTTGACTCCCATAGGTTTCAGGAGAGGTCACCCAGTTTACAGCCCAGTGGGGCTTGTCCCTGTTTACATGTATCTTAATTCTGTGCCAGTATGTGAATACTGTGTCTCTACTTCCCTGTGAACATGTGACAGCGCTTATCAAAGTCCAAAAACATGTGATGGAAATGTGTTAGCCCAGGCAGGAATGTGCTTAACATTCAATCAGCAGTACTGCTCCCCAAACCCTTCTTAGATCTTTGATGATGGAACTGTTCAAGGCCAGGCTGATGGGGAGTGGACCACCTTGGTCTACTGGAAGGTGTCCCTGCTCCTGGCAGGGGAGTTGGAACAAGATGAACTTTAAGGCCCCTTCCAATCCAAATCATTCTGTGAATCTATGATAAAAGTTCACACACAGTCAGTGCTGTTGGTGACTGATTTAGTTGGCCCAAGTTTTCTAAAAGCAGGAAAATATATTTCTTGCTCTGAAAACAGTAGTCATTTCTTTGCTCATCTGCCAACATCTGTCAGTGTGTGCCAGTCACAGTTTATGTGGTTTAATCCAAAGATTGCCATGCTCTAGCACCCACCAAGCCCCAGGCCTAAAGGGCCTTGGCTTATGCCTGTGGTTTTTGGAGACCATCGGTAAACAAATTACTAGAAGTGACAGCAAATATGCCATGGCCCTCTGTGGCTGTTAATGCCAATATTTGGCAGATTTTGGCAAGAGCACTGAGCATTGAGAGTTTTGTCTTATGGCCACCCTTGATGTGATAAGTGGCACAGGTAGTGTTAACAAGTACCTAAGCAGGTAGAGCTGGAGAGAGGTGACTACTGCTTTTCCTGTATAGAGGCAGAGTAGAAATCCAAATCTACCTTATGGTAACATATAGCTAAGGTTTTGGAGGACTTTATGTGCAAACTGATTGCTTTTCACTGCAGAGACATTTCTTCTGTTACAAAGAACCTGGTGGCTGGTACCTGACAATGGGATTCATTGCACTGGGCTTAGAAAAATATTGCTTGTATATCAGCAAAGATTAAAGGCCTGAATCTGTTCCCACCAAGACAGCTGTGAGGTTACCAAGCAAAGAGCACTCAGCATTATGAAATAATTCAGAAAATCTGAGTGAGATCAGCAGTCACTGAGAGCTGCCTAAAGAACACCACAGGTGAGGCAAGCTGAGTGCAAGCTGCATGGGTGCTGTTGCTTTGTGCAAGAGACAGTCATCTGGAGCCACGACATGGGCAAAAAGCAAGGCTAACCAGCTTAGTAGACAATTAGGCTGTGGCTGAATGGAAGGAAATGCTTGTGTGATTTAAAAGCCAGCAGAACTGCTGGACTGGGGTTCTGGTCCTGACTGCCACAGGCTCTCCGACTCCTTCATTCACTATCAGTGTTTCCCCCTGCACAGCCTTGTTCCTGCTTCACAGCTGCTGAGGTACAGAGGCGGCTGTATGGGCAGCAAAATGTTTTGCTGCAGACTTGGAGCTCATTGCAAAACCAGTCATGTCTTTGTTGAGAGAGGGATGCTGGTGGCAAGGCTGGTTCCTACAGTATCTATAGCTATTTATGCATATATATACATATATGTATAAATATGTATATATATGTTTCTATATAGCTATGTGTGTATGTATGTATGTATGTGTAGCTGTAAGGTTGTCATCTTTGCCTCTGCTTACCACAGACTTGGAAGTGCTTTTTGGAGGTAGTAGAGGAGACAGGAAAAAGAATGGAGCTGTAGCCTCATCTTCTTCACCTTGATCTCTCCAGATGTCTTTGGCTGGCCATGGAGAGAACATGGGGGGAGCTGCACCAGGGTCTCCATCAGGCTAAATCAAAAGCTGAGACTGCCTGCTTTGTAAAAGAAAACTGTTGTAAACAAAGAGTTGGTGATCTTTTGGGTAGAGGAATCAGCCCATTGTTGTCATCTAGCAGAATGATGGTCCTTTTGAAATCCCCTGGAATGTGACACACTCCTACTGGGAAAATAGGTCAATCATCTACGCAAAAGGCATTATTTGCCTCAAGGTTTTATGCCAAAGTGTCTTAGTCAGTGTTCTGCTGCGGGGAGATTCAGGTTTTCCCAGTGCAAGCCCAGTGGCCAGTAAAGCTCAGGGACGCAGGGGCTAGCACTGGTCTTTGGAAGTGGCCAGTTTTCCTGCAGCACCTTGGAGGGGCTGAAACCTTTTGGACAATGACTGCAGGAAGCTCAAAGTCACTTGTGCTTGTCTTGTGCACGTGGAAAGCTCTCTCTAGGAGCACACAGTTTGCTGTGAAAAGGGGAAGGGAAAGGGAGGGACAGATGGGAAAGGAAGGGGCAGGAGGGAGAAAATGGATGGGGCAAATGCAGGCCAGACTTGGAATCAGTGGTGGCCAAACCTGCTATCCAGAACATGCCAGGAGGAAGCAGAGACCATGATCAGCCATCAAAACATCCTTGGTATCCCTTGCCAGACATTTCTCCCTGGAAAGACAAATAAAATAGGAAGCTGACTGATTTAATGTCAGCAGCCTTCAGCACAGCGTCATCAGCATGGCATGACGTAGGCTGACCTTCCCTACCCTGAGTCAGACTTTGTCCTCACTTGGTTTGGAGACCCTCTCTGAGATAGGCCAGAGAAGATCAGACTGCCAGAAGCCAGAGAGTGAAGGGCTTGATAGGCTGTGACGGCCGTGTCCTGCATGGCCAGGAGCAACCAGGAATGTGACACAGCCCTCCAGCTGAAACACAGGAAAATGCAAGAACGCTGTCCCTAATTTGTCAGTTGGGAAGAGCTCTGGTGACGTGAGGAATGGGAGGTGACAACCTGTGGCACAGGCACTGTCAGGGGCTCAGCCCTGATCTGTGTCAGTGGATGGTCATTTCCTATTGGTCCCCTTTGCTCACAGACATACCTGAAAAGATCTGCTAAATATGCTGAATTATCTGTTTGCCTATAACAGCCAGTGAAATAGTAATTTTGGCAAAGAACGGGTTTTCAGGAAATCAATTACCTAAAATTCAACCTCCAGCTGAGTAAAGTCCTGTGGATTCCAGTACAGTGTTTATGGTGCCTAATGTATTTCTTGTGTTGGGGATTGCTCTCTCCTCATTTTAATTATGACCACTTTCAACAAATGCAGCAAGGAACAGTCAGTTCCTTTAAAACCCAGACAGTCAGCTCTTCCCCATGCACCTTTCAAACATGGGCAATGAGGCCGCTCATCTCCACCTTGTTACATCCAGAGATCATAAAATGAGACTTGTGCTTAAGTGGATTATGTAGTTTTGCTCAGTGGCTTCATGTGGAGAGCAGAGACTGTGAGCCAGGATTTCTGGTTCCCTGCACTGCCTGTTGGCAATGGCTGGGCTCTTCCACAGTGTGTGGCATGGTCACCTGTTTCATTCTTTGGTAGGAAACTGGAGCTTCCTTTGAATGCACCTTCCTAGGGGAGTGTCCTGGATCCCTCCCACAGAGCTGGATTATTTCCTGTTTATTCCTTTCCTGCTTTCATTATATGCTCCAGTCTTTAACTCTGCAGAATGGAACTGGAAAGATGATACATAGATGAACTTAGAGATTCCAGCTTGTGTGTGCGTCCCCCTGGACTTTCCCCTGGACTTTTGGCATGACCTCCAGCTGTAGGTGCTGGGAAAGGAGTAGATGGCTTCAGATTAGGATATAAAATGTGCAGCACTCCCTGCAGGCACAAGCAGAGTAGGGAAAAGACATCACCGGGACAGGCACTGGGAAGAAAAAAGGATGAGACTGAAGGTGTTGTGCCCTATTAAGAAAGGGAGTTCCTCATAGCTCTAGTAAGGGCAGATATTTGGACCTTCTTTTGTCATTACCATAAAAAACCCCCCTGGATTACCAGGAAATACACAAAAGAACCAGTGGGAAGGCACTGTAAAATACTAGTGAAGGGTTAAATCTGGAGAGCTTGTCCAAGGGATGAGTAAAACGGCTTGTGCTATCTAGCTACAAAAAGTTAATGGGTGTAAAAACCAAACGAATGGGGGAATAATTTGGTTTAGCAGTAAGGGCTGGGGGGGGTGGGCAGAATTATGGAAGGTTTCAAACAAAACCAGGATGAGTACGGGGCAAATTTGCAGTCAGATGTGTTACTTTGGAGAATAAGCTCCCATGGAGATGTGTGGCACTTGGTTGGCAGTTTGTGACTAGGTAAGTGCACAGAAGGGATAAGGGCAAAAGGACATCTGGAGAAAGAATTCTGTGTGAGCAAGTCTGGTGGGATATGAATGCATGTGAAGCTGTGTTGTGAGGACCCCTGGGTACTTTGTCCATAAATAATATGGGCAGAAGAGCTGGGAGAATCCAGTGGGATGGCTTTCCAAGCAGCTGTCGCAAGGAAGACTCTTACGAGAAAAATCACAAATCAGCAGGGTTCATCTGAACATTTTTATGTCCAGTGCTTGCTGTTCAGAGATCCCACAGGTATTTTCACTTACTGATGGACAGACACCACTCTTCTTAATTTATGGAGCCACTAAAGAGAAGACTTTGAAAGGCAAGGCTCTCTGTAGTCCCTTAGTTGGTTAGTGACTGACCTGAAATAAATTATTCTCATCATTTAGGCATTTCTCTGAAGTGTACCATCTCTGAAGCTCATATATACATATACAATTTTTATCCTTTTCCTTTTTATCCTTTTCCAGTCAGTACTGGAACCTGCTGTACCCAAAATGCTGCTGGGAAGTTGTCTCATGTTTGGGGATCTCCATCTCCATCTGAATCACAAGAGAGATTGTTACTGTCAAATTTACTTCACAACTTTGGGGATTCTTTTAAACACTTTTTCAAAAATATTTTATATTGTAATGGTTCTTCAGACCAAAATGGAGAAATGTCTGAGGTCTCTTTAGCAATCACTTTGGCAACTTCAACCAAACAACATCTTTCTTGGCTTCTTACGGTGCCTGTTGTTATACTCAGTATGAAGGAGCTGCTGTATTCTAAATTTACAGGAAGCCACAAGTTTATGTGTTCATTCATTTATTTTTCATTCATGCGCTGAGCAGGAGTCAGCCAACAGCTGTTGCACCAGGGTTCAGGGAGCGAGAGAACGGCAGCAAAGAAGGGATTACAAATAAGTCCCTTGTGAACAAGAAGCAAAATTTCCAGGTGAAGAAGTCAGAGACAGAAATATCTGTAATTGTTAAAAAACGTAGTCCCTAACTAAGAAGTTGGTTTTGTGAAGAGTCAGCCTGGAACTCCAGAGACATTTCCTGAGAAACAAAACCATTTTAAATCTGCAAATCTTGGAGTAGCTGTGGATTTGTCCTGAGATGGATAGGTCCAGTGGTGACAAGAGACATTACATTTTCTTTTCTTTCCTTGCTCATTTGATGTGCTTGTTTATTCTTAGCCACAGTCATTTTCCCAATCTCTTTAACGCCCCAGGATCCATTTCTGCTCATTCTTCATTCTGTGTTTATTTAATATGTGCGAGAAGAAGTTGGTTGATGAAACATACTACTGAACTGAATGAGGCCATCAGAGGAGAAAATGGGTTTATTTTTCTCCTTAATGACAATTCAGATAAGTAGGCAATGACTCTTGGAGGAGTTTTGCATTGAGATCATGGAGTTACAGGCAGTTCTCCTTCTATAGTTGCACTCAAAGCCTCATTCTTGGTCCTAAACATGGAATTGCAGAGTGATTGAGGTTGAAAGGAACCACCAGTGGTATCATCTGGTCCAACCTCTCTGCTCAGGTGGGGTCTTCTTGGAGCACTTTGCACAGTGAGGGACACTCGTGTGATGTTCATGTGCTTTGTCCTCCTGGTACTGATGGTGTTGTTCAGTGAGATTCACTGGGGACTTGGAACAAAGCATGGACTTGACGTTCAAAGATCTCATGTTGATTCCCAGACCCATGAATGTCAGTAGAAAAGTAGCTCCCAAGCACCACACCGAAACCTGAACTAAATCACAGAGCCAAGCCTTTCCTTTCCATCTGGGTGGAGCTGATTGATGACATCAAAGGAGGCCATATCTCTCTTCCCCTAAGGCCCATGTTTGAGCACAATGGTCTCCAAATTAGTAGCTGGAGAGACAGGGCTGCAAGTCCATGAGGATACAGAGGTGCTAGTGTGATGCTGGTGTGAAGACAGGCTTTGGCAGACATTGAGTTGCAGTCTCCATGAGCCACCTGCTGCAGAGGGGACGGTTGGTGGTTGGTGCGGCCACCAGAGTGGGCCTTAACCAGCTACACAAGGTAAAGTTAAAGAAAAGCTACGTAGTGTTAAAAGACTCTCACCCCTGGCCATTGAGGAGGATATGTAACACACATCTGTATGCCCCTGTATATGGCTGTATCTGACATCTACTGCTTAACTTAACCTACAGACTTTGCAGGAACAAATATCTTAGGCATGCAAGGAGCAAGATCTCCTTCCTGTCTGAGATGGGATTTTTTTCCTAATTTGGTTAATGCCAATTGCCTGTGCTTCCTGATAAGCTGAATAACTGCATCTGGGATCATCTTCATGGAAATTTCCATATGCCCCTTGCAGAGAAGCCAATAACCAGCTGTCAAGCAATGAACCTCAGCCCAAACATCCGACCAGGATGGCTGCTCAATGGGTGTGGAGGGAACGATGACTCTGCATCCACATCTGCCTCCTGCCTCTGTGTGGTGACAGAGTTGCAGGGTTGCATGAGTGCTGGAGCTGCTGTGGAGTGGCTACCCCACCTACGCAAGAAGCTTCCAAGAGGAGAAATGGGAACTGCTACTGTCAGATTGCCCATAAATTCAGTCCAATTAGGAATAGAGAGGATGTCTGCTTTCTTTGGTCCTCATGCCTTTCAGTGCAGACATGGAATGAAATGCTGTGATCAGTTCTGGGATATTGTAGCTCTCTCTCTTTTTTTTTTTTTTTTTTGTGGTCAGCAGTCTCTAAAGGTGGTCTTTCTTCCTTCAGCCCCTACAGAGTCCCCAGGCATGACAGCAGGGTGAGCTTTGCTTTTGTTACCAGCTTCTCAGCAATACAATGTGTTTCAGAGCTTTGTTCTTTCGTTCCTTGAAACATGGGCTGGTGTCTCTCCTTTCTGCTGCTCAAGGAGTAGTAGAGGTGGTGGACTTGGAGTATTTAGAGCAGAAGTTAACAGTTATTTAATCTGTAGCTTGAGAGACGTAATATATGTCATTCAGGAGTGTAGAGAGTTGTTTTGTTATTATTTTATTAAAAGTGAGTTTTTTGGTAAAGGGGATCCTTAGCCAATAATCGAATAAGAAGCAGCATATCATTAGAAAAACAATAAAGGATCAGACTAATGACTCTTAGGGCCTCATTTGCTCTCCAGTTAATTAAACAGACAACACAGATGCTACTGCTGTTAATAATATCATTCAATTACTGTGCTGCTAAGTATTATGGTCCCTAGGAAACCATTACCCAGTGCTGATTGAGAAGAGGAACTGTGAAGGGCTACTTAGGGGACAATAAACCATGTCTCTGTTGAAAAGGGGGCTGGAAGCAGAGTTTTCTGGAGACACGAGGTGCTCGAGTACAAGTAGGTGCAAGGTTGTTCGAGGTGATGGAGGAGAGGAAGAGGAATCTGAAAAGCTACATTCCTACCCCAGGTGTGTTGATGAAACTTGGAGCAGCCAGCTGGGGGTCACTGAAAGACATTTTATGAAGAAATAGCTGGGGAGGAAGGCTTTTTGTTTGCAGAAAGAAGAGTGTGTGTGCTTATAGCAGCCAGGAGATGGATGGGAAATAAAAGGGAATTGGAAATGGAAATGAATGTATCTCAACACTCCAGAGTGTACTAAGCATCTCTCCAAGGGGAACAGGGAATATCATAAAAGCCTCATTGAGCAGTGCAGGTAATAGATTCACTTCTCTGATATTTCCACTCTCCTACTTTGAGGGTGAGTGAAAAATCCAAGGCTGGCAGGAGAAGACCTCATCTCAGCTGCAGGAACTTTATCAAATTCAGCTTTCCCATCCAGGCACTGCAGCGACAGGGACTATTAAGCTGAAGGAGCACAGCCCAGAGTGGTCCCAGGTGGCTCCCGTTCATGGCACAAACCTGCTTCCCCCAGTGTCCCGGGAGGGTGCTGCACAAAGCTGTGAGAGGGTGGAGGATGGATGTTGAAAAAACCCTGGGCCTTCATAAGAGTCCTGATGTCTCTTTGCACCATTTCTCCTATGCCAATCCATTATGTGTCCCTCATTTTCCCCACAAGGGCTAGAGGGTGCTCATTTGTTTTTTCTTCTTTCTTCTTCTTTTTTTTTTTCTCCTTACTTTTTTTCTTCTGTGTTTGCTCATGCAAAAGGAGCTTCTGTAGTATTCATATATACTGGGGTAGCAGCTGGAGACCCTGACCAAGGATGTAGGGAATCTTGTATGCTGTGATGCTCAAACTGACCATTATCAGTCTGGGATTAATGGTCTGTGTGCTCAGTACATTCAACTGTTCTCTGATCCCCGGGAAGTGCCTTGGGTCATGGCCATAATAGTTTAAGTAATATGAAGATATGTGTTGGAAAATGCTTGGCAGTAGCTCTGTGTAAGGAAACCTCTTCTGCATGTCTGCACTGATATTTTGAGCACAAGGAGTAGTTTAGGTCTGTGTCAGGCCTCTTTGTGTGCACTCAGGGTAAGAGGGTGGCTATGGGTGTTTTGGGGTGCTCCATCTGTAAGGAGGTGTGGCAGTGATGGGGCTGCACTGCCCTGTGGTGACACCAAGCTGCATTCACTATACCTGGGTTTGCAGAGGGATCATTCAGTGAACTCTGCTGGAGCATGGTGCCAAGATCAGAGTTTCAGTTTGCAAATTAAATGCTAAAAAGAAATGTATATTTGTGTGTGGATACCCCCATGATACAAAATGATTCAACCCCAAACCAGTAAGAAGGGAGTCATATTCGATTCTGAAGGATGCTCTGGGGAAGGTGGTTCATTTTCTTTAAAGCTCAATTAAAAAAAAAAAAACTTATATAATTTTTAACCAAATATGCATTTATTCATTCAGGTTTTTTTTTTTTATCACTAGATTAATAGAATCATAGGGTCATTTAAGTTGGAAAAGACCTCTACGACCATCAAGTCCAACCATTAACCCAACACTGCCAAGTCCCAACCATGTCCCCAAGTGCCACACCTGCACATCTTTTAAGTACCTCCAGGGATGGTGACTCAGTCACTGCCCTGGGCAGTCTCTTCCAGTGCCTGACAACCCTTTCAGTGAAGAAACGTTTCCTAATACCCAACCTAAACCCCCCATGGTGCAGCTTGAGGCCGCTTCCTCTCATCCTGTCACTTGTTAGTTGGAAGAAGAGACTGACCCCCACCTGGCTACAACCTCCTGTCAGGGAGTTGTAAAGAGTCAGAAGATCCTTCCTAAGCCTCCTTTTCTCCAGGTGGAACACCCCCAGGTCCCTCAGCTGTTTCTCATCAGACTTGAGCTCCAGACCTTTCCCCAGTTCTGTTCCCTTCTCTGGACCTGCTCCAACCTCTCAATGTCTTTCTTGTTGTAAGGTGCCCAAAACTGAACCAGGAATTTGAGCTGTGGCCTCCCCAGTGCCCAGCCCAGAGGGATAATCTCCACCCTGCTCCTGCTGGCCACACTACTGCTGACACAGAATGCCAGGAGGCCACCGGCCTCCTTGCCCACCCGGGCACACGCCGGCTCACGTTCGGCCGCTGCCGGCCAGCACCCCCAGGGCCTTTCCCGCTGGGCAGCTTTTCCAGCCCCTCCGCCCCCAGCCTGGAGCGCTGCAGGGCCTTGTTGGGACACGAGGGCAGGAGCCAGGCCTTGCTCTTCACGAACCTCATCCCGCTGGCCTCACACCATCCAGCCAGCCTGTCCACATCCCCCCGCAGAGCCTTTCTGCACTGCAGGGCATCAACGCCCCCACCCACCTTGCTGTGGTCACAAAGTTACTACTGAGGGTGATGCCTGAAAGGGCACCTAAAAACAGAGACTAGACAAGAAGAAGGGAATAAAGGTAGGTATTGATTTGAAAGGCTTTCAGAGGTACACCCTGGGGAGCCCAGAGGCTACTGCCAAAAATGGACCCCAAGATGGACGACAGCTCAGGAGTTCTTCACACTTTTATACGCCTGGTTCGTTTGCATATCAGGGTTCATTCTCCAATTAAACCTTCAGTTAATGATGCAGTTTCCCCAAGCTTGCCCCCCTTTTAGAGGCTTTGGTTTACACATTTTGGGCCTAGGACAGTCTGAGTGTACTTGGACAGCAGGCCTGAAGAGGCTTTATTATGTCTACCTAGCATGAGAGAAGAGAAGTTAACAGGCTACAAGAAACTTCAGAGTTACACACTAGGCAG
This sequence comes from Dicrurus megarhynchus, assembly GCA_013399195.1. NCBI lineage: Eukaryota > Metazoa > Chordata > Aves > Passeriformes > Dicruridae > Dicrurus > Dicrurus megarhynchus. Next base: position 283,337 of record VXAD01001750.1, on the reverse strand, counting down.
TACAGGATTTCCAAACTATGACAGTTAAAACCTAAGGCATCTAGGTCCGCTCCATGCCCTTGTCCACACCAGCAGGACACACACACCGAACAGGACTGGGCCCAGGGCGCAGCGCTACTGACCGGACGCCAACTGGATGCTGCACCATTCCCCAACCCTCCGGACACGGCCATCCCGACACTTCTTAAGCCAGTAGAGTGCACCTGCCCAAGCCCTGGGCTGACGGCTTTTCCGGGACTGTGCTGTGGGAGAGGGAGTCAGAGGCTTTGCTCAAGTCCAGGGAGACTCCATGCACAGCTTTTCCCTCAGCTCTGAGGCGGGTCACGCGCTTCTCAAAGGACATCGGCTTGCTCAGCTTGCAGGACCTGCCTTTCCTGAACCCACGCTGGCTGGGCCTGATCCCTCAGTTGTCCTCTATGGGCCGGGTGATCCCACTCACCACGATCTGCTCCAGAACCCTGCCGGGCCCCGAGGTCAGGCTGACAGGCCTGCAGTTCCCCGCATCCTCCCTCCCTCCCTCCGGCCCTCCTTGGGCGTCACAGTGGCATCGCCAGTCGTCTGGGACCTCCCCAACTGGCCAAGAATGATGAGAATAAGGGATGGCAGAGCGGCTTAGCCACCTCTTCCGTGGCTCCCTCAGCAGCCTTGGGAGACTCCGGGCCAGGCCCAGAGACTTGTCAGTGTCTAAGTGGCTCCGCAGGTCACTAACAAATTCCTCTGGGATGGCAGGTGCTCTGGTCTGCTCCCCGTCCCTGTGTGCCAGCTCAGGGGACTGCTCATCCTCCAGATAACCCATCTCACTGTTGGAGGAGACGGAGGAAAAGGAAGAATTCTGTACCTCAGCCTTTTCCTCATCCATTGTGACCATATTCCCCTCACACCCACATCGAATAAAGAAGGGCGATTTTCCTTGGCGCTGCTGCGTTCCTAATCTTTATACACAAAGACTTTTAATTGTCTTTTACAGTGGTGGCCAGATTAAATTCAAACAGATTTTTTGCCTTCCTGATGCTCTTTCTTCTACCTGAGCTTGGGGCCAAGGGCTTGGGCACATGGTGGGCTGGGTGGGATAAGCATTGTGGCACGGCACAGGGCTTCTTTGGGGATGTTTAGGGAAGGAACAGAAGGTGGGACAAGAGAGATGTGCAGGTCATTGGGAGAGGAACAAACGTAGGCAAAGTTGAGGGGCAGAGGCCTAAAAAAGGCCTCTGTGACCAGGGGCTCCTCCATGGAAACCACCAGGCCTCTGGGACAAGGGGCGGCCATGCCCACCAGGCCTTTGTGACCCGCGGTGACATCGTGCCCAGAGGCCATTGTGACGTGGGTGCGTGTCGTGACCCTGGGGGCTCCAAATCCCTGCAGTGGTCACTCCCGGGAGAGCAGCGCTCTGAGGAAGCAGCAGCTTCTCTGGAGGCAGCAGCTCCCCTGGGTGATTGTGGCCAGTGTTCAGCAGAGCACTCCCACAATGTCAGAGAGGAACAAGGCGAATGCCCACGGGGAGCCCCGTGAGGGGCAGCCACTGCTCTACAAGCGGCAACAGGTGAGGGACGGGGATGGAGGGAGAGGCTGCGGTGGGACCCGGGGGAAGCCCTGGGGCAGAGACACCCACGCCTGGCTCCAGGCCTTGCTCTGCGGAGGGGCCAGCGCTGGGATGAACCAGGCACAGCCATGCCCCAGAAGCAGTGACCATAGCTGGGAACCAAACCCGGCCTGGCTGCCACGGCCAGCACCTGCCTTGGGGCCAGGGCCGGGCTTGCCGGCACGGGGGGGGGACACTGTGTCCACACAGCCGCCTCCATCCTGCGCCTCCCCCTGCTTCCCACAGGTGACCCCCAGGCAGCCACAGGAGGCACCGCAGGTCACCTGGACGACCGTCACACCCATCTCTGGCTCTTTTGCCAGAGGCACAGCACGTGCTGTGGGCCCCGTGGCCAGTGGCCAGTGTGAGCTTGTGCCACCTTCACCAAGGGGCACTCTGGCTGCTGGTGGGGCCTGGGTAACACCTTCCCTGGCAAGGAGAACGGATGGGCTCTGGCATGGGTCAGCAGCAAGGCAGGGCCATCGCCTGCCACCCGTGCAACCCGCATGCAATGTGCAGGTCCACACGGGGACCCAGCCAGCGTGGGAGCACCTGGGGCACTCTGAGACAGAGGAGCTCATCAAGGCGCAGCAAGGGCACGGTGGCAACACCTGCAGTGACCTGTTTAGAGAGCTCGCCCCGTATCTGCGCGAGAACAGGTCCATCAAGTCCACCTCGAGCACTCCCAAGTGGCTAAGTGCTCGCCAAGGGGCGCAGGGAAGGCATCGGCCAGCCGAGCAAACTGCGCATCGCAAGCAGCTGTGCCCAGAGGATGAGGATGCTTTGATTCATCTTCTGCGGAAAAAGAGAGAGCAGCTGGAGGAGCTGGAAGACAAAGTGTACGAAGAGAAGTTTAGAGCCATCTTCTCCTCCCTGGACAACAAAGAAAGCCGCAGGACGTCCAGCTGTGTCCTCAGGGATCCATCGAGTCCCACGCCGGAGCCAGCTGCAGGCCCCTCATCGCCGCACAGCACTTGCAGCGTGACTAAAGACAGCGCAGGAGAGACACAAAGCTACCCAGAGCTTGTGTCTCTTGACCAGTTGCTGGCCGAGCTGTGCCCTGTCTCCGATGACTCGCTGTCTTGCGACGCTCTCATCAGGGAGCTACTGGAAAACTGGGATCAAGAAGAGCTCCCTGACAGAGAAGCGGCAGGAGAGAGGGACAGCGAGCCAGAGAGCGCGTTGTCTCTCCCTCCGCAAGAGGAAGAAGCAGAGCCAGCAGCTTCTACCCTGGACAGCGATCCCTGCGGCGAGGGGCACAGCGAGCCTCTCCCCACGGCACAGCCCGAAGACTCAAAGATGTTTGCCGTTTGTGCCTTGCCTGCCGATCCCGCGGGCGAGGCCGACGCAGCAGGCATGGAGGCCGGCCGTGCCCAGGCAGTCCCTGCCCAGGAAAAGCCCTGCGGGGCTGGGGCACCGGCGGGGGCTTGCCCGGTGCCTGCCCAGCCCCTGGCACGCAGCGACCCTGCTTCCCCCGCTGGCATGGCCGCTGCCCCGCGGCCCCCGGCTCCACGGCGATGGCGCTCCGTCGTCAAGACGGCCCGGCGGGCTCTGCGCCGGCTCTTGTCCTTCAGCTGCCTCAGGGGGCAGCCGGAGGAGTGAGCCCGACCGCCAGCACCAGGACGATCACCCTGAGGACGCCCAGCTCCCAGGGGCAACGGCAGCTACCGGAGACAACAGCACCGGGAGACGGACACTGGAGGCACCGATGCATGCATGCATGCATGCATGGATGGATGGATGGTGCCCAAGGCAACCAGTTGCCAAAGGTACATCCTGCTGCTGGCCCCAGCCCCTCACCCCCAAGCCAACTGCAAGGCAGCCTGGTCAGAGAGGGCCGCCTGAGGCAGGATTCCAGCGCTGCCTTGGCAAATCGCACAGAAGCTGACTTTAGGCCCGGGCTGCATTGTGGGGCTGCATCCCCACCCTGCCCCCAGGCTGCATTAGGAGCTGAGAAATGCTCCTTGGGCCTCTGCATTGCAGGAAGAGGAAAGCCCATCCCCCTTTCGCATGGCAAATCGGAAAATGCCTCCCTGGATACCCTCGACGCAGAGCAGAGAAAGGTGTTAACCCCAGATTAAAGCCATGGGGGTCCTCACTTCCACAGGATTCACCGGCACCGCCAGCGCAGAGAAGCGCAGGGTGACAAAGGACCGACGGGATGCTGCTGGAGCCAAGCATCTCAGACTCTCTTCTGTTTGATCTCTTCCCCACCTCACCTCAGCCCTGCTCTTCCCCACACCCTCCAACCCCCAAAATTCCCCTCCCCACCCCAACCACCCTCTTCCCCATCTTTGCTTCCCACCCTCCTTTTTCCTATGCCTTTCTATCTCTCCACCCCACATTTATTGTTAAATAAAATCCCCCTTGTTGACTTTTGTAGATGGTCTCCTTGGCACCTTAATTCGGGCAGAGGCATCTCTCACTAATCACACCTGAACAGGGGCACACATCTGCACACAGCACTTGAGCTGTGGCCTCCCCAGTGCCCAGCCCAGAGGGACAATCACCGCCCTGCTCCTGCTGGCCACACTACTGCTGACACAGAATGCCAGGAGGCCACCGGCACACTCCGGCTCACGTTCGGCCGCTGTTGGCTAGCACCTCCAGGGTCTTTCCCGCTGGGCAGCTTTCCAGCCCCTCTGCCCCCAGCCTGGAGCACTGCAGGGGCTTCTTGTAAATGAAGTGAAGGACCTGGCACTTGGCCTTGTTGACCCTTGTCATGGTTCAGCCCCATTTGGCAACTAAGTACCACACTGCTGCTCATTACCTCCTGCTCCTGCCACCCCGGTGGGGAGGAGAGGTGAGGAACAAAGGTAAACCTCATGGGCTGAGATAAGAACACTTCAGTAATTGAAACAAAATAAAACATAATAATGGCACTAATCATAAGAACAACCACAATAATAATAAAAATTGTAATGAAGTTGCAATTACTACAATTTTAATTGAAATGAAATGGAGAGGAAGAGAGAAATAGCACTTGATATAAATAAGTGATGCACAACAACATTGCTCACCACCTGCTGACTGATGCCCAGCCAGTGCCTCAGCTGCAACCAGTGCCTCACAGCCAATCTCCCCCAGCTAATAAACTGGGCATGATATTCTGTGGTGTGGGATATCCCTTTGGCCAATTCAGGTCGCCTGTCCTGGTCATGTTCCCTCCCAGCTTCTTGTGCACCTGCTCCCTGACAGAGCCTGACACACTGAAAAGTCCTTGACTTAGGACAAATGCTGTTCAGCAACAACTGAAACATCAATGTGTTATCAACATTATTCTCATACTAAATCCAAAGCGCAGCACTGTCGCAGCTATTAGAAAGAAAATGAACTCTATCCCAATTGAAACAAGGACAGAACCTCATTCTGTTGGCCTCAACCCATCGATCCAGCCTGTCCAGATCCCTCTGCAGATCCTTTCTACCCTCCAGCACATCAACACTCCTCCCCAATGGGGTTTGAACTGCAAACTTACTGAGGGTACACTCGACCTCCTTGTCCAGATCATTGATAAAGATATTAAACAGGACTGGCCCCAGTTCTGAGCCTCAAGGAACCCCACTAGTGACCAGATGCCAACTGGATGTGATTCCATTCACCACCACTCTCTGGGCCTGGCCAGCTGGTCAATTTTTTATCCAGAAAAGAGCACACCTGTCCAAGCTGTGATATACTATGCCCAAATATATATAATATATTATCTATTAGATATAATTGATGTGATATGCTATCTATTAAATGTATATTATATATCTGATGTACTATAATATAATATTCCCCAAAAATTTCAAATGGCTTTAGTCCCACAGATACCTGAACTCCCCCCTTAAATTCAGAATGCAGAGACTGTTCTGCTTCCAGGGACTTTCAGCATGACAAGGTAATTGTCATATCTGCACTTCTGCCACAAGGAAGGTATGGAATTGGGAGCACACCAGCATCTGAGACCTGGACATGCACCAGCTGTTGGGGTGTAACAGGGCCACAAAGACTGAGACTAAGCCAAGTCTGGTGGTGTTGCCAGGGGGTGGACCTGTTACTTTGTCCTCAGAATGGCACCATCCAGATGTTTGCAGCAGCTCCAGCTCACTGGCACTGTGTAGCACCTCTTTCTGGAGTGTAGGAAAGTGTCTTGGTGGCCAAGACTCCGCACGTTCCTTGGCCCAAAGCAGTGGCCAAATTCAGTGCAGTGTGAGACTAAATCTCTCAGGATGTGTCCTAGCACTGGTCAAACTCAGGCAGAGACAAGTTTAAACAGGAGGAGACAGTGCAGTAGTTTCAAAGGAAATTTGAACTCAGTTTTGTGCTTAAAACATGGTAAAATGGGACTAGTGGCAATCAGGGGAATTAAATGCAAGAGCAGCCCAGGCCCTTGCAATTGCCACTGCTGAGAAAGGAGATTTACTGTGAATGAAATCCTTCTCTGGGATGCTTTGATGTAAGCAAAGCATCTCCTTGTTTCCACACAATTTTTCTCTTCATGTCAGCAGGACAGGAACCCCCTGGAAAGGGGCTGGCAGCCCCCAAAAGGCACCTTCTGTACGGTCAGGCGTGCTTGGTGACCGGGCAAGCTTTCCCAGTGCTCCAATTTCACTTTTTGGTGATACCAGCCACAGACCCCTCCTTTACTGCGCATGTATTCATGGCTTGCTATCTGGCTCATCTCATCCCTGGCATCCTGCTTCTGTCCCAGTAATGGAAATATTAATTAAAATCAGCCCCACTGTGAGTAACTCCACATATGCTTGCAGGGATGGGACCTCTCTCTTGCAAGGCTTTGGCACTTCTGCCAGTTGCCCAACCACTGTCCCTTGTCTGCAGCCTGCTGAGATCTGAGATTCCTCATATTCATGAGGGATTCCCTGTGGAGCGTATTAATTAATCTCACTGAAGTGCCATAAGAAACACACCTGCAAATCAATCTTTTTCCTTCCTTCCTTCCTTTCTTTCTTTCTTTCTTTCTTTCTTTCTTTCTTTCCTTCTTTCCTTCTTTCCTTCTTTCCTTCTTTCCTTCTTTCCTTCTTTCCTTCTTTCTTTCTTTCTTTCATAGGGATATTTAGTTTATACATTTGAGGACAGGGGGAATTTTTCAGGACTTGTTACCAGTTACCAGCATTAATTAAATTTCTTTCTGCTGGAAACAAAAGCAACATATTCTAATATATAGCTCATACTCATCCTACCCTTGCTACCCAGCTGCTTTCTTTCCTTACACATCTGAAGAGCCCTCTTCTGTTGTTTTTATGTTTCTTGCACCATTCTCATATTATTCCTACGTATAAAAACCTGGACATGGATTTGTTGATTTACCCTTTTCCCACTCCTTGCAGATGTCCCTGACAATTCTTCCCTTGCAATAAGTATTACTGCAATCTTGCAATAAGTTGCAAGATGTATTGCAATAAGCATTATTGTACTCTACTCTTGGTATTTTTTTGTGCATTTGTCATGGAGAAATCTCAAGCTCCTTTGTTACCATCTCTGCATTCTTAATACTAAGTGACTCAGTTACTAATCCCTTTAATTCTTCACCCTTGTTCTTCAGCAGTTAAGGACTTTGATACCTGTTTTTGCTTATTCTTCTTTTAGTTTCAACAATAGTAGTGAACATCTGATCAAACGCTTTTCCATAGCGTCCTCACTGTTGATCTAAACCAAGTCTAAAATAAAATTGCTTTTTGCTGGTTCTGATGCTATTTCAGTGGGAAAAAAATCTGTTGCCTATTACATCCAGGAAGGGCTGAGCTAAAGTATTGCTCATAGCAGTAACTCTCCACTTGCCATCTAGAAAAATGCAAAATGATACATTTCCCAGAATTTATCTTTCTAATGGCTTCTAAGAGATCACATGTCATGCATGTCTGGATCCAGTGGCAGAGATCTGCAATGACTTCCTAGGAAATTAGTTGTATTCAGATGGATCCTGTTATGTGCATGGTCTCGTCTTTTAAACCCGTATGAGGTACTGTGTTATTCACCTGCTCTGCAGCTTTGTGGTTACTGCCGTTATTTCCCTCTCAAATCACATCCCTCAGCCCTGCATACTGACCATATCATGGTCACAAAACATATCATACAACATATCAACAACCATATCATGTTGTCACAAAAATACTCTGTTTCACATCTGATACCCGGAATTCTTGTTCTTCCAAGCATCCATGTTACATATCTGCCATTTTTGGTGGGCAAGGTTCCCTTGTCTTTTTATCTCCTTTTTACTTTCCTTTTTTTTTCTTTTTCTTCATATCCTCCTTTCTCTTTTTCTCCTCTTTGCTCTGCCCATTTAATCTCTTTTTTATACCGTTTCCCGTCTCATCTTATTTTGCTCTTTCCCCACCCTCCTTTCCCTTTTTCCTCTCTCACTGTGAAATAACTTCTGTATTTTTATAACTCCATTTGTGCTTCTCTCACTACTTTAACTTAGCCTGCAAAAGAGTAGCAGGGAATCATGCTTTAAAGGCATTTAAGACGTGCCTAGTCTGTAAAATATGGAGCACTCTTGAACCCAGTGATTCTGTCTCTGCTTATGTCCTGGTGCCTCAGCAAGAGATGACGTGCACAGCCTGGGAAATGGAGGACAATGTCTAAGAGCTGATGAGGAATGGGGCACGAGAAGAGGCTGGAAGATATTGAGGGTTGAAAGAGATAATGAGCAAAGGAAGTTAAGAAAGTTTGGGGGGAACCATGATGACAAGGATCGGCTAAGAAGAGCCATTTGGGCACCCAAATGGTGCTGGAGATCATGCCATGGCCAAGACAGTCCTGTACTGCATTCCAGGTGGGAGTCTGCCTCTTCTCCCAGACAACCAGCAACAGGACAAGGGGAAACAGCCTCAAGTTGCACCAGGAGAGGTTCAAGTTGAATATTCAGAAAAATTTCTTCACTGAAAGAGTGGTTAAGCACTGGAACAGACTGCCCAGGGAAGTGGTGGAGTCACCATTCTTGGAAGTGTTCAAAAAATGAACAGATATGTCACTTTGTGATATGGTTTACTGGGCATAGTGGTATTTAGTTGAAGGTTGGACTTGATCTTTTCCAAGATCAATGATTCTATGATTCTGCATGCAAGGCAAGGGAAGGAAAGTGGACATAAAGCGAAGAGGAGGCAGTGCATGAAGATAAAGGAATGGGAAAGGACCAGGAGTTATGCACAGAATGGGTATGAGCTGAAGGAGGAGCCCCCCTGATTCCCCTGCATGTCTCTCTCATCGTGGGAAGCCCCTGTTCTCCCCCCAGGTTCCACTTGATCTCTGGGGATGCCGGCACCGTTCCCTGCCCGCTGCACCCTCCGAGCGCTGCCCGGCCGAGGTGTCGGCACTCGCTCCCTCCAACAGCAGCAAAGTGCCAGAGTCAGCTGCTGGCAAACTGCTTTGGTTAAATACCAAAACAAAACAACAACAACAAATTTATATACATAAGAAAACGAAAATGAAGCAATGATGGGTTGGGCAATTAAACTAAAAGCCATTTAGAGTGTAATCCAGCTCTCTCTATCAATAATTCAGGAGGCCAAGATCGGTCTAATTGATTGAACACCTTCCACAGTAGTCAGCCACTAATAAGACAAATGAAATGTCTTTTTTATTGTCAAATCTTCATCTCACATTTGCTCAAGCAAAATCCTGCAGGGCTTTTCATTTGAGGAGCTTGGGTATTTTTTTTCTCTTGATGGAGATAAATTGAAGGCCAGCGTCTGTTTTTAAAGAGCAGTAAATTAAGTCTGTCTGCTCCTTTGGCTGTGGGTGGGTGGAGAAACAGAGCTGTGCTGAGCAGGATTCACACGTAAACCTTGTGTGGGTTGTCAGAAGTTGAGCCTGGTTCCCACAGGATGTGTTTTCACTGTGTAATGATTTGAGTGCCTAGGACACTTGGCCTTGACAGACTCCAAAGGACTGCAGATCCTACCCTAAAGCTGATGTCTCTCACCTCCTTTCCTCTAAAGAGGAACTTCATTAGTATCCTTGGTTTCCCGATGGTGATATTAATGCTTACCTTTTGACATGGCACAGGTGTTTAGAAAGGGCTGAGCAACTGTTTAACTTTTCTAATTTACATGAGCAAACCCCTCGCAGGTTCTGAGAGAAAAAAAATATGTGAGTAGAAACTGGTTTATGTTTTATAGCTTTCCTCCAAAATCATGCCAAATGCAATGATTTGGGGGACGTCTGTGAGGACAAAGTAGGGCATGCCCAGCAAATTTGCTTGATATTGTTTCCTTTGGACTGTCACTGAGTGAGAGGGTGATTGCCCCAGCAGGATGGAGCCTGTGGACACCAGCTTCAGAGCACTGCCCATCTCTAGTCAAAAGCTGATTTAAAGAAGAGGTAAAACTTGAGCTACCACTGATGCTTATCTGCAGGGTGTAAATCAGTGTGTGAGAAGGCTTCTTTAAGCTCAGATACTCAACAGTTATTCTAAAACATCCTCTTGTATGCACAGAGGCTCTGGGACTGGATTTTTAGCCAATATAAATCAAAGTAGCTCCTCAGGGCATTCTGCTGACTTATACGAGCCAAAGATCCTGCCCTGGGGTGAGGAGAGAGCTCTGATTACAGTCTGTATGTGTGTGTATTTAATTAGGAAGGACTTCAAGCTGTGTCTGTGCTCTGGGGTCCCCACTGAGTTAACCGGGTGTGGCACAAGTAACCTTGTGAGCAAACCCAGAATCCAGAGATCTGGTAATGACTTCCCTCATTTGCTATTATGATATGTGCTTCCTCACAGCCTAGATAAGAAGGGAGGGAAGAAGGCAAAGTGCCTGAGAGGTTTTGTTTTGCCTGTATTGCCTTTGAAATATTATATAACATGTTTGAATGCTTGATCTAACCAAGGAGTGGTTGTTTCACTTCCTAATCTAGTAACTTCCTGATGTCTGTCTCCTCTTAGCTTTGCTCTAGCTTGACTGCACAAATACCGTTTAATTGTGTTCTTGTGGAAAGGAAAGGCCAGCAGCTTTGCCAAGAAGGGCTAATTTTATAATGCCCCATGCCAGAATTAATCTTGAAGGCAGAGATAAGGCTGATGGTTTATAGCTGGCAATTATCATCACAGGAGATCTGTTGCATAGGGTGGTTACAGGTTAGGGAGTTCTCTTAAATATGGGGCATTGCCTTTGGAGGCAGGTGTTTGCTGTGGTTAGACAGAGGAGAATGAAAAATAGGCAGATGGGAATGAAAGAAAGTGGGTGACAGGAGGAAAATAGAACCAAAGAAAAGATGATAACAGCAAATGAAAACAAGTAGGGTGAGGGTAAGAGAACAGCAATGGAGTGATCTATTGGTGGAGCAGGCAAGGAAGAGGAATGGATATGACCAACAAAAAGGGAGAGGTGTGGAAATGAAATTGAAGGAAACTGATGGGAGAATTAGGCCAGTGAGTACAGAAGTCTGTCTGAGATTCAGTGTAGTCAAAGACATTTTTTTTTTCGTTTTGAAGGAAATTTTCAGCTTCTCTCTTTAGGCCATGTCCCACCTGTCTGCCTGGTTAAGAAAAGCAACTTGGTTACACAGGAGATGTGCTGGTGCTTACTGGAGTCTTCTCCCTGGGACAGGTTCTTCGAAGCTGAGAGCTGGTCCTCTGCAGAGATAAATGAAACCTCGCCAGGTTTATAATGCTACTGCTGCTACACAGCTGGGGAGTCAGAGGTCTTCAGGACTCAGGAACAGCTTCAAACTCAGTGTGAGCACTTGAAGCTGCTGACAACAGCTCTGTCAAACTGTTTATGATTTTGCAAGGCAAATGAGACCCATCAATGAATGAGGTAGCAAGTCTGAAAATGAAGTTGTTACTTTCAAGAGTTGTAAGCAACCAACCACGCAAATATAAAATAGCTGTTTATATGTATTTGGTTTATGTGGAAAGGTTTTGGTAGCCATGGGCTGCAGGGGTGGCTTCTGTGAGAAAACATGGGAAGCTGTCCCCATGTTGGACAGTCAGCTCCAGCCAGCTCCAACACAGAACATGCCAAAGCTGAGCCCATCAGCAATGCTGGTGAGACTTCTCTGATATATTTAAGAAAAGGTAAAAAATGCCAGACGGCATCTGTGAGAGAGGAGTGAGGATGTGAGAGAGGAACAACTCTGCAGACACCAAGGTCAGTGCAGAAGGAGGGAGAGGAGATGCTCCAGGTGCCAGAGCTGAGATTCCCCTGGTGCAGAGCATGGATGTCCATGGGGGAGCAGAGATCCACCTGCAGCCCTTGGAGAACACCCCAGAGCAGATAATCTACACTGAAGACTTTGGAGGACGCCGTGCTGGAGCAGAAGGATTTGCCCTGAAGGAAGCTGTAGCCTTTGGCAGGCACACACAGGAGCAGGAATTCCTGGCAGGAATGGCAGCTCATGGAAAGGAGCTCATGCTGGAGCAGGTTTGCTGGCCCATGGGGGACCCACACTGGAGCAGTTCCTGGAGGACTGTACCCCATGGAAAGGACCCACACTGTGGCAGTTCTTGAAGAACTGCAGCCCAGAGAAAGGACCCATGCAGGAGCAGTTTGGTAAGGACTATATACCATGGGAGGGACCCCGTGCTGGGGCAAGGGGAAGAGTGTAAGCAAAAAGGAGTGGCAGGGACAAAGTGTTATGGACTGACCACAACCCCCAATCCCCATCCCTCATGACAAATTGGGAGAGGAGGAGGAGAGAGGAGAGTTGAGAATGAAGGACTGAAGTTGAGAATGGGAAGAAGGGAGAAGTAGGGATAAGGGGTTTTTGGTTTTGCCTTTGTTTCTCACTGACCTAGTCAGAGAGTAAATGGCAATAAATGAAATTACTCTTCCCCAAGCTGAGCATGTTTTGTCCGTGATGGTAACTCTTGATCAATCAACTTGTCCTCATCACAAGCCACAACTTTTTCAATCCTACTTTTCCCCCCTATTCTATTGATGGAGGGGAAGTGAGAAAGCAACTTTGTGGCCAGCCAGCGTCAACCCACCACATGATAATATATATTGATTCCCAGAAATGTGCAGTTGAAGAAACTTGACTTCCACAAAACTATTCTAATAAACTTACTGATAGTCCAAAATTGAGCATGTGTTTGCAACTCCAATCCCAGACTGACAAGTGTGAGATGATAAATAAATCCCACTGTAAATACAGGCCGCTTGTAGATGCATGGGACAAGTGAAGGGACATTATGTCTTTATGCAGGGTCTCCAGTAGACCCTCAGCAGTGCTGCTCCTTATTTATATAAGCATCAAAGCCTTCAAGTGAAGCTGAAATAGAGACTTAAATCACGACAGGAATAGTTCTAGAGGATGTTTTGTTTGAAGAAGTTTTAAGTAGGACAAGAGGGAATGGCTTTAAACTGAAAGAGATAGATTAGGTATTAGAAAGACATTTTTCACTGTGAGGGTGGTAAGGCACTGGAAGAGGTTGCCCAGAGAAGTTGTGGATGCCCTGGAAGTGTTAAAGGCCAGGTTTCATGGGGTCCTGTGCAAACTGGTCTAGTGAAAGGTCCCTGCCCATGGCAGGGGATTGGAATGAGATGATCTTTAAAGTCCCTTCCAACCCAAACCATTCTGTGATATTACAAAATAATCCTTCTAGTGTTTTTTTTCTCTTGTTGAATAAACTAATAACTTTTCTCATTAGAAAGCCCTTTTTGGGGGGATATCAAACTCTAAGTCTGATCTATATTCTTCATGACTAGGCCTTCTTCCTCTCTGGGATCCATGCGTGGAAAGTGTAGATGGTAATTCCCTTTGTCAGAGCAGAATTGTGAATAGTTAGGAACCATCTCATGTGTCATTTATATAGCCTCTGCCACTGCAGGGTCTTGGAGCACAGTGGAAGTTCTCAGGTATAAAAACTGTGCAAATGATGTTTATGACTGCTCAGAAATCTTCCATGAAGTACTTTGTCAGTCTGATTTATTGAGCCACCTTGTATGGAGGAGTTCAGCAATGAAATAAAATGAAAAACACTGGTTATGATATTAAAATAATATAGTAGGTCATTGTTTTCCACCCAGCAGAAGATGAATGGTGAGGGGTTTGAAGAAGTTTTTCTGAGTGACTTCCCATTTCTTCCCACTCAGTTTGACTATTCCTGTTGGCTGGGAATAGAAAACTGAAGTGATGGATGGCTCTGATTATGGCCAGTCAGGTGCATTACATGGTGTCTCAGTCTACTGCCTCCCGCAATCTCGCTGCTTGCTGTGCTTATCAGGGCTGGTGGAGAAGAAGTAGATGTCTGTAAACAACAAAGAAATAAAAGGGGAGGTGAAAGAGCTCAGATTGGTCTCAGCAAAAGGATTTTCTGGGCACTGGAAATGTGTTGAGGAGTTTGAACAGATCCACTTTTAGAATAACTAATTGGGATATGTCTGTCAGCTTCAAGACTCAGTAGCGCACATGAACCCCGTCCTGCTTTCCATGGGTCATTTCATGGGAGAGATGCTTGCAGTATATGGAAAGTTTCTTTTTAGCATCCATCTGTTTAATGCTAGCATGGAGCTTAGCTCACATGCTTGTCTCTGGTTAAATCATGAACTCATGTGTGCTTGAGTTACAGTGCTGTGAGTTCACAGACACCAAGAAAAATTACTCTATTTTCATCAGTGTAAGACAAAATAAGATTGTATGGATTTTTAGCTACTGACCAAGGACAGGTAGGTTTGAGATGCAGTACTTCATTTCAGGTTTTGTGTCAGTGCTGTATACAAGAGCTGTCTAAAGTTGTATGAAATACAATTCAAAGTGTGTACAAATGCAGCATTGAATTTCTGTGGCTCGATATCTAAATTTGGGTTGTTGATGTACAAGAAAATTGAATTCAAGCTGGAAAGGTGCAAAATGCTGTCAAAGTGACCCTGTCTAATGTAACAGAGTAGCTGTGACTGCTTTATTCCTCCTAGAAAAAAACAAACAAACAAACCAGGCTGGTGAGATATGGCTGATCTTTATTAATCTGTAGGAAAGGTGAACTAGGTGGGTTGCTATTTGAGCTAAGAACTTCCATGAGAAGAATCAGAACTTGAGCAAGTTTGGATTGAAAACAGGAAAACTTCTAGCTGTAAGAGCACTGAGTTTAGGGACAGCCTTTCAGCTTGATTAGTGGAAATGGAAGCCCTAACTGAGGTGTACTTTTTAGGAAGGAGATTTTCAATACACATGAGTTCAAGTTCTGGTTTTAATATCTCAGGCTCAATTTCCTGACTTTGGTTGGGCAGTTTCTGATGGCTGGAACAGGATCCCATGAGAAACACCTCTGGCTTTGTCTTGTTGGGGAAAGGTACCAAGGTCTCCACGCTCCTGGTGTGTCCTTGCCTCTGTGAGATCAAAGTTGGTATCAGAAAAATGTATGAGGTGGCTTCATCTGGAAGTGCCAACCCAGTGAGTTAGGCTGGTGTAATTACCCTGATACTGCAATTCCAGCAAATCTTCCCATAGCCAAACCTGAACAACGATGCAAAACTTCGACCTTCATGTTTTAGCTCAGCTCCTCTGTCTTCATGTGCCTCAGAGTTAGTATTGGCTTGGTGGAAAGCTGGACAGGACGGTCTCATTGGGCAATATATTTCCATTAACTTTCTTGGTTTCAGCTTCAAAAAATGCTTTCTCAATCAGAATTGAACTTCTTCCTTCACAGAAGTTTTGATTGAATGATTTCACTGTTTCAAAGACAATTGGCAGAACACACTTTAAAATTTGTAGAGGATAATTGAGGCATCTCTTTTTGCTTGCATTTTTAAGCATATGGGGTTTTTTGGGGGGAATAAGAGCAAGAGAAATAAAAAACCATGTACACTGGTAAAATAAACTGAACTCAAAGCATTTGAGCATTATTTTTTTTCTTCATTTTTAATGAAATCTGTGTGCCCCATTTAATGAAGTTTATCTGTAACTCCAGTTGAATTACTGCTCTGCCTATATGTGATGTGATGGGGGAAATGATGACAGATTCCACTGACTTTTGTTGTTAGATCACTGAAGCCAGCTTTCAATTACTAAAGCTGCTGCAAAATTAGAGTAGGAAAATAACCTTGCCAGGTTATTTCCCTGCCAGGTAACCTTGCAGGGAAAATAACCTTGGCCAAAACTGCAGCCAGCCAGATTCAGAAGATATGTTTGGGGATGCTTTTCTTCAGAGAAAGGTACAATAAAGGCTGTAACTGATGTAAAGAAGTCTGTGATTGCAAAGTTCTAGAAGGAGGAAATCTTGTGTCATTCTGGCTAATTGCTTTTTTGTGGTCATTAAGGGACAGAGAATCATAAGCAAAGGAGAGAGAAGAGGAATTTTTGGTTCCTCCAAACTTGACTGTTCACCTGCTGACACAGAGACTTCCCTGGAAGAACTGATTTTGTATCTGTATAACTTTGTCTAGATCAGAGCTTTCTCTGTTTTAGTCAAAGTTGTGTCTCTAAATTGATTTGCTGGCATGTTTTTCTAGCAGGGATTGAACCTAAGCACAGTGGGAATAACTAACCCTTCCTTTATCTGCCCTTTAGGATGGGGAAAGTCCTGGTTTCTCAACAGCAGAAAGGAGAATCTGCTTAAAATACCATGGACCTATAAATGTTTTTTTAAAGTTGGAAAAATACCTTTTTTTTATCTTCCACATGGGAAAAATCTGCAGTAGAAACAGCACAAAATTGAAACAGATACATGAACGAACTCATGGCAAGTTGTGTGTGCTCTTGTGTGTCTCTGAGTTGAATAAAGGGGAAAGTTGTAGAAGGAAAAATGCAATTGCTTCAGTGCAAACACATCTGAACCACTTCCCTGAGTGTCACCCCGTGTCTCTTGCTGGGTGTGCTGTGTTTTACCAGGCCAGCCCTGCCAGCATTTGGTGTCACACGGATTTATGAACATTACTCCGTGAACGGCACTGGATGGTGACATCACAGCTTCAGAGGACGTGGGTGCTACGTCATTAATGATCTCAGTCACTCTGCTCTGTACTGGCCTTTGGTAATGTTTGTTTAACAGGGTTTTTGTTGAGATACAGCTTCTTGAGCCCTGGCAGTGTCATATTGAGAGCTGAGAGCAGGATCCTGTTAACCCTATGAAGACTCAGACCGGGTGGTTTGAAAAGAACTCTTTAGAATCAGAAGTTTCTTGTGCCCCTTTTTTATCAAGCCAGCATAGAAGAAACCCATTAATTTTTGGTCTTTTGTTAAGACCCTGTGCTTCTTCCTGATGTATTTCCCCCCGATCCCTCAGAGTACTGTTTGGATCATCCTGCCAGCTCTGCAGGTGGTGAGTCCTTCATCTTCCCCCCTCGTGGAGAGGACTCAGATCATTGCCAATAAACTGTAAGCAACAAAGTCAGTTACAGATAACTATTCAAATTGCCCAAGAAGTCGATTTATAGAGGTGATTAAGGAAAAAATACTTCTTGCAATCACATCCATGGAGTAGAAAGAGCCTTTGTGATGTAAAGAAATGACAGCATCAGGAAAAGTTTGCTATTCAGTGAGGACATAATGTTATGGTGATGGTCAGTCACACCTACCTATGCAAAAAGGATAATATTTTGCAGTCCAGGGAACTGATAACCCTGATACCATGGTCCTGTGGCTAGAAGGGCTGTGCACAGCTCTAGCAAAGATCCTGAAAGTTTTTGAAGAGCAAGAGTGATCTCAGACAAGTACAATAAAAGTGATCATATAAGGAGCTGCTTCTAAAGAGACAAAATCTGAACTGTATAAGTACATGTATATGTACATATGTTTATGTTATAAAATGCCTCTTGTCTTTCTTGCTGCAGGACTCTGCCTCCCAGAGCTCTGTTTATAACTAATATTAACTAAGGTTTGAAGCTGTGACTACCTCTAAGAAGTGTAAAGGACTGAGCAATGATGGAGAGAAATGGGGGATGTTGGATTGAGGGCTACAAAAGAACAGTGTGATAAAAGGCAGCATAGAACAAGAAAAATACAGGCTGTGTATCAAAAAAAGAGCTTCCTAATAGCTGGATCTACTGGACAGGGCAACAATTTCCTAAGGCAGAGAGCAGAAACTCTGTTATTTCAATCATTTAAACAAAACTGGACAAAGCCCTGGAGAATATATTGTAAGGAAAAATCACATGCCATCCCCTGGGAATGGATAACATGACCTGATAAAGTCTTTTCCTAGTGGTTGCGACGATTCTCCTCAGATTGAGAACTTGTTCTGGGCAGGATTTGTCTTGGGACTAGATATGATGTGAGCCTCAGGTCAGTCCTCTGATTGATTCAGGGAACCAAGCAGAGAGGAGGAAGGGGAGGAAAAGAGTGCAGGGACAGTCAAAAATAGATCTCATGGGAAAATATTGACTCAGAAGTCAACTGTCAACTGCAGCCCAGCTGGAAATCCAGCACAGAGCTGCTGTTAGTTTTGGGAGGAGTCAGGAATGGTACAGCAGACACAAATCTGGTATACCAGAATCACTGCTGTTTAAAGGGTTGTTTCCTCACAGAACTGGAGAGGAACTCTCCTCTCTTTCCAGCTTCTTTTCCGAAGCAGAGGAAATTGTAGGGATGAGCTGAGGTACTGTTCTATCTGTACAAAATGAACTGGTGAGTGTTAGCATCTTTGATTTCTTGGGAGGTGGTAAACCAGGTGGAAATTACCTCAGCTGCTCTGTTACCTTACTGAAAAGGGACTGA
The DNA here is from genome assembly GCA_013399195.1 of Dicrurus megarhynchus. Taxonomy (NCBI): domain Eukaryota; kingdom Metazoa; phylum Chordata; class Aves; order Passeriformes; family Dicruridae; genus Dicrurus; species Dicrurus megarhynchus. The sequence goes on along the minus strand of VXAD01001750.1, from coordinate 265,153 downwards.
AGACTTCTCCTATCTAAGCAGTAAAAATAGTGCCTAAGTTCAACAAGAGGAGGTTTGAGTTAATCAGATTTTCTGTGTTAGATAGATGAGCACAAAGATTGTGATTTCATGGGGCCACTTGAAGTTTTCCAATTTCCCTCATTTACTTTTTTAGTAAAACCCTTTATAGTGTAAATTTTAAACAGAAAAAAAATGGGAAAGATTCACATTCAAAAGAAAAAAACAGTAACAAACACAAGCAAATACAGAAGTCTCTAGTATTTTGGGGGTTTTTTTGAAACAAGGTTTTTCACATTTTGTCTTTTGCTAAAAACAGGTTGTTTCTTGAGCAGCAGTCGTACTCAAGTCTGGTTTCCTGTGAACTCAAAAACATCCCCAGTTCTCTTGAACCCTGATTTGCATCTTCATCCTTGCAGGCAGATGGATATTCCATCACAGGCTGCTTTATAAGGTGATGGAGACATCTTATTCCTGCAGTTCTCTCCCATGCCACTGCCTCTCACCCCACCATGCAGGACCTCCAGCTCTTGTTTCTTTCCAGTAACTGGCCAGAGAAGGAGCTGATCCCAGCTGCAGCTGGGCCTGCACTGTGTGTGTGTTGATTTTTAGGCCCTTTTATGTGTATTCACAGATTGGCCAGATGGCAGGCCCAGCAGAACAGATCACTATCAAGTTCACATTACAATTTCTTCTAAGTGGTGGAAATTGGTGAGCAGCTTCAAAGTTATTGTGGAGGAAAAACAGATGGGCAGAGATACGGATATAGACGGCTCATCCTTACCAAGAAATGAGAAAAACACAGAACTAATTAGAAAAAGGAAAGTTTTTTATGCCTTGGTTTAAACTCATAAAGCTATTCCTTACTGCCATAACCCAGTGGGTATTTGAAAGGGCCGAATGTGATCAAATATCTGTTTCTGCATTATGCAGAAACAATAGGTCTCAAAACAGAGGAGCTGTGTCCTGCTGGGGTCTGAGTCCAGGAGGAATACAAGATCTTTTCCACGGGAAGCAAAGAAGCCCCCAGGTCTCTCCACCTGGGGGAGGGTGGAGACTCTGTGGGCACAAGCCTCTGACAGGAGTGTGGCAGAATAAGCAGCACCTCCAACTGCTCTGCCCCAATGAACTGAACAGATTTGTGTTCTCACCTCCCCAGAGAGGCATCCAGCAGGGAACAGGAGAGGCCAGCCCTTGTACATGCTAGTGGGGGAGTCCAGGCAGGGAAGGAGGAGGAAAGTGCAGTCTAAGCACTCTGAGAACCTCTGAAACACAATTCTCCAACATGTCTCATGAATATGACCTTACTGAGAGCATTGCAGGGACTGGGACACATTATTTGCCTTGATCTGCTGAGAATCCAAAGGAAATCTCCTCAAGAGGGTCAGCTTCTTGCAGGGAACACCTGACGGTATTGCATGTGATCCCCAGCTGAAACCAGCCAAACCAGAAGTCCTAAGTCCTACCCTGAATCGGAAATGAGCATGTCTGTGTTTCACTAAATTGCTGCCTTTGGATCCCTATAATTTAAGCTAGTGTGAGCAACATAACTGTCTTCCCAAGTGCCACCCACAAGAGGACTACCCAGAATGCTGTCACAGCTGATGGCCTCAGTTCTTGCTCTATCAAGGCTGTAAGAATTCAGGGCCATGCTCTCAAGCAGCTGCCCAAGCACTCTTGGTACTTTTCCTGTGGTTGAATCTTCCGATGGGACATGGTTTAGCCACATCTAATAATGGTCAGGGGTGGGAATTGATGCCAACAGGCATTTTGGGTGATGCAGAGCATTCACCAGGACAGTATGTACGGCAACTTGGTGTGGCTGGAAGAGAAGCGATGGGAAGAAATTGCTGTCAGTAATGCACCAGAGTGGAAGGTTCAGGTTCCATAAAGAAGGAGATAATGTGCGATGGCTGCAGACCAGAAGAGTAGAGGGAGTGAGGAAATGTGGCAGAGGAATGAGTGGCAGCAGTACTTATCAGTCTCATTGGTTTTGGATGAGTCCTTCAGGTCTGCTGCTGGATGTGCTGACAGGCAGTAGATTCAGCATCCCTGGTGAGCTTACAGGAGCCGCTGCTGCAGAGGCAATTCCTGAGGCCAAACACTTGTCTGTCCTGACTCATGATGTGCATGGGTGGCCTTCCACCTGCAAGACTGGCTTTTGCTGTGTCTTCACCTGCTGCTCAGCAGATCACAGAGAGAAACCACTTCTTCCTTTTCCTCCTCATTTCCTTGCTGTATGTTGCCTGTGCCTGCCTCTCCCATCAGAGATGCATTTGAAGCTGTTTTCCCTGAGCATTTGGGAAGTTTGATTTCAAGATCAAAAAGAAAAGAAGTCTGTGCTTGTGGTGGGGAGAAAAAATCTATGGAAGCCTGTTGCATCCCTGCCACCCAGAACAGGAGATCATCTGCAGGTTTGATATAAAACAAAGCAGTTAATGCAATTTCCAAAGTGGCATGACATTATTTCTGCAGCCAGGACATGGAAGCAGTTGTAACAGACCAGGGATGAGCCAGGATGAGAGGTCGTGCTGAACTTGTCGAGGGATTTAGGATTTGAAGTTGCATCTGGGCAAGTCAGATTCTTTTTCCTCTCCCTGTCTTCTCAACAGGAGATGATAATATCATGTATTGCTGTGTGTTCCTTAGGGAGACGTGTGCCGTGCTTTGTCCTGATGTTAGAGACTGTCTTTTGAGCATGAAAGGGGAGGATGGAAGGGGATGTGCAAAACTAAGAGAGATCGTTGAGCTGAAGTCTACAGCGAGATCAACTGACAAGGGAATCAAAGGAAAAAGAGGTCGTGGAGATGTTTGAGGAGAAAGGCAGCAGGGTTCAGGGACAGGCCAGATATATGGGAGAGAGAAGAGGGAGCAGTCAGCAGTGCCCATGTGCCAGGAGGGTGGTGTAGTTACACAGCAGCTTTCATACAGGTAACAGCAGCTCTTGATTACCTTACAGGAGAAAGTCTTTGTCCTGGTAAATGATTAGTTAGTTAGATGAAATATCTTCCTGATCCCTCCTGAAAACCTCTTTCATCTGCACCACAAAGGCCATGTTGTTTCTTCTCCCTGCACAAAGCTGAAAGCACGAGCAGCAAATCCAGCGGAGAGACAGCCTGATCCTTGTGGCAGTTTCTCTGACGTAGATGAACCTCTGAAGTGAAGTGTGTGACATCAGGAAGATGTTTTAATCTGAATTACGCTTTCTCTTCTGAAGAACAGGTGCCACTATCCTCTCTTCATTATCTCCTGGTCTGGGCTGCTGCCAGCATGAGTAAGAAGGGTTTGAGTCACACAGATGGAGAAGTTAATTCCTGTCCGGAGATTGTTGTCAGAGACAGCCTGGCCCAAATGCCCATCACGGGGATGAATGATGTGTCCATGAATGAGGGGAGAAACCTCCTCCTAAGAGAAATAAAGCATCCCTTCTGAATAATGTAGAGCATTGCTTTGAGATTCAAGACATCTAAGACTTGTTGCACATTAAATGTGAATGTGAATGAGGCTTAGCTGCTCTGCAGATACACTCTGGCCTGAGCACAACCTATAACTGACTCACCACTGTCACAGTTTTTGTTTTTTAACACTGGCCCTGTACTTGGCCTGGTACCAATGCACATCTAGAGACAAACCTCTCTCAGTCTCTGACAGAGTCCAGCACAGAAAAGCACTCAGAAAACCCATGCAGCCTCTATCTGTGCTATTAAGTGAAGCAGGACCTGTGTTTTGTAGGACACAGAGGCCAACAGAGATGACACATTGGATGCCAAACACAAGTACTGCCCCAGGAGGGTGCTTAGTTGCAGCGGTCCCTGGCCAGTGTTAACCTCCATGTGCGGACCAGGCATGGACTTTGCCTAGGACAGTGCTGGTTATTCCAGGATGAAGCCATAATGGGCTGGGCTGGTGACAGAGTGTGGACATCATGGGCTGGTGGTGGAATTCATCCTCAGAATCACAGAATCGTTAAGGTTGGAAAGCAACACTTAAGATTATCAAGTCCAGCGGTCAACCCAGCACCAACACCGTGTTCACCATTAAACCATGTCCTCCAGTGCCACATTCACACGTTTTTTGAACACTCCACTGCTTCCCTGGGCAATCTGTTCCAATGCCCTACATTCCTTTTCATGAAAATTTTTTCCTAATATCTAACCTAAACCTCCTCTGGCAGAACTTGAGCTCAGTTTGGTTTGCTAGAGTAGATACCATGGAGATGGCTACCATGTAGATGTGACACACTGAATATATTCAGGATTTTTTCCCATAATGTTTTCTTTTTCTTATGGATTTACTTATTCTGGGCAGTCTGTATCATTGCAATAGCATGAATTTGTTTAAGACCATTTTTGCCCCAGAAGCAAAATGTTATTTCAGGGAATTTGTGTTGGAGGAGAAGGCAGATGTTACAGACCTATCTGTACCCTGCAGCTGAGTGTGGTGCCAAAATCACTGGTGTAGATCTAAGCAAGCTGCTCTGTCCACATGAGGCTGCAGAGTGCCAGAGATACTTGCTTGGGGCCTGAATACAACATGGCATTTTTGTTGATAAAAGGTCTATAAAATCATGAATGGCACAAAGAAGGGGAATTGGGAATGATTGTTCCTAGTCTCTTCCAAAAAGGAGATACCATTAGCATCAGATGATAGTAATGAAAGGGAAGTAAAGGAGCAATGGCAATTTTTTTAGAGAACACATGGTTGAACTCTGAACCTTCTTGCCACAGGATGTTGCAGCTGCAGAAAGTTCAGACACATTGAAGGGACAATGCCCAAGCTTATGGAAGAGAAATCCATTGTGTGTTACTAAACCCAGCAAAAGCTGGCTTAGGAAATCCCTGAGCACCAAATAATAAAGCTAGGGGAGTGAAGTCTTGGGGGAAAACTCACATGTAATTGTAGCAATCCTATGCTCTTCCTCAGCCATCTCTGCTTGTGGTCATTGTTGGATTCAGGGAAGCTGTGCTCAGAGTTCCTCTGCACTTTCTGGTTGTGGGCTGGTACCCCAGCACAATGTCTCTTTACAACCCAGAGGAAAATACTGGGGTTGTCCCCAGCTGGAACTCGGAGAGATTGTAATGAGTAGTTTCTCTCTGTGTCTCATCTGAAAGGCACCAAAGAAAAATAAGCTTTGAAGAAGGCTCTAAGTGGGTTTTCCTCAGACCTTCATAGCTACACTCTGGTAAACAAGAAAATAGAATTCCTTTTTTGTTCTAGAATTACATCTAGGTGCACATGGTCTTTGAGAGTTTTTCATCAGAGAATGGACAAGGCCCAGAAAAACCAAAGGCTGGGAAGACCCCAACAGAGTACTGATTTGGTGCCAGCCCTTACAGTGGGATTCTTTTCTTCCTTTACCTACACCTTCCTGCAGTTCTGCTTGGTGTCTGTAGCCCAGCTGTTCCATGACTGGGAGGAGATGGATTTTGTGGTGTATGGGTACTCCACAGTCCAGAATTGGAGTAACACTGAAACATGACATTTCTTCGTGCCAAGCTATCCTTCTTGAGCCCAGATGAGCTCTGTCTTGAAAGCCTAAGCAGCTGAGAGGGGTTATGAAAGTGAGGGAGAGACCTAATGACATTGCTTCCAGTCAGGGTGAGAGTTACTTAGACTTTCCTTGATCATTCAAATGATATCTCATTAAACATCAGGAAAAACTGCCTGCTGTGGTCACATTGCTGTATTGTGGGACCTCATCAAACTAGTTACTATACCAGAGTAGGGTAGGCAGTGTTTACTTAGGTGTGGTCCCCTGTAAAGCTCCATCTATACCTTTCTCACTGCTATCCCAGCTCTGTGGCTTGTTAAGGGATGCATTTCCTGTACCCAGTACTGAGGTCTTCTGCTCGATCTTTCTTCTTCACCACAGAAGAGAGAGATGTCCTGATGTCATGATTAACCTTTCTATTTCTCTTTAAGCCTTGTGTTTCTTATGGATGACACAAAGTCATCTCTTTTTACTCTGCTGAAGGGCAGTGACATTCGTGTAGAGGAAATCAGGAAGAATTTTGGTAGCTGAAACCTGCTACCGAGGCAGTTGCTTCTGCTTCTGCCTTTACTTGATGCAAGTAAAACCCAACTACTTGGAGACTAACTCTGTGACCTGTGTGCTTTCCCAGCATTAATGATCCTTTGTGCCCCTCTTCTTTGGGCAATTATTCACCTTCCCCTTCTTCCCAGAGGCAGTCTCTGATGTTAAGAAGACAGTGATTTGTTTTAGATTTGAAAAATACTGAATTTTAGAGAGCATGCACTACTGCAGTTTGCTTTCCATGCATTACTCTGTACATTGCTGGATAGACTCTGCAGTGCTTAAGTAATAGAGAGTTAAGTCTGTCTTTGGTCTCTTAAAACCCCTCATTTCAGAATGTTTAGGGCAATGGCTAAGGTGTTCCTTAAAGCCATGTTGCATAGGATAAATATGTGACTCTGATCCCCTATACATTGACTTATTTGGAAAATATTATTCCAGCTTGATTATTAAAGTGCTTTCTTTACCCCAGATTCATGGTGTAAATACAGTAAGAGATATTTATCTGGCATTGTGGAATGTGAGTATGACTTGGGGCAGGCTAGGAGTCAGAATTTCTGAATATTCTATCTACTTATGTGAACCGGGGAAAAATTAAAACCTGCTGGTGTCTCTGCTTCCCTATCTGTAAAACAGGGATATGGGTATATTCCTATCTTATGGGATATATAATTACAAAGTCTGTGGCAAATCTCAGAAATTCAATTGTGAGATAGCGTGTAAGCACATAATATTAATGTTTTATGATCTCCCTAAACCGTTTCTGGGGATATCTTTAATGAGAAGGATATAGTGGGATCCAAAGAAACCTTTTTTCACCCCAAGTATTTTTTTTTAGAACCCAAAGAAAAAGTTGTTTCCACCAACTACCATCTCTGCAACCATCTGGAAAATCACATTTTCTGAAGCTTTCCTTCTCTTTATCATCGTAACTAAAGATATAAAATGGGAAGATGTCCCTGGTTTAATTAACACCCCTGTAGTTCTAGAGCTGATCTTAGTAATGAGAGGCAATTATAGCCTTTATTGAGGGACAGTCAGGTGGAACTAACCCAGCATCAATCTGGTGAAGACACTTCCCTTTCCAGGTAATTTGGAAACTTCTTTTTATGATGAACAGACTGCCTGGATCAATGCAACAGGTGAATATCTTTCCTTTATCACCTGGGAAAGAACCTCCTGTTTTGAGTTTTGTGCTTCTTTTGTAAAGTGGTTTTTACATCCCATCTGTCAACAACCACTAACTTACACAATAATAAACCTGTTGCTTTTTGAAGGGGATTCTTGCTGGTTTTCTTGTTTTCTTTTCCTTGTCCACTCTTGCTTTACATTTTGAAGGTTGCCTGGGGTTCATTTTAGTTCTAGTAAAAGTGCAGACTCTGAGGTGCACCCCCATCCCGAGGGGAAGGCAGAGTTCTGGTTTCTGTATCTCAAAAGTGGTGTGGCAGAGCTACAGAAGGTCCAGAGAAGGACATGGAAATGATCAAGGAAATGTGACTTCTGCTAAGTAAGTAAAAAGGCTGTGGCTTCAGTTTAGACAGGAAAAAATTGAGAGCAGAGATAAAGCTGAGTTTAGCTGAAGCCATGAAGGTGGTAGATAAGCAAGATTTAGAACTTCAACACTGTAGCTAAGGTGTTCTAGCTGAAACAAGGAGATATCCTTGAAATTAAAATGTGCCTTTTTAAATAACAGATAGTGAACTTCTGGAATTTGTTGTCACAGGAGACTGAGGAGGTGTGCAGTGTCAACAGTTTCAAAAATGGATTAGACAAATTCAGAGCAGCAGGTCCATGACCTGAGTCTAAAAGTAGTAGGCAGGGCTCCTCAGTGGTCCTGCCTCAGTGGTATCTCAGGTCAGGTCTGTCCTCCAGCTTCAGATCTCTAAGAGTGTGGGTCTGCTGAATGCCCTGTGGTTTATCTGCCAGCTGTCTATGGTATCCTGATATATCAGGGGTTCTTGTATGAAGCTAGATGACTCTTTCTGGAAAACTGCTTTAAACCCTCAATATCTACCGTGCAGGCACCTACACTGGAGACAGTCACTCAAGGTGACTATCTATCATGATTAGGATATCCTCATTTGGCTGTTTACAGGTAGTTGTCTGCCAGTGCTGTGGGTGTCTAAATTCTTCTGCAGTCAACAGATGTCTAGTCAGTCTAATGGGGACCTAATGAACATGATCAATGAACACTCAGAGCTGTCATTTCATCTTGCCAGACTTGGGATGGTCAGTTAAATAACTCTCTACTGCCCGTTTTCATAGAATCTTAGTTGACTATAATGGGAGTTTGGACACTTAGGACACATGCAAATTCATAAATGTAGGTATATTAATCTTGAACTGAGTTCTGTCCCAATATTTCTATTATAATAATTGTAGAGAAATAGTTGTCTCCTGAGAATAACTCACTGACCTGTTTTAGATGCACACAACAGGAACTGCCCTTGTGAAGTATGTATTTCTACTCACTGACTTTAAAGGGACTCTAGATTGTGGTACCCACACGGTGAATGCACACCATGGCCAAGTGGGTACCAGCCATCCCCTTTTTGGAGACTTTGATACAGTCCCTCAAAATATCAGCTGTAAGAAATGTAGATTTTTAAAGCAATGTAATGTGAAAAGGTGTAATTATAATATCAAAACAGCCCCCTGCTTATGGTTTGATTTAGAATAAAGGCTTAGCCATGATTTTGCCATCTGAAAACTGCTGTGAAACATGGTCCATCCTCTGTCCTGGATTAGTTTAACATCTTCATGAAATTGCCTTTGCCATACTAACTGTCAAAGCTGTAAAACTATGGCACAAGCTGGTAAGTTGTTTATTCTTCCAGTAAGTAAAGATAGAACAGGCATTTAACCCCTAAATTCCTATGATGTTCCAGTAATGAGTGACTTTCATAAATTATCTAGCAGAAAGGCTTATTCAGTATGGAAGGGTTTAAAAAGGAATTTCTTTGGGTGGTGGATCTGGATGTTGTTAACTTCATGCTGTTGGCAGACACAGAATTTGGATGCCATCACAATACTCTGGTTTTGGGACAGGACAACACCAGCTACTGTCAAAAACACTTTGAGAGAGTCTGTCTATTTCCAGAGTTTCCATTGTTGCATGTGACACTGGACAGACATGAAATTTCTTCAGTTAATTAATGCGATATAACCTTGTTTAGGAGACCCAGCATTGTTTGAGCTAGAATGGGTTGCCCATTCTTTCATCTTCCCCACTCCTGTGTGAACAGCTTTGCTGTTCTTTCCCTTACCTACTTCAGACACGGGGTGTGGGTGAGGAGATACGGGAAGATGGTGTGACTGCAGTGTCCCTGCAGCTGTGGATCTGGCTGTGGCATCAGAGCGATTTGCATGGCTTGCATGACCGGGGAACCGTGGCCATCACTTGTCCTGCTGACTGTCCTGTGTTTCCATCCCCCTTCCCAGGTTACGGACATGCTGCCCCAGGGACGGACGCGGGGAAGGCCTTTTGCATGTTCTACGCGGTCCTGGGGATCCCACTGACACTCGTCATGTTCCAGAGCCTGGGCGAGCGCATGAACACCTTCGTCAAGTACCTCTTGAAACGCATCAAAAAGTGCTGTGGCATGAGGAGCACCGAGGTCTCCATGGAAAACATGGTCACTGTGGGTTTCTTCTCCTGCATGGGGACACTCTGCATTGGAGCAGCAGCCTTTTCCCAGTACGAGGAATGGAGCTTTTTCCATGCTTACTATTACTGCTTTATAACATTGACTACGATAGGGTTTGGAGACTATGTGGCCCTGCAGACCAAAGGGGCCCTTCAAAAGAAGCCTCTCTACGTGGCTTTTAGCTTTATGTACATTCTAGTGGGGTTGACAGTCATTGGGGCATTTCTAAATCTGGTTGTTCTCAGGTTCTTGACCATGAACAGTGAGGACGAGAGGCGGGATGCCGAGGAACGGGCGTCCCTGGCAGGGAACCGCAACAGCATGATTATCCACATCCAAGAGGACTCCCAGCATGGTCGGCCACGGTACAAGGCCGAAGTAACAGACCTTCAGTCAGTTTGTTCCTGCATGTGTTACAGGTCCCACGAGTACACCAGCCGGGTGGTGTCCCACCAAAATTCGTTCAGCTCGAAGCTGAACCCCCAGTACTTTCACTCCATCTCTTACAAGATAGAGGAGATCTCGCCAAGCACATTAAAAAACAGCCTTTTCCCATCTCCTGTCAGCTCCATCTCACCTGGGTTGCACAGCTTTACAGATAACCACAGGCTGATGAAACGGCGAAAGTCCATTTAAAGGGATTTGTCTTATTTTGCTTTCCTTGTTTTTCCCAGTTCTTTGTTGTTTCGGGTTTTTTGTTCCTTGAGTGAGACAGAGCGAGGCCAAAGGGAGTAGAGCAAGCCAGTCCTCCTCTGAGACTCAGCTCTTGAGCATGAAGCATGGATTATTACTGTTCCAGCAAAGTATGCCTTACATTACCCCCTTGGTGGATGTCAGAGGATTCAAGGTGACGTGAAGTGGGTACCAAATCCAAAGTTGCACACACAGCTGGGAGCCTTCATGTGCCACTGGCACTCCTGACCTAACAAACTTTTTTCCTCACGAGCAGGTTGTAGTGTGTGTGCGTGTGCCTGTGTGAGTGCCGGGTGCGTGTGTGTTTGTGCGCGTGCAATTCCACAACCAGTGCCATGTGACAAAAATCAAAGCATCAGGTATTATTTTTTCTTTTGCCCTTGAAGCAATTGTGTTCCAGCCTGCTTTTTTAGATTGCTTCCAAAAGGAATGGGGAGGGTGGGAGGGGAGCCAATTTGTTTTGGGGTTTTTTTTGCCAAGACAAGCATGCGCCATAAGCAGTCAATATACCAGGTGTATCATGGTAAATTTTTTAATGCTAGATTTTAGATTGTATTAACATTAAAAAAAAGGCAGGAGAAGATGGATCGTTTTAGCTTGCCAGTTCAAAATTAAAAAAAAAAAAAGCATGCACTTTTTAAAACTGGTATGCATAATAAAAACACAAGAAAAACTAGCAATGGAATTAATAATCAAAAGCAAATAATCATATTAATTTAACTATATTTAATTTTATAACTTTCAACTGTTCTAACAATTTGCAAGCAGAATTTCTAAGATGAATTGGGAGAATTGTTGGAACAAGAGAGTGTATTTTGTTATTTTTATTTTATTTTATTGATAAATTATTATTATTATTATTATTATTATTATTATTATTATTTTGTGCAGCAATTACCTGCATGAATAGGAATTATATTTTTTGGAATGCTTGGTTAAGATGGGTATAAATAGGAGGACGTATATTTTTTCTTATATAATAGTGACAGGGCATTCCTTGTTTTAAATAAAAAAATAAAGATGATTGTCTCTAAATGCTTTTGATTTGTAAATAATGGAAAGCCTTTGTTGGTCTCAGGAAGAATTCAAGGGACAGTATCTTGTGTTTGGCTCACTGGGAACTTGTGAGATTAGATGTGATATTGCTTTTTCTGCTAGGCAAAGGCAAAATGCATTTAGCAGTAATGGGCAAAAATAGCTTTACTCCAGTGTTTGGAGGGTAACAGTGGGAGCAGTTGTGTTGGGAAGTTGTAGTGGAGGATGTTAAGACCATGTCATAGAATTGTTCCTTGGACATTGTCCATCTCTCAGTTGTTCATCCGGACCAAACAGACTTTACAGAACTGAATTAGAGGCCTAATCCAGCTCCCTTTTAAGACAATAGGAATTTTCAGTGATTATGTGGGATTTAGTGCTTTTGCAGATTGATTTTACAAGAGTAGGACTGGGAGTTTTATGAACCTGCACCGTTGTCTCTGATTTAATTCTATCTTTTAAATTGCTTTCCGTGTTAATTTGCCATACAAAACCCATTTCTTTTTGGCACTAATCACCTCCTGCTGATTCTACCATTTTGTGCTCTCAGTGTAAAAGCAATAATCCTTTTCTTACCCTTAAAACTAGAGGGTGTGTGCCCAGCTCTGAGCTCTGTGTGCTGATGGATGTTGATACCCTCTCAAAGAGGCATCTATAAAGAGCATTAATAGGGAGAAATAAGGAATGTCATTCCTCCTCTGTTGTCTTCTCCTTGGCTTTAAATTATTAACTATCAAATATGCTCATGTTCTCCACATCTGCCTTTCAATAAGTAAATGACAAGCAAGTGATCCACGACTTTGACTCCCTTATGCAGCTTCCTTTGGGTGCAGAAATTGCTGTGGCATGAAATCCTCCATTAAGATTAGTGAAGAACTAACAGGATTCTTAATGAGGATGGATGAGGTTGGACTTCTTCAGAGTAATGTGTGGGGCATGCTGGGTGCATCAATGCTGTGCTGCCAGTGCCATGTCCTAGGGCAAACGCTGATGGCAGAAGGATCGAAGCAAGAATACCTAAAAACAGCAGTTCCAGGGTGTATTAAACCACTCAGTGTTTGACACCTAGAAGCTGCTTCCCCTGACAGCCCATAGGGTTCATGGTGCTCTCCAAATTAACTTTTTTCATCTTTGCTTGTGTTATCCCAGAAGTGCAAACAAATGTATGTCTCTTTCCCAGAAGTGCAAACAAATGTATGTCTCTTTTCCTGCTATGGAGATAACAAAAAGTATGCCTGGAATATGCAACCTCTATATCATGTACAGCTGCTGGGTGTATTTGACACTGGAGAGAAGCAGGAAAAATTTGGGGTTTTGCAGAATTCAAGTGGAATTCTGTGCCTAGCAAAGGCGAATTTTGGTAACAGGACTTTTAGCAAAAACTTTAAAAAGAAAAAATCAGTTGCATCTTATAAAACATTGCTTAGATTTTTTTCTCTTTTCCTTTAAGAAAAGAAGAAATTATTATTTCTGCTGCATATAAAAATAGTCTTTAAATGTCCTATAAAACATGTTGAACTGGAGAAGCTGAAAACTTCACATACTCTAGCTGATTTGTTACTAAATCTTCCCTTTGGAACCATAAATAAAGAGTAAATTTTAGTACACAGGGTATTTAACCAGGGGACAAAATTACCTCAGCATGTCATGGGTTATCTGCCACTTAGAGTCTTTGCATTAAAACTCAATGGCTTTATAATAGCTCTGCTTTAGCTTAGTTGAAGACTGTAGATGTAGTTGAAGAAATCTGTGTATGTTGATATGAAGAAGCCAGAGTATGTGTCCACAGCCATACTTTAAAAGCTATAAAGAGCGTGTATGTGGGAAAGTGGTTTGCTTGAATGTATCTGCATTCCTTGGGATTTTCAAACACATTTATTTATTTTATTTTCTGGCTGAAGAGCCCACAATTCTGTACAACCTGCATTTTGAAGTGGCGGGATGTTTCCTTTGCAGGGAAACTCTTGCAGGACTTTGCTTTGTGAGCAGCCAGACACAAGAAGTCTCCTGTGCACATCAGTACACGAGGCAAAATCTGCCTCTCTCTCTTTAGTCGGTTCTGTGGTTCTTGACTGATGGGTGAATAATGGCTTGGGCTGTCTGGAACTGGAACAGACAGTATCACGAAAGGGAAGCTTTTGCCCAAGGTTAATCCCAGCTTTTCAGTTAAACAGGAAAGGTCAGTCAGTGAAGGGTGAGCTTTTGCCAATTCCGTCTCTGACTTCTTATTGCCCTACGTGTTTTCTTCTCACAACACTGCTATTCACAGAATATTTTCGCTGGTACATTATTGGGTTTATTCCACTTAGGACATTTTTTCTTTCAGAACAACTTCTCTTGCTCCCTACTCGCTCTTTTGAAATTCAGCTACGAGCAGGTAGTAGTGGTGATACTTATGACTAGACATCCTAATGTCTGCTATCACTTTGTGATGCACTCATTCCCCAGAGTCTCATTTCCCCTACCCTTCCCTATTATTAAGCATTAGAAATAATAATAATAAATCAGATTAGTCTATTTATGTCACACTAATGTGCTCTTCATCAAAACAACACAAATTTAGCTCCCTGCTGTCGACTTTGATTATATAACAACCCTATTATCCTATAATATTTCGTATTATCATCAAAGGGAAAAATCAGTTTGATCAGTGAAGCACCAAAATAGCTTTGACTGAGCATGCTGTGATATGGAAACAAGAGGAAACTTAATAGAACAATGCAGGCACAAGTCTCCACTTGGTCTTCATTACTGTGTAAGGAATATCCTGACTGATCTAACTGGCACTGCTTTGCCAGAACTTTGTACATGCACCTGCTTTACAGGGATGCCTGTAGTGGGGCAGCCCTAGAAGGGTTGAGTCCAAAGTAGCTTCTTGGTTGTTAATGAATGGAGAAGATGTACAGTGACCTTCAGCAATAAACTTCTGTTTGAACTCTCTGTAACAGCTCATTAGGATGAAATAGACATTATTAAAAAAAAAATCAGAAAAAAGAAAAAGAAAAGAGGGAAGTGACCAAGTTAATCTACTGTATTGTACATTTTCTCATTAGTTCCCTAGTGCTTCGATCAATGAAATGCCAGGTCAGTAATCAAGATCATTGTGAATCTGACCTAAGCAAGGTAATTCCTTGTTTTCTCTGACAGATTTGGAAGTTTTGTTAAGGAAAAAAAAAGCTTGATTTGTTGCTAAAAGCTTAAAAAGGAGCAGTCAGTGGAACCAAGATGGAGCATGATGTTCCAAAGCTATTTGGTGTGTGCAGACCAGAGGGCAGAGGTTTGGGTAGAAGTAGCTTTCAGCTGAAGTTTATGTCTTCATTTAGCTTTATGTGATATTCCCGTTAATATTAAGATCTAATTAAGACAGTCATTTAAAATCTTTATGAGGAAGCCGGATGAGAGAGATGTGTTGGAGTGTGTCCATTACACTAATGTTATGGACCTTCTCATGCATATTTCAACAAGACACTATTACTGACTGGAATATTGCACAAATTACAATGAGAATCACACCACTGATACTTTCATCAACCAGAGATGTGTAACACTCACAGAACTGAAAAAGAAAATAATGCCTTTCTGACCAGCCTGCTGTCATCTAACTTTTATACCAAACTTTTTTTTGGGAACTTCAGCAAGATAAATTGTAGAAAAATGATTAGCTATCATAAAAATTCACCAAAATTGAAACAAATGGAATAATGGCATTGGACACAGAGAAATTGATTACAGATGGAAGGTGCCCTGGGACTCTTATGCCAGTTAGTCTGAGCTCAGAGGCTGAATTAAAACCATGAAAACCTGATGAAACCCTTTGCCAAAATGCAGTTTTCAGTTCTTCAAGATGCATATAATGAATATGGCAAAGAAACTTTCACCCAAAAAAAGTAGTAGGAAGGCAAAAAGAAAGTTGGGGGGAAAAAAATTGTTCTCAGCAGCAGGAGTAGTTCTGTTATTTCCAGCTGAAAGGGCTGTGAGGTGATGCTGAAGGACTGTTGTGCTTTCATCTGTGTAGAATCAGTCTGGGAGATTGACTGTCCTCTGCTCAGTCAAGGCCTACTCCAGTGTTCCACTGATTGCTGCTGATGAGGAGATTCATGGAGTTCCTGGCTCTCCAGTCAGGTTTTTGCTGCTGTCTCCATTGAAACCAAGAATTTATTCAGCCAGCCCATCCTAAGCAGTGCTGGTCTCTAGGATATATTATGTTAGTGATGCTATTTCCTCCTCCTGGTGCTCCCAAGTGCAAGAGGACATGAGCAAATCCTCTCTTTGTCTAAGGCCTGGGTAGGCAGGGCCTTCCTCTGAAGCCGACTGATTTGAGTACCATGAAATTAGTCCTGATTTGTACCCTTTTCCTGAGACGGGAATGGGAACCTTTTTTCTATTTAATGCTAGATACTCTATCAGTGCCTCCAACTACTGCTCAACACTAACAGTCTTGCCTAAACCTAAGGGAAAGCAGTAAGACCTAAAACCAACAGTTAACCTGTATAATTTATGCAGCTGTGTTTTGCTTTATGGAATCCAGTCATTCAAAGCTGCCTGCTAATTTTAGGCTGGAAATACTATCCCTGGAGCCTTCATTTGTCTCTCCTTCTGTGAATATTGTAATTAATAAATATCCCAATGCCCTCCTTCACCTTGCTTTCTGACAGTGTAAGGAGTGCTGCCATGCATTAACACCCAGAACAGATTGGGAAAAAGAAAAAAGGAGGGGTAGCAGGGAAAAGATTAATGCTGCAATTTTATTGGTAATTAATATTCGCAGTTCCAAGCTGCGTTGTCTTTTAGTTCACTTTGAGAAATGCAGAGCAAACAACAGGATGATAACATTTATCATAGCTGGCGAATTCACAAGTGGAGTTAGCAAATATAATAATTGAAACTATGCTCCATAATGCATCTTCCTCATGCATGAGTTCTGATACCACCATCCTGGCTTTGATTCATTGTTTATCTGGCCTGTGGAACAGCTTGCAGTAATTGCTGTATCCAGAGCACTACACTTGAGGCTAGAAGAGAGATCCATTTCACAGACAGCCACCCTCTGGCTTTCTCCATCCTCACTCCCCCCTTTCCCACCCAGACATTAACTCATTAGCTTGCCATTTCATGGACGTATGTTCAGGCCCAAGATTGCCACATTCTGTACCCTGCCCCCTCATCTATTAAAGAAAAGCGTTATGCTACACAACTACACCCTGGAGAAGGAAGCGTTCCTCTCTAATTACGACTGACAAAAGAAATCTACAGATTGATTAAAAGCAATATGTAGGGAATTAAATAGGAAATGCAATGTGCATGACCTTGAATGGGTGAGATCCATTTCTTTCCTGGCTGGGATGCAATGCATTAGCCTACAAGGAGAACTTTGGAGCGTGTTTGTTTGGGAGAAGGCCATCAGGAGAATGGCCAGCACAAATTACACAAGCAGGTAAAGAGCCACAGTAGTTTGGCTCATTGTCTGTAGATCATTGGTGAGGTATGTGGTGTGGTTTTAGAATAAGAAAGAGTCATGGCCTTCTGGCTTTAGTTTATTTTCTAGTCATCTGCCTGCACCCTCCCATGCAGGAGTGGCAGGAGGTGTGGGAAGGATGGACCAGGGCTGGTTCATAGTGGATTTTTGGGGTGAGACCACCTTACCAATGCTGGTGTCAAAGGGAAAGTAGGGAAAATTGGGTCTTCTAGAGCACCTTCCCTCTCTTAGTCCACGGAAGGGATCAGTTACACCAACCCTCCTACTGCCTGCAGCAAATCCAAAAGTCCTGAACTGTGGTGTCCTTGTCCATCTTCGATAGCATCTCCCCAGAGCCATTGGAATGTGTGGGAAATACTAAGCTTCTCTAGCTGGGTTCAGGAGGTCATAATATAGGAAAGAAACCTCTTTGTATTGACTGTGTTTGGACAATTTCTACATGTCAAAATATCATCAAAACTGACCTTTAGAGAAATAACATTAATTCATTATTGCTGGCTCTCCCTACAGAGTGGGTATGCAGCTCCTTAATCACAATTATTTTTCAGAGGATAATTAATCTGATAAAAATGTTTAATTAGATTATCTGAAGTGGACTGTGTAAGCAATTTTGGCCTCCCAGAGTCTGAAACTGCAACTCTACAAAACGATTTCCAAAAGGCCTGTTTGATAATATCACTTCTGACAGGGAGGTCATGCCTCAGCTGCCCTATTGACAAGCATCATCCTGGCATGTTGACTGGAGTTGGTGTTGGAAGAATTTGGGGAAGGGATTTTAGCTCAGCACCAATGAAGTGAGGCTCTTAATTCCCACTGAATTCAGGGCTGATATCTGACTTGCACTCTGAGCAAAAGCTCAGGGCAGCACTCTCCTTAGAAACCAAGACATGGAACTTGGGTGGCAGTGCCTTCAGATAGATCTACAACTGTTCCTTTTAATCCTTCCTGTGAAGTATCTACCACATTTATCTCACCTCTCTGATTTGAAGTTCTTCTTCTCAGAACCCCTTCTGAATGGTGAAGTGGGTGGTTTGAAGTTCCTTGTTCAGCATACAGCAGTAGGCACATCTCATTGTCTTCATTAGGGCAGTCATCCAAATGGATCTGGGGGCCAGGTCACAGCAATTCATTGTGGTTGTGACCACCAAACTTTGCCAAATTCTTCTGATTGCTCTAGCAGCTGCTGTCTTCCCAAAAGGTTGGCCAAGTCGGGCAAAAGACGTGTATGTGATCCTTCTAGCATTGCTATTAGTTGGGTTTTTTATCTTCACTGTATATTCCTTTCAAGTTCTGCAGCATTGAAGCTGCAGTTGCTCTATGGTGACCGATATTTCCATGTGACTTCTCTTTTCTTTGAAGAATTCATTACTGCCGTGTATGTTTTCCAGAAAAGATCCTTTTTAGCCTATCTTCTCAATGCCCAACATGGAGAGACACTGCAGTCAGAGGCAGCAGTGGGAAATTCCTCTGGACTGTTGATACTGTGCCCTTTTTCTTCTCTTGGGAAGAGCAGAATCCTGTGTGGTCACCACTGACCAACACAACTGGTTTCCTCAACACAACTTAATGATCTTGTGGCAATATCTCTCCTTTTCAACTGTTCAGCTGCATTTACATTGTGGCAGATACTTTCTGTATAAATTCTTAGTGCAGGAATATTATTCAGCTAATTGGAGGACAAGTGTAATGCCTGCGTTAACAAGAGAGGGATGCCAGTGTCCAGGTCACAAGAGGTTTAGGACAGTTAGTCTAGCAGCTGGGTTTATTAAGTAATTTCTTGGGTACCACTCTGAACATTGCTTTTTTGGACTTTAAAAAATTTGCTTAATGCCCACAAAGTTAGTTTGGGTGTAGGTACTGTTGGGTCGACCTTGTCTGGAAAAAAAGCTAATATCTGCTTCAGAAAGAGTCCTGTCTACTACAAACCTTTTGACAACTAAGAAATAAGCAGAAATTATGAGGCAATGGCTCATTCTTTAGAATTCAAGCCTAATCTGTCTTTCTTTCACAGTATGCAAATTTCTATAATATGCTATACAACCAATAATCCANGAGTGAACTGTGGAAGAAAAAAAAATGCTTTATTTTTCCTCTTCCTTTGACTTGTTAAGATTTGTGTGACTGTTTGTCGCCATTGAGGAGTATCAAGTAAAACTTTTGATCCTAGTGACACGATGGCAAAGGAAATGAATTGGAGCTGGATAGGTCAATGGGGAAAGGGAGGGGGGCTTAACAGTTGTTTCCAGTAGGCCAAAAGAATGTGGATACTGTCTCTTCAAGGTGCAATTTCTTACTTCAACAAACTGTTCATCTACGAGAAACAGGGATAAAAGTGTTCGATTTGGGACCTAAGGAGTTTATATGGAAATTCTTGGATTTCTTCCAAACACACATACATGTTGAAATTAAATTGTGAATCCTACTTTGGAGACTGAGCCTTCCTGCTCAGACAGAAGCGTGCGTGTATGTGTGTGTTTGTGAGTGTGTGTTGATGCTGTGTCTCTTTTGGATCTCTTGACACTTTTTGGTGCATTTTTGTACTTCTTTGAATGTGCATATGCGGACTTACCGACGGTGTATTGACGGCATTCTAAAGGCCCTCAACAGCCTGAGATAGAGCAAAAATCTAAATTTCTACCCTGGTTGATACATTTTCTGTGCAGCACACAGAGCATTAGGGGAATGGTCATCTAGAAAGAGGAGCTGCTTGGCTGTGGAGACTGCACTGGGAATTTACCTCCTGGAAGCTGTTTTCTCTGCTCATTTCAGACCTCTAAACTTCAACATAGTTGTTGAGCTGGTCCTAGTAAAGGAGAGTGATCAGGTCATAAGCATCAAGATGTGATTTGTTAAACCAGTGATAACTTGATTACAAAGAACCAAATTAAAGACTCTTTTGTGTTTTCATTTCTTCTCCTGGCCTTCTCCGTCATGGGAGAGGATGCCTTCACACATGGCCTTAGAATGCCGTACTGGAGTCAGAATGCAACAACAGTCAAATGAAAATAAGATGTATTGCAGCTTACTTAAAGAATGAAAACTGTATCACACAAATGTTTACAAGTCCAAGTAGATAGCGAACCCCTGTACAATATGTAATTTATGCAAGGGATTGCATCTTTTTTTTGTAATGAATGCACTACGCAACCCTGTATATATTTTACAATGTCTTTACAGAGAAAAAAAAAGAATCATTTACTGTAGTGTTGTAAAATAATGCACTTTTCTAATTTTTTCATTAAAAATCCTATGGCACGTTTTCAAATGTATATTGTTTCTTTTATATTGAATGTGGAAATGTTAACTTCCTGTAAAATTGCACTACAGAAGTAAAATCCACTGATGGAACTTATTTTGTTAAAGAAAAGTCCCTTGACAACCAACAGATGTTTATGATTATACGATATGTATGTGTGTGCATATATGTGTATATAGTGTATATGTAATGTATGTATATGTATATGCACACACACACATATATCCAGTGATATGTGTATATATAAAATGATATAGGTCCAGATTTATATATGATTGTATTAATATAATATCTATAGATTGATAGATATATAGATATGTATATATATTCATACATACACACAAGAATCACAATGTACAAACCCAGAAAGGATTACTCATTAAATTTAAGGGGGTTGGGGGGCAGAAAGATGTCATATACAGAAGATATTTTGCATTGCAATAAAAGCTTTTTTGACAAAAGTACTTGCAGAGTGAAGTATGAACCTTCATAAATACCCAATGGTGCTGTTCCCAAATGACTGCAGTTCAGAATAAGCAAAAATAAACTGCTTAGAGGAGGCATAAGAGCAGAGTCAGTGCATGGTGGGCATGTTGAGACTCCCCCCATCTTAACTTTGTGGAGCTAAAGGGCAGGATCTTAGGATATCAAACTGAAAAGCATGACTTCTGACTTGAGGAGATCAGTATTTCACTCACAAAACTATTGATCCAGTGCTGCCTAATAAAAGAGGGGAAGTGGGTCTCAGTGCTAATTTTAGCTGGCGGATACTGCCTTGAGGCACAAGCGTGATTCCTTGTTTGGGATGGAGCGTTGGGCAGCTGGTACTGTTGTTGCCATCCAGGTAAGTCACCAGGGAAGCCAGGAACAGGCCCTCATTTTGTCCTTACGATGTGATTTTGTTGCAAAAGACTGTTTTAAGATCACTTGAAGAATCACCATCAAAGGTATCAGTAAAGACAGGTTTAATAGAGAAGTGACAGCATGACCAAGTTCATTGGCAAGGTTCACACTACCACTTCCTAGATGGCACACCAAGGCAAAGCAAACAAAAACATCCAGAGTTAATCAATCCAAACCTAAATAAACCCAAAAATATCCATGTGGAGGTGGGGTGGGCGGAGGCACAAAAGGATAGAAGTGGTAAAGATGAAAAGGAATATGCCTAAAGGCCCAACAGCACTCAACAGCATTTAAGCTGAACAGTACTGAACTTAACAGCACCTTAACAGCATTTAACTTAACTTATAACTTGAGTTAAACAATTCAGCAAAGGATTCTCACAGGATTTACTATACTACAGTAGTCACTTACTTACAGGCCTCACGTACAAATCCAAAGTGTCTAAGAGTCCAGGAGAGCAGCATTTCTCCCATTTCTCACATTTGCTATGGCATAAGCACATTTGCATGCACACAAACATGAAGAGCCTGTACAAGGTACCTGTGAAAAATTGCCCTCAAAGGCAGAGAAATACTCACTTGCCTTTGTATGTTCTCTGTGGGTGAAGGGTTGGGGAATGGGGGGTATCAGGCCAGGATCTCTCATTGTTCAGTGATCCCCCACAGAAAACTTGAGAGTTCTCTGTCTCAAAGAGGTGTCCACTCAGAGAGAGATGCTGGTCACAGCCCTCTGTGGTCCAGGTGAGCTCAAAGGGTCTCACTTTGGGCTGCTCTTTGTTGGGCCACAAGAGAGTCTGGGGCTTTGGTCATAACAATGGTTCATCCTGGCTGCAATTCAGGTTGGTGGCTTTCTTTGAAAGTTTGAGAACAAAAATACCGTCCCATTTGGGTTGTTATTCAGGAAAAAAATGTTTCCAAGGCTGTTCATTAGGGGGGAAAAAAAAAAAAAATGTAGGAGCTCATTAGACAGCACAAGTTCCTGGCAACAGACAGTGTTTCTGATAAACTCAAGAGGGGCTCAGACCAGGTGCTGTTCATCAATACTGAGGCCTTTTCTCAGATTATAATGTGGTCTGGGAAAGGAGGCACCACCACTACTGCTCCTACACGGGCTTTGCCACACCCTGCTACTCATGGAAGGATTGTAAAAGTTGCCAGAGTTAATATTTCACGTTTGAGAAACATCTCACTAATGGGAAAAATCCCCTCTTTTTTCTTCTTTTCCTTGGTGAGGCTGTGGCCAGAAGCTGCACAGTGACAGAGAGTGAGAGGTTTTATATTTCCTTCCAGCAGCCTTAATGAAAGGAAACATCTACATGAACAGTGAGAATAGTTAACCATTAGAATAAAAAGCTGGTTGCAGCAAATTTACCATGACAATCAGTGATAAAACATAGACCAAATACATGTTACCATATAATCATGGAATTGTTTGGATTGGAAGGGATCTTAAAGACCATCTCATTTCAATCCCCTGCCATGGGCAGGGACACCTTCCACCAGACCAGGCTGCTGCAAGACTCATCCAGCCTGGCCTTGAACACTTCCAGGGATGGGGCATCCACAGCTTCTCTGGGCAGCCTGTGCCAGGGCCTCAGCACCAATTATAGTGAGACATTACAGCGACAGTGAGACAAGTTTGTTGTCATAGCCTTCATCTGCTCTTGCTGTGTATGAGTCTCACGAATGAGTGAAGAGCCAAGAAGTCCTGTGTGTTGGTACACAGTCAGTGTTCTACACATCTTTATTTAGTGCCTGACCTACATTAAAACAATGAAAAAAATGCATGTGAAATCTTCATTTTCTGGTGAAGACAGGAGTACTTGTGGTACAGAAAGGAGAAAAACAGCAGTAACTGAGAGAAAGATATCCAAGCAATCTCACATATGTTTTCCAGGCTCCATCAGATAACATTCTTTACCGAGAGGGTAATGAGTGGCGCAGGTTACCCAGAGAAGCTGTTGATGCCCCATCCCTGGAAATGTTCAAGGTCAGATTGGATGGGGCTCTGAGAAACCTGGTCTAGAGAGTGGCATCCCTGCCCATGGCATGGGATTGGAACTAGATGACCCTTAAGGTCCTTTCCAAACCAAATGATTCTATGATTTCTTTGAACATCTCTGTTAGCAGTCAAGATCAACTATTTCTTTGTTTTTGGAGTGGTATTTGAAAGCATATTTTATCATGCACAGAAAAGCTGAAGTGTTGTTGAACCCCATTTGCTCCTTTTCCAAAAACCTTTCAGAGTAATTAATTAAGCAATCAATAATATAGACTAGAAGACAACATTTTAAAGGGCTCCAGGTAGTGCAGGAGAATTTGAAGAAGACTTTGCATGTTGAGCTTTTCTTAACAACCGCAGGAATGTCAGACTTCAGGGGATGGGAGTAGAAATGAAGGAAAAAAACCTTCAATCTTTCATCTATAGGCCTATAAATATCTTTATAAATTTGAATCAAAGTCTGATTTTTCAGGGTTTGGCTGCTGCCATGTGCGTGGGTCCTGTCTCAGAGGAGGAAAAGAATTAAGCATCCTGCAGCAAAAAGCAAGAGCCTGCTCAGTACTTATCAACTGCTTGGTTGACAGCAAACCAAATATTTCAGTCACTGAAAACAGGTTTTTGTTTGCAATCATGCTGTGACCAAATCTCTGCATCTTTCTCACCTAAGGCAATGTCTTTAGTTCAGCTTGTCTGTTGTAAAAACAGTGACTTTTGAGAGGGAACAAATGAGGGAATTGTTCTGGAAGCATACCAATTAATAAGCAGTACAGAAGAGGTAAATGAGCTCTTCCCTGTTGTGCTCTCTCGCTTTCCCAGGACAAAGTAATACCCAATTAAACAGAAACTAAAACATTTAGAACTGAGAGAAGAAAATATTTTTATTTCTGTTATTAAAAAAAATAAGTTTAGGAATAAAAAAAAGCATATTTCTAGGATCTTCAGAGCCAGGAAAAAACTGCTATTTGATTAAAATGCAGAAAACAAAAGCTCTGAAAGACCTGGAATCGGTGTATGAATGCAAATTCAGCCACTGAAGAAGGTATAAAAGACTAGTTTGATGCTGGGACATGATTCTGCCTCTCTGCTCTGCTCCCATGGACCCCACCTGAAGCACTGTGTCCAGCTCTGGAGCCCCCAACACGAGAAGGACATGGACCTGCTGGAGCGAGTCCAGAGGAGGCCACAAAGATGATCAAAGGGCTGGAGCACCTCTGCTGGGAATTCAGGTTCAGGGGGACTTGGGGTGGTTCAGCCTGGGGAAGAAAAGGCTCCTGGGAGACTTTAGTGCCTCTTCCAGATCTAAAGGGGCTACCAGGAGAGCCAGAGGTGCAGGAGAGCCGGAGAGGAACATTTGACAAGGGCTTGGAGTGATAGGACAAGGGGGAATGGCTTTAAACTGAAAGAGATTTAAACTGCTGTTAGGGAGAAATTTTTTACTGTGAGGGTGGTGAGGCCCTGGCACAGGCTGCCCAGAGAAGCTGTGGCTGCCCCATCCCTGAAGCGTTCGAGGCCAGGGTGGATGGGTCTCTGAGAAACTTCTGGTCTGGTGGAAGGTGTCCCTGCCCACATCAAGGGGGCTGGAATTAGATGATCTTTAGTCCCTTCAAAAGTCCCTTCAAACCCAACCATTTTATGATTTTATGATTATATTCAGACTATCCTGGGCTCCAGCATTTTACTGCTGGGAAATGCTGACTGTTGAAGAAAAGGAAGAAAATGTCCTTGTAGATGAAGCCAACGCACATACAACACAACAACAGCATAGAGGCTGTTGACAAAAACTCTTGGCTTTAACACTTGTCATGGATTCAGATGACCTGTCCTGGCTTAGCTCTGGGGTTATTTCTTCCAGGTCTGGCTGAGGTGGGAACGTGTCACTTTGTTTCTAAGAAGGTGGAAATGCTAGAGATAGAAACTACTGACCTATACTACCTTTCCCTTCTACCTTCTAGTCAAGGTTGGGAGGCAGGAAAAAACCCTCTACTTCAGTATCCATTTTGCTCCTACATACCTCCCACACTAATGGTCTGGGGTCACAATAGACCCCAGTTTCACTCTGGAAGTTCAGGTCATATGAATGAACTTGGTATTTTCAAAGGGAGCAACCAGCAGCTGTGACATTCAAACTTAGGTTTGAATAAAAGGAGAACATATGGTATGTCTTGGTCCTTCTCTCCACAAAAGCCAGCAGCTGATTTTTCAAGGAAGAAGAGTTTAGTCCACCCTCTGGTGTGCTGTGCTGCCCAGTGGAGCGGGAGCAGGAGCTTTTATCTTGCGTTTCACTGCTGTAGTGTCTGATGAGTGTCTCCAGCTGCATTTTGAGTAGTAGGATGCAGAGGCAAACTGGAAGATGCTGACATCTGTGAAGTTTTAGGACAGAGGTTTGCTGTGTTATACACAGAAAGGAGAGGGAAAAAGGCCAACTCACAACCTGAGTGACCTTGATCTCAAACTGTGAGTGACACCTCTTGATGATGGCTCACATTTAGTGAGAACAACTACTGCTGTGCTTTTCTTTTGTTATTTCTACTTCATAAAATGTAAGAAATTCCATGTATAAAAAGGGAGCTGCTAAGAAAGTTGAAATAATTTTACCACGAGATAAAAGGAGACAAGGAGCAGAGATGAAGCAGGAAGACAATGTCCCTCCATTCTAGATTCACGTTGCCATTGTGAAACACTGCACAGTAGAAGTGATCCCAGTTTGTATTCCTGTGTTAGTCTGTCTCTCCCTATCCTGTACATGGGCTCTGACTAACATGGTATGGACTCTGCATTTCACAATAAAACTGATATAAACTCATGGAATTTATACTACTGTAAACAAGAGGAATATTTAGACTGGTGGGTTAAAATAATCCATATTTTGGTGCGAGAGCCTGTGTGGTGCTATGGGACAAACTGATGGGTGGTAGTGTGAAAGCCAACACCACTGAGATAGGACTCAGCTGAATACAGATGTGATGAAAAAGAAAGGCAGGGGGTAGGGCAGCAATTAACAGAGTCTGATTCTGTTCTCCTTGGCTCTGATTTCACGCTCATGACACACTTCTCTTCATAATGCTAATACAATTTTCCCTATTCTTTTTTCCTTCCAGAAACATCTTCAGAAAAGTTTTTTCTACTCATGTTGTAAATTTACCTGCCCAGAAGTTGTGGTCATCGAGGAAGAACCCTCCTGCAACTATAAAACGTGTAGATAGTGGATGTGGATGCTAATAGCTTCTGGCTCATTAGCACGAGAGCAAGTATCTGTGGGAGGTAATTGCTGTAAGGGTAATAATGTAGGAAACAGCCAAAACATCGATCTCTGTGTGAAGGTTAATCCCCAGGTGCTAAATCATTTAAATTAATCACCCAGTGCTGCAGGCAATGATTAGTGTCTGCTCCCCTGAAGGAGAGCGATGAATAGAGAGAGGGAGGAATCTAGAACGCAAATCACGCTGTGTTTGTTGTCCTTTGGACATTCTCCACCTCCTTGCAATGGCCTGTAGGCCAAAAGGGCTTTCCCAGACGTGGTCTTGTCAGGAGTCCTAATGAAAAAAAAAAGTCAATCAAGTCTGCCAGATCTTCTAACAAGGAGAACAAGAGGTGACCGGATGCTGTTTAAGGAAAAGGGAGAGCTCTGGGAGCCCCCTTGGTAAGTGCAATCCCAAACACAATCTGTGGTGATTGCACTTGGATAATTTTAAGATGATTTTGGCCTGCCTTTGATCATTTAAATCCAGCCCATGTTGATAGTGGGAGTGCTCACCACTGAGAGACCACGTAGCTTCTTTTAGCAGATGAATTTTCAAACTTGCCATTTCTTCCCTGGGCTTCATTAGATGATCTGATGTGGTCCAGGGCTGAATGAGTTGTAGAGACAGAAGGATACAGTCATCTTGCATTAAAAAAAAAATCACCGTATTTTGTGTATCTTGGCCTTTAGTGAAACAGCTGAAGGAAGTGATGATCTGGAGGTGTTCCTGAGCTCCCTCCAGACTTCCCACAACCTCAGAGACAGCACAAGGGTTCACATCTGCCATGAGGTCAGGGTCTTACTGAGCTGTTGTGTAGCAGGTGAGCTGTAAAACCTGGATTCAGGTCTTTCCTCAGCCCAAGGCCATGCTGTGTGGAGTTTCCAGTCGGTTCTGATGGAGTGTGTGTTTCTGGACAAATACATAGGGGCATTTATTCTACCTCAGATTTACTGGGGAGCTACCTGGCCTGCTCTATGCCAGCTAATCCTCTGTAGAAAATTGGTGTATAAGAAATTATGTTCCTTCAAAGACCTTTTCACAGGGTCAGTCCGTACACAGGTTCAAAACCCAAAGACAGTTAACCAACCCAGCAGGCTCCTAGCAGAACATGAGGAGTGAAGGTTGCTAAAAGGGGCAGTGATGGACTGACCTCAACCCCATTCCCATTCCTCCCCTCAGGAGCTGGGAATGACGAGGTGAAGGCAGGACTGGGAAAGGTATGGGGGGAAGGTGCTGTTTCAGTTCGTTTCTCATAATCCAAATTTACCTTAACATGCAATAAATTAATTACCTTGGTTTGAGCCTACTTTGCCCATGACAGTAACAGACACGTGATCTCCCTGTCTTTATCTCAATCCACAAGATTTCTGGTCTTTGGTTTTGGTTCCCCCTTGCCTCCCCACCACGTCCTGTTGAGAAGTGGAAGAGCAGCTGTGTGGGAGTTTGTCTCTAGCCAAGGTTAACCCACCATAGCACCCAAGTGGAAACAGCTGTAAACAACGTGGTCTGACTTTAGTGTTGATCCAGCTTTAAGCAGGAGGCTGGGCTAGAGCCATCCTGAGGTACCTCCCAGCCAGAACAAGACTGTGACTCTGTGTTTGAATCAGTGTAACACAAAGGAGACACCTGCAATCAAGCCTTATCCCACAGACAGAGCAGCAGTGACACAATGGATACTTAAATATAGCCTCTCAGTATCAACAACACTTCTCCAGACACAATAGAACCAAATGGACACTGTGAAGATTTGACCTGATGCCCATGAAAGAGGAGTGAGCTTAAATGAAGCACGATCTAAGCACACCTAAAATAAACCTTGTGCAAAGCTTAGTCACTTATGGACATTTTCATAGCACCCTGGACTTACCTAGTAATGATCATTCATACCCATCTTCCAGTGGGCCCAAAACACTGCACATGCAGCAGCTTCAGTGCCTGCCAGGGAGGGCTGTGCAGGCTCAGGTAGGGGGACATTAATCACTGAGGACGGCGAAGTGACGGATGGCTGAGTGAACAGGGCACACCAGGCTTTCCTTCCCAGACAAGCCTGTGATAAGCAGGAGCCAGGGTTGTAAGGACATGATTATTTGTGTAGCTGTCTGATTACCAGAGAAACAGCAACAGAAAACACAATCTGGTTGCAACTGCTACCTGAGCACCTTTTCCCCGCAACAGCTCTGGGAGAGGCAAAGTCAGACAGGAGATGGATGGCCCTGCAAAGGCTGCAGCCCTGTGAGCTGCTTGTGAAGCAGAGCTTTGTGCAGAGTGCAAGACCTAGGAAGCTGTGCTGCTCCCTCTGCTTCTAGAGGAAGTGGTGATCCTGTACCTAAAGAAAAGTTGTAAGTCAGCCTCTCCTGGCCAGCCTGAGTTTGTGGAAACTCATAAAGAGATAGAAGCTCTTTAACCGTTGATTGGGGAAAGGGCTGTTGTGATCAGGGCAAAGAAACAACTGCACTCATCAGTGTTGCCACATCTTTTCACTCCCCTGCAAAGCTGTCAGTGGTGTGTCTGGACTACCACCCCAAGTCAAGGGGAATTTCCTTGTGTAGCATCACACTGATGCAGAGAGCAAAACCCCACCTCAGAGAGACAGGTCGCTGACGGGCAAGTGTCTGGGTCATAAAAGCAATATTCAAAATTATGATGAAAGTTTTCTTCAGCAGAAATCTCAATAAAATGAGAGAGAACAAGGATGTGAAAAGAGATATCTTCCTTCTAGCCACCTCCTAAGATGGATGTAGGTCCTGCTGTGGCACATAACACGAAGGCAATCTGAGATCCTGTACAGATCTCAGCAGGAAGAAATGGTGCCTTAGACAGACCCTTTACCTTCTCCAGCTAGCTGAGTTAGATGTTATAGCTCCTTATCTCCATTGACTTTATCAAGAACCATAATCTGGTGCCCCTTATTAGAAGGCAGTGTGAATAAATCAGTCACTACAGCTGAGAGCCTCATGCTGCTGCAAACAGAGGACTCAGCCCTCCAGTTCAGTGGTGCTTGACTCAAGCGATCCACAGAAAAAATGACCACAGAGGGAAAAAATGATACTGGTGTGTTTATGAAGACTCTCCTACACAGTCCTATCATATGTAAAAAATTACCTTTCCCCAAAAATAGCTGGGAGGCTGTGTGACTTACAGAGCCTAAATTCTGTTCCAGCAGCTGGTTCATGGCTCTGCTTGTGCTGTACACGTCGCCTTCCATTTGGGTTCAGTCTGTTCTTTATCTGTGCCATCCCTGGCTGAAGGACAAGGATGTTTCTTATCACCTGAACTTCTGGACAGGAAGCTACAGGAACTCATGCACCACCTGTAAGGATGCTTCTGAGGGGATACACTGTGGCAGTGATTTATTGCTCCAGAAGAAAGAAAAGAAATATTTGCATTCAATTTTCGATAAGCAGATGGCACGCGGCTGGTATTATACTGCAGTAAGTTTTGAAGTCCCTACTGAAAAATAAGAAGAGCAAGTGTATTCACTTTTATTTCAAACTTCCCCTGTTTCCATGGCAATATCCCAGTGAGGTACCAAGAGTAGATGCTGGGATATGAGGTATTAAACAGTTCTTTCTCTCTGTATCATGAAGGCAATGCTGAGATCCCCGTGTAAAGAAAAGCAAATTGGGAATGATGTGAGGACATTGAAGAATTATTACACAGAGGAGGAGAAAATTTCAGCACCCTGTGAATCCACAGAAGGAAAAGGTAGATTTGTCCCTTTGTTTTAGCCCAGGGCAATTCCACTGATTTTCAGTAGAGCTGTACCAGCACTAAAAAGATGGGACCATTCCCACGTGGTATGGGTGGTTGGATGAAGCCAGACTCCAGCTGGAGCTGTGCAGCAAAAGGAGGAGCAGCAACAGACATGAACAGCAGAAAGTCAAATCCAGTGAAAAAGGCATCACAATGAGAATGGTCAAATCCTGGAACAGGTTGCCCCAGTGCTAACCTTGAAATAATCAAAGTCTGAGTGGAAAAGCTCTTTAGCAGCTTGATCTAATTTTGAAGTTGGCTCTGCTTTCTTCAGAGGTTAGATGATCAAGTTCCACTTCCACTCCAAATTGTTTCATTATTTTATGTTTCCCTGTCATGGGGACTTCAAGAAGCTTCCTTTTTCCTTTCACACTGTATATTTAGCCCAGTCTGCAGGAAAGGTAAATGAAATGATTCCACTTTTTTTGCATCCTTTTGCAGATCATTCTGTTTCATAGACTTTGGTTATAATGAGTAGGAAAGTCAAATTTCTCCACTGCTCCGGCTGACACCTGTCTGAGCTCTGTATTTACTGTTTACTTCAGTAATTGGAGGCCTTTGATGCCACAACAACCAGAAATGTGTCACCTCTTCAGATAAAATGTGTCACCCAAGCGTCATTAGTCAGTTGAGCAATGTAACAGGATAATATGATAATTCACTTTGGAAGGGACCTTAGGACATCATCCAGTCCAGCCTCATGCCTGGAACAGGACACAGTGAAAGTTGATTTATACACTCACTGGTTCAGGGAAGGGTGTGGAGCAGAATCAACGAATCAGAGGACCTGAATTATAACAGGCATTGGATTGTTTTCTCTAATAACAGTGAAAATATACATAGTGATCTGGTGGTGGTGGTAGTAGTAGCAGTACGCATTGAAGTCCTAAGCCTTTAGATAGAAAAATATTTCCTTATTATAATCTAGATGGGGGAAAAACCAAAATGGACATTAAAAGAAGGATAGTGGCATAATAATTTTAAAAAATCACAAATTACATGACATTTCTGAAAGATGCATCCTGATCACACAGCTGGAAAACATTCATACTGTCCTCAGTCCCAGGCCAGTTCCCTACAGCTCAGACTACTCTCCTCTCTAATGATAGTTTTTGTTCTCTGAGGGGCAGGTTTGCTCCAGCAGCATTCACAAAAGCTTAGGATCCTTCAGTGGGGAAGATGCTAAGAACAGGATTTTGCCTGTGACTTGGGAAAGAAATTGAGATCTCTTTTTAACCTGTTTGCATGTGGGAAACCTGAGGGTTATTCTTTAAGTGGGTCAAACACATGAATGTATTTCTTTTCCGACTTCCAAGCTGGGCCAAGATTTCAAGTGGCCAAGATTTCAGTAACACTGTCTGCTGTTAGTGTGGGGGGCAGAGGAATGAATGAAAATCTCCACAGCACAATGTGAAGCCATCTGTAGCTCTGTCCTCACAGTAAAGTCATTGGATCAGATCTTACTCAACCCTTACAAATCCACCTATAGTGATAGGCCACCTTTTGTAATAACTCTGAACTGGCTAACAAGAGGAAAAGTAGCTGAGTTTCTGAATTCTACAAGTCAAAGTCTGTCCTGCTATGGGTCCCAAGAAGTCTGGTGCATTCCCTTTGTTCACGTTCTTACTGTACTTAATTTATGACTTTCATGTTTTCCTTATTGTATTCCCATCAGTCCCTCACACAACAGCCACCACTTGGTGCTTTGAACAGTGACTCTGATCATGATCTTGTTTCCTTCTTTAGTTACTCCTGAAAGAGAGCTGGTTGGGATGCTCCCACCTTCCCAGTGCTTCTAGCTAAGAGTTGGCACAGGCTGGGAATGCTTCCTTTTGAAAGGGGATCCTAAAACAAATGGTGACATTGATTATAGTGAGTAGTTTTAAGTACAATCTGAGCCTACTTTGCCAGGGAGGGAGACCCCTCAGCTGGGGTCTGAGGTCGTGCTAAGACTTTTAACCCATCACATGAAGCACTAAAGGATCCCCACGGGTCTGAAGCTCAGGGAGGGCAAAACAAATTCTTGACCTGCAGAATAACCCATCAGAAAAGTGAGACTGAAACCCACTTGGCACAGCTCCATCTCCTGACAAAAGAACTGTGTCTTCATCTCTAGTGCCAAAGAAAACCACAGCTCATGAGGTGGGCAGTTATCCATGTCACTGGGAATATCTGAGTATTGAAATTGATTTGGTTGAGATTGCTTTAGTTGTTGAGAAGAAATTTAGAAAGAGCACAAGTCTTGTTCTGATTTCAGGAAAGGCATTTGTAGATTCAGCTGACATTCACTGTGATCCATCCAGATCCGGAGGCTGGGTGTGTTTTAGCAGAAAAACTGAAAGCATCTGGGTAGACAGGTCCTGTTCGGACACTAACCGCCTTCCAGGAGTACCCCAAACCACCAGACAGCACCAACTGTTCTGTAACTATTTAGGAAGAGAAATGCTTGCAGCAAACACTTTCTTCTGTAGCAACAGATGGCTTAAAGCTGCCACGAGTAAGAATTCCTAATGAGGTCCTTCCAGAGGAGCTCCTGCAAAGGGCAGAGGAGGGAGAGAAATGTGTCCTAGATTCAAAAAAAAAGTGCTCATCTGCCCTCATGCTGTCCTCCAGCTGTAAAGGGAGAAGCAGTCTCACTTCCTCCTTGCAGAGATTAATCTCATTTAGTGAGCCAAGCCAATTAGACAATTACAAAACCAGAGAGTTTTTTAAAAGACAGGAGCTGTAAGGTGGCTTGTTTTCAAGGTTCATTG
Organism: Dicrurus megarhynchus; assembly: GCA_013399195.1. NCBI lineage: Eukaryota > Metazoa > Chordata > Aves > Passeriformes > Dicruridae > Dicrurus > Dicrurus megarhynchus. The sequence continues at coordinate 232,363 of VXAD01001750.1, read as the reverse complement.
TTGGTATATTTTTGTGGCATGTGGAGGATGGGGATGGAGCTTTCATATTTGCAGAAGCAATGACATGTGAGTGGAGGGTTGTGCAGAGAGCGTGAGGCAGAGAGACACCTTTGCCATCTCTGCTGAAATCTCAGAATTTCAATACTAATAATATTAACACACACAGAGGCTAAAATAAAATGTATGCACCAGGGCTTTGATATTTAAATATGGTCTTTCCAGTGAGCAGTGGAGGATAATGAGATATGACAGGGAGAGCAGTTCTCAGAACCACAACTAATAAGGAATTCAGACCCCTGAAATTACTTTGTGGGATATCTAATTTTCACTCTTCTGTCTCTAAAAATAGAACTGAGATGTCCTGCTTGAGATATACAGGTGTCCTACATTATGTACACAAAGTTGTGATTTGTATTTGACAGACCAGAGGGTTCTGCTGCCTTTCAGAGTGACCTCAGCAGGCTGGAGAAATGGGCTGACAGTAAGCACAACAAAGGGAACACCAAGTCCTACCCCCTGGGGAGGAATAACCTCAGACACCAGTACAGGCTGGGGAACAAGCAGCTGGAAAGCAGCTTCGCAGAAAAAACCACAGAGGTCCTGGTACACAAGTTGCACAGGAGCTGGAAATTTGCCCTTGCAGCAAAAAGAAAAGGCCAACAGCCTCCAGTGCTGCATTAGGCAGAGTGCTGGCAGCAGATCAAGGGAGGTGGTCCTTCACTTCTACCCAGCACTGGTGGGAACCTCCAGGAGTGCTGTGTCAGTGCTGGGCTCCTCAGTACAGCAGAGGCAGGGCCATGCTGGAGTCAGTCCGGTAAAGGGCCACAAAGATGGGTCAGGTGTTGGTGCACCTGACATATGAGCAGAAACTGAGAGGCATATTCAGCCTTGAGAAGAGAAGGTTCAGGAGGGTCTTGTCCATGTGTATAAATATTTGATGAGGTGAATTAAAGAAGATGGAGCCGTCTTGCAGTGTCCAAAGTGTCCTCGGTGGTGTCTAGTGACAGGACAAAGGGAATGACAGAAACTGAAATGGAGGAAATTCTAGTTAAATGTAAGAGAAAACATTTCTCTTGGAAGGAGGAAAATTGAGGGAGCACAGACTCTGGAACAGGTTACCCAGTGAGTTTGTGGAGTCTCCATCCTTGGAGGTATTCAAAATCTGAAGGGACATGGCTCTGAGCAAATTCCTCTAGCTGATGCACAATCTTATGGGCTTAGAGAAACAAGCTTTTGAAAATGGACAATAAAGTCCAAGATTGTAAAGAATAAATACACTTTAAAAGAGGTGAGATATAAGCTGTCCATTTGCAAATTCTTTGCTAAAGAAGGAGTAATGCCCACAGAGATAGTAATGGGCTACTCTGCACTCAATGTTCAAAGAACTGAATCTGTCTGTCCAGTGACAGTCCTGGTCAGAGTTTCTCTGCAGACAAGTATTTTCTGATGGCATTCTCATATTTGCCATAAAGAACCTCAGCAGCTGGGCTGCCATGTGATTAGGGGTAGAGTGGGACCAGCATGGTTCTGCTGATTTCCCTCAAAACCAGAATTCATGGATCATTTACTCACAAATTCCCTCATAGCTCAGCGCAGTCTTGATCAAAATGCAACCGTAGGCCGCACGCATCAGTAACATTTATTTAGCTGGATAAATTGTGGTTGTCAAATTACATGGCCCTGTGGGATCTGGAGATGAATGATGAGGCTTCACTCTGGCATTTGACTATAGCCAGTCAAATGGGAGGAGATGGGGAGGGAGATGATTTTCTTTTACAGTGACTTAATAATTTATCCCCTGACCACAGGAAAATTCATTAAATAACTGTATTGTCCATCTGGGCAAACAGAAGTCACACTAGGCTATATCCAAAAGACTTTATCAAACACTACTGGGGGCAGGCCATGGTGTGGGGATGGGATGCTGCAACACTCTTCTTGATTGAGTAAGAAATCTTTGGATCTGAAGAAACTGCAAACTTAAATTATGAAAGAGCAAAGGGATCTATGCATGGGTTGCCTTTTGTGAGGCAGCCAGATGGTGAATGGGTTGTGCAAGTCCTTGAATAAGAAGCCTGAGAAGCATCTTTCAGCTTATTAGCTGAATCACAGAGTGTGAAAGAAACTTTGAAACCTGCTAGACTAGAAAGTAGCATATTTATAGAAACGTCTCTGTGAACTGCATTATCTATTCCTGCGCTGCACACTATGTCTGGTATTACTACTATTTGCTCTTACCTTAGCCCAGCTTGAAATGAAGTGATTTAGAAATAATGGGCTAATACCAAGACTTTTCATCCTTTTGTCATGCTAGGCCTTAAAATGAAGACACCGAAATGGTCTAACAGTACTCAATTCACAGAAAATCCCAAGAAAAGGGGAATGTAACCCCCCCCCCACCTGCCACAGGCTGCCTGGCAGCATTGTACCTGGGAGAAAGGAGAATCTTCTCATGGCCACCAGTAAGCCAGAAGGTCTTTGATGTGCAGCAGACCCAGGAGCTTTGTGTTGGGACCACTGAGTGTGCAAGGGCTCTAAGGTAACACTGCAGAGACACAGAAAACAGGCTAACACAGCAGGAAGAGACTCATTCCCCTAAGACTGTGTCCTGAGAAGTTGGTCCTCTCCTGGGAAGAGTAGCTTGACCCAGAGCCCAGCTGCTTGGGTTACAGGAGCAGCCCATGAATAGCCTGGGTTTAGGGAGGCTGCAGTTCATTTATTTCAATTTGCCTGAGAAAAAGTGTCAGTGAGAGCAGCACCTGCCACAGAGACAGTCCTGCTTTTCCATAGTGCAGTTTTGGAGGAGATTCTGTTAACAGTAGAACAAAAGAAGTTGGGATCTATCAGGCCTGATTATGGATGCATATGCTGTGAGACTTTTAGCTCTTTCCCTGAGTGTCTCTGTACATTTCTTGGTGCCAAGGTTAAGAAGGCTGAGGATAGTGTGAGAAACAGCTACATCCTTAATCAGTCAAAGCCAATTCAGTGAGAAACAGATCGGTGCAATGCAGGGGATTAGTCCTAGCAAAGGTCCACAGCACTGCAGAACAGAGAAACCAGCTCCCATGGTCTTCAGGAGATGTGCAGATAACTGTCCTTGTAGTGAACCAAATGTCCTGGCACAGAGAGTAATTCCCTTGAGCAGTATTCCCCAGGGAAATGGAGCACTGGAGAGGTTATGAACTGGAGGAGGCTCCTAATCTGTCTCTCCTCACACAGGGAGGGGTGGGTGTGACTCAGGGTGATGAGTGGGGGTGGTGGTGGGACAAGGGAGGGATGTACCAGACCCACAGCATCCCCTTCCTGGGTGGGGAACAGCTCAGTGCCAGTGCAGCTGGGTGGGGTCTTTCAGGGAGCTCCTTGGTGGACAACCCAGCCTTGCTCTGCACTGCTGGGATGGAAGGAGAAGGAGCAAGGGAGAGGAGCCCTCAAACAGAGGGCTCCATTCATCATTGAAAAGCCTTTATCTCAAACCTTTTCTTAGTGTGTGGTATCAATTAATCAATCAACCTGTGCCCTCTAGCAAAATGGCTCCTGCTCTCTCCCCACATCCCACACCCACCAGCTGCTTTCAAAGTCACTGCTTTTCCCACCAAATTGCTGCCATGTGGAGGAGGGGAATCAGTATAACACATGTAACCTTTGCAGACATTTCAAATCAGGTCTATCCTGTGGCCACATCTTGTTATGGGGGGGATTTGGGGGATTATTGTGTTTCAGCACATTGGTGTATTATAATGACACAGTATAATGAGTGACTGCTCGGGGTGGTGCTCTACTGCTGTTTTCTGTCACCACTCAAGGCTGGAGAATGAGTTTAATAAAGAATTAAGATCTGCTATGGAAGTAAGAAGTATCTGGCTACTGCAGGGAACTGTTACTCTATGGGGTTTTTTTGAGATTTGTTCCTTTAAAAGCAGTTGTGGTGTTTAAAATCAAGACAAAAGCTACTCCTTTCTGGAAAAAAGGCTAGAAAAAATAAACTAGTTTAAAACTCAGAACTGAGGGGATAAATCTCTACCTTACAGGCTTCCCCTGAAATCACATGGGACCCTGGTCCTTTGGTTTGGAATGTCTGTACTCTGCTGAAGACAAAAGCCAAAGCCAGATCTCCTGGGGCACTGGCAATGCTTGTGTTCCCTCACACATCACCCAGCACTGCTGAGCAGAGGGTCCCCATCCACCCCAAACACCAGCTGCAGGTTCAATAGAAAGAGGCATTCCTTGATGTCAGGAAACTTTCAAGCCACAGATTCTAGGTCTGCCATGATTTTGGCAGGTCTCTACAGGGACTAACACCTCCTGATCTGTCCGTTTGCTTCAAGTCACCTGCACCCATGCAAACAGCAGAGGAGATTCAGCAGCCTGTTCCCTGGGGTTGGGTCTGGCTCCAGGCTCTTGAATATCAGGGTGGGCAGCACTGGATATGATCCCTCCTCAGTTTCCCTACTTCGTTATGTGCTGCCGAGGGGGTTTAGAGAAGTGTTTTACCTTCCATGCTTGTCAAACTACTGAAGCAGCTGAGGTTTAGCTGCCTGAGAGGAGTAAAATTCAACACTCAAAACCATTAAAGCACTTTAAGTTAATAATTCAAGCAGCACTGTAAGCAGAGGGGAACTAAAGCCAAGACCTCACAGCCAAAGCTAAATTTTGGGTGTAGAATTCTGGACTATGTTGGATTTTTCTCCCTCAGTGAGTATTTTATGGGTAGGGCTGAGTTTTCTGCCTCAAAATTATTTTTTACCTGGACAGAATTTGGTCTAGTTCATGAAATGTAATTCAGGTTGTCCAAGGAGTATCATGTGCCTCACTCAGACTTGTGCATCTGTACCTTGTTTATCTCCCTCCTGCAAGACAAATATTCAGCTTTTACACTAGTAGGTGGATAAATTTTCCCCAAAGAGCCAAACTCAGCTCTGGGAAATGGGCTTGCAGCAATATCCCTGCATAAGGCTGACAGGGGTGGGGAGGATGGGACCTTTTGACTGAGTAGGTGTTTGAGTTATTGGGGAATTTAATTTCTTTTCCCTAAGCACTGCCTTCCTTTCTGTGGAAGTTATTTTTTCACTTGCTATTTAAACGGATGCAAAATGCCTAACATAGATTTCAGTATCCAAGCCTGCTGCAAGTATTAATGGATAATTGAAACAGTAATGCAAGTGAATGTTAGCATCCTCCAGAGTGTAATTGACTGATGTCCTCAATTCTGCAGAAACTCACAGATCACCAGCTGGTCCAAGGTCTACTGGGGAGGAAGAAAACCCACCTACACACACAAACATAGATCCTGCCTTGTTTTAGGGCTTCCTGATGCTTACAGTGACATTTGAATGAAAAATATTATTTCTGAAAATAATAACTTCAGTAGTTAAAAAGAAATATAGGAAGGCAATGCAACATCCCTGCAGGTGCAGATAACCTTCTGGGACTTACACCTGGGACAGAGAAGGTAAAGCATAACTCACAGACAATGGAGAAAGGATGAAAAAAAAAAATCTCTGAAGAGCTTTCATCAAAGAAAATTGAATTTAGGGGATGAATTTGCCCCATAAATCTAGGAGTAAAAATAGCTGAGGCTGGCTGATAGTGGTCTGAAAAATGAGTTCAGTTAGAACGGTCACAGCTGTGATGGATAGGGGAGCTGCTTCTTATCAGGTCAGGCCAGTAATGGAAAGGCAATGGAATAATCATCAAATAATTCTTTTTACTACCTATCAGTTACACATAAGTGGTTGTCTTACAGAACCAGTTAACTGGTGACAGTAAATCTGAGCAGAGCCTGTACGCTTCAAACGAGGATCTTCTTGTGCTCCTCCCTTACTCGTTGGAGTGCATTTTTCCATCTCTGATGTTGCTGGGTTAGCTCTAAGTGCTGTTGCTGTTTGACAGTGTCCTGGTACCAATGGGAAATGTGCCAGGGATGCCACAGTTTCAAGCAGACATCCACCACCAGCAAGCCCCTCTCCCCAGACTGAACTGGCTTTGCCAGTGCAACTAAACTGAGATCCTTTAAGAGATTTATTTTTCAGATAAAAGCTGAAGTAATGACTATGGCTCCTAAGAATAATGCTCTTTTTACTGTTGTTGCTACTACCACCAATACTACCACTTCTACACGTGATGTAGCATAACCAGTAGCGCTAGTGGTAAAAGCAACAAGGAAAAATCATAGTAAAGACATTTCCCTCATTCTTCCTGAGCACTAAAACTCTCCTGGCAAGAATAAAAAGAATGGCACTGACTGCCCAGCACCGTCTGATCTTGGATGGCCATGGTTTATCCACACAGGGGTTCCTCTGGGTGTCACTTTGGAGCTGGTGTCCTTCACATTTGCTGTGGCGTTGCCTTTAAAATTAGGTTGAAGAGGGTGGAGAGGAGGTGTGTGGGAAGATAAATCACCAGGTGGGAGAGGCTGTGCTGGGGCTGTAAGCAATTGCATCAAAGCATTAGAGTTTGTGATAAAATTGTGACCATAGCCATGTTCACAAAGATGTGGAATATGTCTCTGAAGATCACTTAAAATTTTCAGAGCAGAAACGATGCCCATATAGGCAATTACCTGGTAGCTCCCTGTGTTTCCAAGCTGAAATATAATCCTGTTTTGTAAAACATTGGCCTTTACAGTATTCTGAGTCACCTGTTGTACTGAGGCATGGTGCATACGTAGAACAGCCAGGTCAGGATCTTTTCTGACCCCTGGCACTGATTGTTTTCACTTTAAAGGAGATAACCCCAGAACTGGGCAGAAATGGTAGCTACTGGTATGGCACAGTCCCCGTTGTTTCTGTTACTTAGGAAGGTCTTCAGAAAATTTTAGGCTAATGAGCTGTTCTTGGTCATGAGAGGGTTTCATCCACCAGTGAAGGTACTGGGTATCTGTGAAGCAAATGGAAACCTGAAGCCATGCTCTCTTCAGCTGCAGAGTAGGAGATACTGACTTTTCTTACTGAAAAGGGTCTGGGGTTTTTTTATTGCTTAGTAGCTTCTTCAGTGAAGTCCTAATTTTATTTAGGGTTTTTTCATAAAGGGGAAATGTTTACTTCTTTTTGTCTCTTCTTTTTAACACAAAAAAAAAATTGCTGAAAGACGAATACTCACCATTTGCTTACTAGTGATGTTGTCTTTCTACTCTTCATCAGTCAGTCCTCACCTTCAGGGTTTCAGCTATTCACAAAGCTTTGCACCGTTCCTTCCAAAACACCACACTACTCAGCGAAGCTTCAGCCATATGAGTTTAATTAGTAATGTGACTTAAAGGAAAACACGGTTGCAGTTTCCCACATGCCATGTCACACTGTGCATCTGTCAAAGAGGCAGTGGGAGTCTTCCAAGAAATGCTTGCCCTATTATTCAGAAAGCCAAGGCCTTTTGTTCCCTTCAATGGCAGCTTGACTTAATAATTAATGCCTAGCACTATGTAAACATGAGTTAATGAACCCTCACTCTACCCTAAGGCTAAGGATTAATGTTTCCCTCACATGGAGGGGGAGACTGGGCCACAGCAAACCCCGTTGTGTCTTCTTTTCTGCTTATGATGGCCCAGGAGACTTCAGAACTCTGATGCTCCTGTAGAAGAAACTGGCTTTAGGCAATGAACTGAAACAGGAGTATTTTTTATTCAGGAACAATATGAAGAAACACTGAGTAGAGTGGGTCTGTGCTTCTGGACTCTGTGCTTGCTGGTGGACTAGAAGGTCAGAAACAGAAACAGGCGGGAATTCAAGCTGCTGTGAGCGGGGCTGGCTAATATAAATTCAGCTTCCATGTCAAGCTCATTCTTAAGGGACCATGACTCTCATGGCCTCCTTGACCTTTCTGAAAGTTTGATGTCATAGACTGAGATACACAGAGATTAGTCAGGCTTGTCACTCCCTCTCATCTCATAAATCAAGAGAAATGGAGGATCCTTGAAAAATTCAATAGTTAAGTGCAGGTGCCAAAGTGAAATAGGACTCGGGTCAAGGAAAAGAATCCTGGCTCAAAAAAACCCCCAAAAACAACAACAACAACAACAACAACAAAAAAAAACTGAGTCAGGTAATAAGTCCTTGACTATTTCCTCTTAGGAATACAAGACACCAGAATACCAGAAGCAGGAGTCTCCTGCTCCACAGAATAACACCATGGAGTTTAGAAAGATGCAGATGATGCCAATGATGTTCCTTTTCTCTTGCCCTTCATATCTACAAAAAGCCCTAAACATTCACCGGTGTTCCTGTGCTGTAAGATAAGACTTTCAAAAAGATAATACCATACCCAGACTTCAAACCTACTGATAAGATGAACAGGACAAATCTAGCTCAGACACCTGCTCCATAGTCTTGCTTTGGCCTAGCTCTATGGATGGCTCATCAGCTGAAGCTGATGGACAAATACTGGGTTTTTTGGAGTAGGTCTCTGGAGGAAACTTGTGTTCCCAAGGCACATAGGTTAGGTGAGGCCTGGTCAGTGGTTTTCAGTATGTTGATGATTGAACCATAGCTAAAAGTGCGTGCAGAGACGGGGAAATATCTCCTATCTTCTACAGCTTTGTTTCTGTGCCTGATCCCAGGAGGTTTATTTCCCTGGTTCACAGAGCATCACAGCTGCAGTCTTTGTCATCAAACCATTGCTGACATCAACATCTCAGAGTTCAAAGCTCTACCCAGATCCGGTGTCTCTGCAAACAATATTCAGCCAAGGGGGTTTTTGAACAGAAAGGATATTGTCACACTCATAAAAACAGGAGGCTTCTCTATTACAGGGTTTTTTTTCAGTATTTTCTGCAAAGTGGTTTTCTCATCCATTAATAGGAATCATGCAGACATCTCTAAACACATTCTGTAGCCTGGAGGAAAGGACACTCAGGGGAAACCTTATCACTCTCTACAACCACCTGAAAGGAGGTTGTAGCCACATGGGTATTGGCCTCTTCTCCCAGAAAATTAGTGACAGAACAAGAGGACACGGCCTCAAGCTGCACCAGGAGAGCTTCATGTTGGGCATCAGGAAGAATTTCTTTATGGAAAGAGTGGCCAAGCATTGGAATGGGCTGCCCAGGGAGGTGGTGGAGTCACCAACCCTGAAGGTGTTCAAAAAATGACTGTATGTGTTACTTAGTGCCATGGTCTAGTTGACAAGGTGGTGATCAGTGAAAGGCTGGACTCGATGATCCTGGAGGTCTTTTCCAATTTTAATGGTTCTGTGATTCTGAATCTAAGAAGAAATGAGTGCCATTGGTTTAATCATTGGTCGATCAAATCTCTGGCAGAGCCAATAACTGGATCCAAATCTTCCAATATCTACCCATGTCTGCACATCTGTCTGGACATAAAACTGAACCAGGGTTGTGAGTCTGTGCACCTTCATCCTTCTTTTTCAATGGCATCAGAGGCTTAAATACCATAGCAAAACCCTCTTTTCTTATCAGGCTGTGGATGCAAAGCTTGGCAAGGAAGGGGCTTCAGGGGAAGGGGAGACCTCTCCTTCAAAGAAGCTTAATCCTACCAGGGACTTGCTTCTGAGCCCAGTGCTGAATGTCATCCTGCCCTGCCCGCCCCAGCACTCTGGTGAGGAGTAACTCCATGGCTTAAGCCATGTAATCACTCGGGGTTCTCCCCAGTGATTACAGTGATGACGCAGCAGCAGCAGCTCATCACTGACTCATTCATCGATGTCTCTGAGAGAAGCAGGGGCAGGAGGGAGACCTGCATTTCTTTCATTAATATTCCAGAATCTCTGTGAAGCTGGCAAGGAATGCCTGAGACCGTCTGCTTGTCATGCGAGAGAAACCTTCACCCCTGCTGCCTCTGGGAAGCTGCCTGTGGCATCCCCCTCCCCTCTGAGTCAGGGCTGGCAGCTCTTCTCTTTTTTTTGTTCCACTTGAACAGAGACAAACGCTTTGTGTGGGAAACTGGGCAATGAAAATATGTTCAAAGGACGGTCACTGGCACAGTGGTGGATGCCGTAGCTTTCCACACAGCACAAGGGAACATAAAACTTACAAAATAGCAGCATTAATAATGTATATATGTGCCAAAGCACCATGAGCAACCATGAAGAGCTGCACGTTGCACAGCCTTCCCCAGTGCTCCGTGGCAATTGCCTTGGGAGGTCTGGTAGCTCACCTTTGTCTCAAGCTGAATTAAAAAGGGCCTCTTTTGTCAGTTCATGTGTTACTACAATGTTCCCAGTACCCTGGTTCTTTGTCTGCAAAGCTACCATGCAGCAGAGCCTCCTGGAATACTTATCTTGGTGTCTGACACAGTTTTGCCCTGAACATGTTGTGCCTCTGCAAATTATAATCCGATTTGTAAGTGATGCTTATCTAAAGTGGGCTAAATGACCCACAGTTCATAATCCTGGACTTCAATGGAAGACAAGGCATCAGATGCACAATATCTCTCTGTCCAGAATGTAGTGTTACAGAGTGTCAAGGGCCCTTATTTGGGAGAAGGGATTGAATTCCTTGTGTGTAGCACAGACATCATCGCTTGCATGATCCCCAGGCTTTCAAGTCATTACATTACTGACTGCTCCACTTCTCAGGCAACTTCTCAGCTCCATTTCTGTGCCTGATCCCAGGAGGTTTATTTCCCTGGTTCACAGAGCATCACAGCTGCAGTCTCCGTCATCAAACCATTGCTGACATCGACGTCTCAGAGTTCAAAGCTCTATCCAGCACCAGTGTCTCTGCAAACAAAATTCAGCCAAGGGTTTTTTTTTAACAGAAAGGAGGCTTCTTGATCGCGGGGGGTTTTTTTCAGTATTTTCTGCAAAGTGGTTTTCTTATCCATTAATGGGAGTTGTGCAGACCTCCATACACACAATTTTGTTAGTACAGTGGTCAACCATCTGGAAGACAGCCTTGGTGTTCTGGTGATGATCTGCATTGTCTCTTGCTGTCACCTGGTGGATGACACAGAGCCTGGGTGGGGGGAAACGTTGCTGGTAGGGTGTTTCTGATAAGTGAGCAGCAAGGCCAGGTTGGATGAGGGTTCAGGCAACCTGGTCTAGTGGAAGGTGTCCCTGGCCATGGCAGGTGAGTTGGAACGAGATGATCTTTAAGGTTCCTTCCAAGCCAAATCATTCTGTGGTTCTATGAGTCTGTGACCCTTTCTGCTCTACAAGCTCCTGGGGTAACAGTGACCCTGGGAACAACCTGGGAGGGCAGCAGATAAATTGTGGCTAAGTCTGTCTACACAGCCATGCCCTGGCACTGCACATATCTCACAGCTCTCAAAGGAATTTTCTCCAGGGGAAGGAAACGCAAAATCTGTATTGTGAGCAGGAAGCAATGCTTAGCACTGGAAGGCAGCACCAAATGTGTTTGGCCATAAAGATCCTGGGAATATAAAGCAGGGGGAGAGCAACATGAGGCAGGAGCAGGCAGATGAAGAATGATTGAGGCAGTTCTGGAGATTTGGGTTGAATGTGAGCTTTGCTGCATCCAGGCATCCTCGGACTGTATGAGGCCCTGCCTGGCAGGAGTTCAGGGCCCCCTCACATTACGGAGTGCAGTCACCTGCAGACACTGCTGAGCTGAGCTCAGTGAGTGCCTAGGCTTCAGACTGACACTGGATTCACTGCTGAGGACATTGCAATATTTTGTCATAAAACAGCCCCCTTCTCCAAAGCTGGACAACCTTGAATAACCTTTCCCAGCCTGCTCTCTGCCTGATTTTGAGTCTTTTCATTTTACAATCTGAAAAGAAGACAAGTGTTTCTAGTTCTAGGCTGACACTGTCCAGATGCATAATGGAAACACTGTGCTTTGTTTCTGCTCTCTAGTTGTGGCACATAAGATGTATTGAAACAGGTCTCGAAAAAACTGTATTGAAGATGAGAAGGACAGAATAAATTTTTTTTGCCTCCGGTGGGCTCCTGACATGAATTTGTCTTCCTTTGCTCTGGGCACTGCCCCTGTGGCATTAACGGGGTGTTTATACTCCACTGCTTCAGGACATGGGAATGACGTATTTTGCTTGTGAGACCCAATTTATTCATATTATCCACAACTGTATGAACCCCTGCAAGGATGATTTCCCTAACTCCTGCAGATCCCACCTGTTTTCTAGTGTTAGTGCTGTCCAAGACATCAGATATCAAACTAGCTCTTGCAGAAAGTCTTGTCCAGTAATAGGCAACAATGGGATGAAATCCCAAATGTTATGGGGCTTAATTTTTATGGCAAGCAGATTTGTTTCCTCCAAAGATATTTGCTTGACAATGATAAAATAGAATTTTGGAAATAAATTAGCTGGAGGTTAACTTAATGTTTGAAGGCAGAATGAGGTTCCACTGCCAAAACTGAAGTAAGACTGTCTCTAGGGGTGGGAGATGTGAGGTCTGTGTCTGGAGGGAGATGTGGAGATTCCATTTAACCCATTAAAGGTTTCATGGAGAAGTTCAGGACAGCTGTATTATTCATGAATGGCTCCTCCTGGTTTGTCCTCCTGGTTTGTTTATGTACAGATTCTTACAGAAATATTATGAGTTAGAGAGTTATAAAAGACTTTACGGTCTTCACATACTGCTATAAATCCTGGTTGCCTCAGTTACCATCTGGCTAACTGCACAGGTGAGGGGAAAGAGAGAGACTGAAAGGGAGAGAAAGAGATTAGTATTAATACATTTTTTAAATCTAGAAAGATCTGGTGAATTCTAATGCTGTGATGCAACAGAAAGCTTTCAAGACCTGCATAATACAAGAGGACTATGAAAGCTAGAATTCAGACTGGCAGCTCTTTGACAAGAACATACTGATGGGTCTTTTTGCTAAGAACATCATGAATTGCCTAATCAAAAGCTTCAGCAAAGGTAATACTCAGTCTCTTCTTGAATACTTTCTGTATTTGGGCTGAAGAGCTGTGTCTTCCTTGGTAATAAAACATGCTTGAGGCCTGGGGTAATCAGGTGACTGGATTGTAAAGACTGGATGCAGAATGGTGGCATGATCTGGTCCTTGTCTGGTCTGATTTAGGGTAAATGGAAGCACAGGAAGAAAACACATCTTCCAATGTCTTCAGAAAAGGTCTGTCTACTTGAACAAAGCAGGCTGGAAGGGCGGCACTGGTATTCCTGTGAAGTTTTGTCACACAGTTGTGAGTCACATATTAGTTGACTTTTCTTAGAGCAAGTCCCAGCTGACAGAATCAACAGCAAAGACGTGACATCCTCAGCCTGCATTTGAAAAGGCAAAAGAGAAGATGAAATCAAATACTTCTAGCACATGCTGTTGTGAAGGAGAGTTTACATGAATGGAGGTCCCCTCCTGTGGGAAGAGGGGCCAGCACTGCATAAAAGCTGTTATTAAAAGCCAAGCTCGTAATCTTGTGAGAACAGACTCATTTCTTTGTGAGCAGCATTGCTAGTAGGGTAGATGTCTCTGAGTACTAGTGCTTTCCTCATTCCACTGCCCTATGCATCTAAATTTGCTGCGCCTTCTTTGTTTTGTTTTTTTTTTTGGGGGGGGGTTTGTTTGGCTCTGGTTTTTTGTTTTTTGTTTTTTTGTTTTTTTTGTATAAGGCAAAATGCACCTAAGATGGAAGAAGTTTGTAAACAAAACCAGAAGTGTCTGTCCCATGACAATAGTCATGGCTCATTAGGCCCGTGGCTTGGCTTTTTGGTTAACTTCTACTGACTAATGTGATCACACAGGTTGAGAGCTGGGTATTGACTTTTGTGGGACTCTAGGCCTCCAGGGATGCTGAATACAGATGTTTGCAGTCACTCTTCTCTAAAAGATACCCTGGGGATCTTGGCTATTAGTGATGAAAGCTCCTGTGTCCTGACAAAAATAGTTTCTCTAAATTAGAATGAGGAAAATGGGTAGAAATTGTGACACCTTGTTTTAATTTTTAGTCTGAATTTATACTGAAATGGGTAGGAAATGTGGCTGCATGGGCACACTGGCTGTAAGTCAGTCTCCCCTAACCCCTGTAAGTTTTAACCTGATGGTCAGATTCCCTTCCTTCTTCTGTACTGGTGTGGCACCACCTCCAGTCCTGTTTTGGGCACCACAATATACAAAGGACATTAGGCCATTAGAGAGTGTCCAAAGGAGCCCATGAGGATGGTGAAGGGTCTGGAGGAGAAGCCATATGAGGAGTGGCTGGGGTGGCTTGGTCTGTTCAGCCTGGAGAAGGGGACACTGAGAGGAGACCCCATTATGGTCTTCAACATCCTCACAAAGGGAAGTTGAGGGTCAGGGACTGGTTTCCTCACTGTCATGACCAGTGACAAGACTGCAGGGAACAGCATGAAGCTGAGTCAGGGGAGTGCAGGTTGGGTAGCAGGAAAATTCTCACCCAGAGGGTTGGGCACTGGAACAAGCTCTCCAGAGAAGTGCCAGCTACAAGCCTGACAGAATTTGAGAAGTGTTTGGACAATGCTCTCAGGCACATGGTGTGACTCTTGGGGTGTCCTGCCTAGGGCCAGGAGTTGGACTTGATGATCCTGATGGGTCCCGTCTAGCTCAGCATATTCTATGATTCTCTGGCTTTAAGATTCTTCCCTCTGGTGCTACTTGCTGAGCATGAAGCCATATGATGTGGGACACCCCTTTGGTCAGCTGTTGTCCACTATCCTGGCTGTGTCCCATCCCAGCTTCCTGTGCACCCCAGCCTACTCACCGACAGGACAACAGGAGAAGCAGAAAAACCCTTGATGTTGTGTAATCACTACTCAGCAACAGCTAAAATATCCCTGTGTTATCAACACTGTTTTCATCATAAATCGAAAATATATCACCATATGAACTACTGTGAAGAAAATTAACTCTATCCTAGCCCGAATCAACATACTCATTAAAGGAACTTGAATTTTGTGTGTTGACTAAAAAACGCCCCAGATCTCTTTCTGCACTGGTAGTCATAGTAATGATCCATAAGTAAGAAAAGCAGGAATGCTAAGTTGATGTGTTTCTTGGAAGGAAGCAGGAACCTCCATTTAGATCACAGAAGAAGGTGAAAGGAGAACTTTGGCAGACATTTGCTTTTCCTGCAGTAGCTCTGGCTGCGTGGTGATATCAGTTTTCAACATAATGCTCTTCCACAAAACCTGCACTTGGTCAAGCATGTGCTTCTTGGGATAATAGGAGTAAACCAGCTCTTTTGGCTTATTGAAGTGCATATTGAAGGCAGAGTTATTGAGGTTCACCCACAGGCAGAACACTTGGACATCAATCTTTGTTCTCAATTCTGGCATTGACAATGTGGTTCCTCAGGGGTTCTTTTTACCCTTCTCCATCGTGAATGCAATCATAACTTACCTGTCTCAGCTCTTGAAATTTCAAAGTGTAATTAAGAAAACCTTATTCTCACTGGTCACTGAACTAGGTGGGTTCAACTATTAGATTGAAATACAGAGTTGAGTACAAAATAGCACTCATTACTTTCTCTGTGGTGCTCAGTTTCCTTTTTAGACTTGATGTCTGAAATATACTGGACAGATAATTTTTCTAGCAGTGCTAACTATAGATGAGTAGATGAGTTATTCTGATGGTCTTTAAAAATAGCTCAGGCAAAAGACTACCCATCTACACAACTAATGCACTTACAACCACCACATCTTGAAATTCTCTGGTTTCTTTTAAGGGCTCCCCATTCCAGCATTTGAAGCTTACTGAAACAATAAATATGACAGCACTGCCATTTCTGATGGGGTGAGGAGCTCAGGACTAGTTACTGTTAATTTACTCCTTGAGGTGGTTTGATTTTTGACAAAAAATGTGGTGTTTTGCTGTTGCTGTTTCAGTTTGCTGCCTGAGCATTTTTTTTTAATGCTTACTGCCTCTGCTCAGCAGTATAAAAGCACGATTGCTTTTTATTGCCATTCTCTCCCAGCACAAGATTGTATCTGTGTCTCTCACAGACTTGTCAATCTGAAAACTTCATTTGTAATTTTCCAGGAGCCCTCAGGGCATATTTCTCGCAGTAGTCTAGCCCTCTGTCTTGCAGACGAGAGAGATTCACCCTTAGCTGTGTGGGATGGCAGAGGACCAACCTGCATCCCCCCGTGAGGGTTCTGCGGGGCTGGTGATGATGTGGTAGGTGGGCTGCATGTTTTTCCTTGTGTCCCATTTTCAGTTGGACTATGACAGCAAGCTGCAGGATCCCAGGGCAGTCCTATAGCTCAGGGAATTTGCTGTTCTGGGGACTGTGGCACTGCCTGAAACCAATCGTCTGCTCTTCACAGTGCTTTTCCCTTCTCCTTCCTTACGGTCCTCTAGCTCCTCATCACATTTTAACTCCTAGCTGGGTTCTGGGGCCTCTGCTCCTCTTGGCTGCCTGGGTGCCAACCTATTTTCAGTCCCATAATTGTCCCTACCAGCCAAAAGAAGTAACCTCAGGAGAAATTTGGCTCAAAACCTGGGATGGAGTGTGCTTGCTAGACTGAAAGTTCTAGAAGGAGCAAGAGACCCTGTGCAACATGTTCTGCTGAAACTGCAGCTCACCAGGCCCAAGGAGAGTGGACAGGACACTGCTGGTAAGTGAAGGGTAGAGGTGAGCATGAGGGTGCTACAGAATTGCCGTGAAAACAGTGAAATAATTGAAGTCTATGGAAGATTTACTTCCCTAGATTTAGTTTAAATGGCTTCATATCTGTTTCTTCCCTTTGTGTTATTCCTTCCAACAACAGAAGCAATTTTGCTGAAATTTCCTAAGGACCCTGTTTTCCCACAATCAGAGCATACATTTAAAGGAAAATGTTTAAGCCTTCCAAGCTTGCTGCTTGCAAATAACAGGGTGTGATAAGAAACTTTCTGCTGATCTCAGTGGAAGTTGAGGACGAAGAGAGAAGGCTGAAGCAGAAACACGAGGGACAAAGAGGAGAGATCAGTCAAAATGTGTCAGATCAGTGGACACGTGCAGTCCTGCCTTGACAGCTCACTTTTGCTTGCTTTCCTCCAGAAAACAAAAGGTGCCTTTTTCTGCTTTGCAAGTACAGCCTGTGTCTCAACAGAAGATGTTGAGATGGGGGAAGGGAAGGTTTGGAGAGAAGCTGAAAAGTGAAGGGAAAATTCCGCTCATGATTCATTTCTGTGCTTGAAACTTGAAATCCAAGGTTCAAACGTCATTTAAAGTATTGTGATTAAAGCTTGGGGTGTTTATTAAGGGATTTCTGCACACAGAGATGAGTAAGGGTGTCACACAGCACTTGCAAAAGGATTGAAGAAGGATGGATGTAAAGGATGAAGAATCCTTTACAATTATCTTTTTAGGTTCTTTTGTAGATCATCCTGAGTACCTATCTCACATTTAATATGTCTTTGTAGACCTTATGCAATTCTGTATTCACCAAATTCCTTTGCTTGGTTACAAAGCAGGCAGTTATTTTCAGCAATACCCAACGAGAACAGCAGATGCTTTTGATCAATACTTCCCCTGAAGAATTTTCATTCTATAAACTGCTTTATCATCCCACTAATGCCAGAAGACCTTTAAGGAAGGCAGAGCATCAGGGCATTGTTGATACTGAGCATTCCCTGTGTGTGTTCTGCTCTGGGGTCAGCGTGGTATGAGCTGTCTCTCACTTTATCCAACAAAACTCCAAGCTGGTACTCATTCACCAGCCACTGAAGCCTCTTTCTATGACATCTTCTTATCATACCACTTCTATTTCTCACTTCCCTTAAAAAAGGAGCCTTTCAGAACTCAGCTGTTCTCTACTTTTGGTAAGTCTGTATCCAGAAATCATCCCCTTTTTTTTTCCCCTCCCAGATGCATTATTTGAAATGACAGAATAATTTTTTTTTCTGAAACTTGAGATATATCTGTGCATCTGTATATCTATATATTTATATCTTTCCCCGTTCTGTGGGCTATTTTTAGATTCTACTGCTACCATGAGCTACTGCATGTGAACAGGTTGATGTATATTGCCTTTCCTTTGTTTCTCATCTTCTACTGCAGCTGTAAAGAAGAATGTGGCTTGAAATAAATCTGAGTTACTCACATTATGATTACTTGGTAGAGTCAATCAGTTTTGCAAAAAAAGTTTTGACTGATTTTATACAAGAAAGTAACTCCCTAGATAGAGGACTAAGTGGAGAGAAGTCAGATTTATGATTGTATTTGTCTGTATCTCTTTATGAAGCTGCCTGAGTCTCAGACACTGAAAAAAACCTAAGCAAACTCAAGCAAAATAATTGAAAACAATGCCAAAAAAAAGGTCTTGAGAAGCTACCTAATTACCCCTTCAAAGAAAATAAAGGCTAGTCGACGTTTTTATAATGATTCTTGGGCATTAGTAAAGTACCTGGTTCTTCTTGTGCTCTATGAATTGTGTAGAGGCCTTTGGTGATGAAAGTCCATGTGGGTTTTGCATTTTTACTGCACTTTTTTTCAGTTTACCTCTCTCAAACCTTCTTCCTCTTCCACACTCATGAAACAGCTGTGAAACTTAATTGGGAAAATAGGCTGAAACCTCATTATTCTGCTCTGTGCTGGTTTGGGAGTTAGTTTTCTTCACAGTAGATGGTTTGGTGTCATGTTTTTGATTTGTGATGAAAAGAGTGCAGGTTACACAGTGATGTTTTAGATATTAAACTTCCAGGACAGATGAACCCAACCATCACTTTTTACAACCACCTGAAAGGAGGTTGTAGCAAGGAGGGGGTGGGCTCTTCTCCCAGGCAGCAAGTGACAGAATGAGAGGAGATGGCCTCAAACTGCACCAGTAGAGGTTCATGTTGAACATCAGGAAGAATTTTTTCACCGAAAGGGTGGTCAAACATTGGAACGGACTGCCAGGGAGGTGGTGGAGTCTGTCCCTGGAGGTGTTTAAGGAAAGACTGGACGTGGCACTCAGTGCTCGGGTCTGGTTGACAAGGTGGTGTTTGGTCAAAGTTTGGACTCGATGACCTTGAAGATCTTTTCCAACCAGAATGATTCCATGATTCTATGACTTGCCCAGAGGAATATTCTATACCATATGGTGTCACGCTCAGCGCATAAAGCTGGAGGGAAGAAGGAGGAAGGGAGGGACATTTGGAGTTATGACATTTGTCTTCCTCAGTCACCGTTACATGAGATGAAGCTGTGCTGTCCTGGAACTGGCTGAGATGAGCTCAGCTGGCCAGAGCCTGGTGCTCATAACATCAAGGTTGTGGGTTTCATCCCTATGTGGGCCATTCACTTAAGAGTTGGACTCGATGATCCTTGTGGGTCCCTTCCAACTCAGAATATTCTGTGATTCTGTAATTCAAAAATCTGCCTGCTGATGGGAATTAGTGAACAAATTCCTTATTTTGCTCTTCCTGTGCACACAGTTTTTGTCTGTTTGTCTGTTAAGCTGTCTTTATCTCAACCCACGAATTTTCTCACTTTCACCCTTCCGATTCTCTCCCCCATCCCACTGGAAGGGAGTGGCTGAGTGTCTCTGTGGTGCTCAGATGCCTACTGGGGTTAACCCAAGATATTCTTCCCATTTCCATGTGCTTATACTCCTCCGCAGCTGAGCAAGCTCAGCTTAGCAAAAGTGCTCTGATGGCTCTGA
Organism: Dicrurus megarhynchus; assembly: GCA_013399195.1. Taxonomy (NCBI): domain Eukaryota; kingdom Metazoa; phylum Chordata; class Aves; order Passeriformes; family Dicruridae; genus Dicrurus; species Dicrurus megarhynchus. The sequence goes on along the minus strand of VXAD01001750.1, from coordinate 212,884 downwards.
AGGTGGGAAGTGAAGAAGGGTTGGACAGCTGTAAGAGGAGTGAAGGGCCACAGGAATCCTTGCTGGATGTTGTACTGGAACTTGAGTGTGGCTGTGAATGTGCTACCAGAGGCTATTTCATAAGAAGCTGGGCTGAAAGCCTTTTTGGGGGTTGGAAAATAAACAGATTACACAGCCAACAAGAAGATAAATGTCTGAAGGACAGAAGGTCTGGAGCAACCAGAGGGTGCAAGTTATTTGTGCAGAAGAGGGTGGAATTGGATGTTCCCAAGTTAGTAGAAAAAGAAGGTAGGAGATGTTGATATGAAGCAGAGGTAAAAGAAGGTGGGATGAGTCTTTATGTAACCTGCACAGAAGCCTCTCCTGACATCCAAGCCCACCCTAGATGTTCTCTTGTGGTGTTTCTCCACATCATATCTGTCAGCCCCTGTTCTAGTTATCCTAGAATGCAGACAAGAAAACTGTACTCAGCACTGCAGTAGTGGTTCCTCCAGTGTTAGTAAAAAATAGGCAATTCTGCACTTCTACTGCTATTTATGTTCTCATATAAGTACATCTTATACCTGAGTGGGGGGAAAAGAAAGTGACACTGAGCACACCACTGTAATCTCTCAGCAAAGTTCTTAATGAGTGTTCCTTGCAAAGAAAGAAAGAAAGAAATGAAAACCACTATGTTTTCTTCCTTTGTTTCCTTCTGCAATTTTTCCAAGAAGCATTGCTCTACACATTATCAGCACTATAAATCTAATACTCCTTAAAAACACTTGTTTAAGAGATAAGAGCCAGGGACAAAAATATATAAAAACTTGATGCTGGTTCTGCAACCAATGCTTTACAACAGATCATAGGAGGGATTTGTTTTTCTGTATTTCTTCTCTCAGGGAATTCATAGCTTTTCCTATGACAGATAAAAATATTTTTAATAATCTTGCAACAAGGAATTTGGTGTGTAATCCTTAAAACTAAGCCAAGACAAAGTCTCCTCTGCTTTAGGAGCATGAGTGATCAAAGAATGCATCTGAAACACCTCTGGTGCTGCCTGGTACAATTCCACTCTTTGGTGGCTCACTCTTTTTGTATGAATGCAGAAAAACAAGCAACATTTAATGCATTCATATCCCGTCCCTTTTTTACACTTCGTTTCCTGTTCTTATTATGAAGCATTGTCATACAACTGGATCTCTGTACTTCATGGCTCATTAGCCCCCTTGCCAAAGCACTCACAGGATTACCAAGAGCTGAGGCAGACTCACTATTTGCACAAATACACACACACACACACACACAGAGGCTATTTAGATGGAATTATTATTCATAAATTACTCTTACTTCACCTGTTTGTCAGTTTGAGTGACTGTGCTCCCCTGTTATAAGTAGCACTAAATTATTTCTTGAAATCCATTACCATCGCTTGTTTTCCCATGTGTGTTTGCCCGATAGTTTCAAAATATCATTCTTTTATTGCCGGAACAGTTGATAACATTTTGATGTTGTTCAGCTTGGTGTTAACTCCACAATCCTGGCTGCTGCCCCAGTCAGGGCTCCTCACCTTTCATGGGAGGGAAACAGTATGGGACAAGATCTTATGGAGGAAACATGTCTCACAGGGAAATAAAATTATTGGGATCTGCCTTGGCTTGCATTCCCAGAGGTTTCATACGTGTGGTTCCACATCTGCATTCCAGGCTGACCCTTGCACTTCCAGCAGTGTCTGTGAAAGGTGGCTCCTATCTTAAGGAGGGTGGTTAAGTCAGTATTGCACCAAGACACTTAGATCTTGAGGAGGAGAGGAATTAATCTGCCTTTGTCATTTCCCTTCTCCTAGCACGTGTGCTCTTGGCTTTCATGTGTGGCTTTTATAGATCTCTTTCAGAAAAGTCCTTTCCCTGTGCTGGCACCCTGAGCACTTTCCCAAGTGCAAGGTTTCTACTATAAAACCACCCACCAAAATAGGATTTGCCATTCTGAATCTCACAGTGGCTGAATGAACCTTTGGGAGGTCTTGGCTGGAGACAGACGGTCAATGCAGAGGGTGGGGGGAGTAATTAGTTCTTCCTATGGGCTGCCTAACAGAATTTAATGCCTTCTCTTCACAATGCAGTCTCTGCAAGCAGTCCAGGCTCCTGTGTCTGGAAATGGGTCTTTGGATCTGGCACCTGCAGAGGCAGCTGGATCTTTCCCACCTTTTTCACTAGAAAGTGCCTATCTGTGATGCCTTCAGCCAGGCAGTCAGTTTGCCCATCTTCTTTAACAAACTGCACCATCAAATGTTTTATTGTTTTTAGCTTGTGACATGGTAAGGAAAGAGGCAAGAAATCTCAGGGAAAAAAAAAAAATACAAGCAGCCATGAAAAAGAAAAGGCAAAACAAATCCTCCCACCGAGGTAGAGATCTCAGAGCTCATTTATTTCAACTTCCAACTTACACTGAGATTTTCCAATTTGCTGACGTCAAAAAGTACATTGAATCTTGGCTGAAGTACAAGTTCTAAAACACTTTTTTTTTTTTTTTAAGCAGAATTTATATCCACAGTTGCATGGGAGACAGATAAAAGAGCAGGCAGATGAAGCCTGCCCTATCCAGGGCAGGGAATTTGCAAGCACTGTGATAAATTTCAGAGAAGAGTTGTTTTCTTTGAGTTTCAGTCATATTGTGGTATTGAAAGCCTTCAAAGCTAATTTCCTTGTTGTCAGAACTGTGAGGGAGAAAAGAGACATTGCTGGGCTATTTACTTCATTGCTACCTTTTCCTTCCTTGTGCTTTCAGCATCTCGAATCTTTCTTGATGACGTCCAGCTTGTCTAACTGTGATATTAAAATGTTCTGCCAATCTACTACCTCTCATCAAATAGGGCTTCCAGGTGAAAGGAGAACCACAGACCCACTTTCAAAAGTGTGTTCTTCTCTCTGCTGTGTTTTAAACTTGTTTTTTCTCCACTTGAGAACTACTTCAGCCACTTGCCATGCATCCAACTCAGCTGAGCCCCAGCAACACAGCAGGAATCAAACACTGGGCAAACCAAATTAAGGGTCTGACTCACAGTTGCTCTGAGGAGCGAGCTGAGAGGTTATGACTGATCCCTGTGGCTTGGTTCAAGCAGTCTTTGTCCACATAAGGAGAAGGACTTGCTGTGCAGTGGTTGCCTACCTTGCCTCATTGCTATACCCTGGTGCTGGGCTTCATGGGGTCAGTGAAAGGCAGCAGACTCATTTCCCAGCTAAGAAGAAAACTTATACTTATTTGTGTTTGCTTAAGGCTCATATGGATTTTTCCTGACCTTCATCCACTGAAGATGATTAGAGCTCTGCCACTGCCCTTCCTGCTCAACAAGGCACCTCTGGAATTCATCTCTGTGAGCCCACAGTTTGAAGAGATGAAGTTGAACCTCCCCCACAGTCATGTTTTCAAACATCCAAGTTATGAATATCCTGTAAGACCCACAAAATGTAAATTTCCTCTAATTATATATTTTTCCTTCAATTTGTTCTGCTACTATCATATTCTTATAATTAATTTTTAAGCTAAACCACATATATAGTGCTCCTTAAACTTGAAATGCCTTAGCTCTATTTCAAGACCATTATTCTCATGTGTAACAGGTTCACATGCCCATGTGCTGGCACTGGGGCTGCAGGGGGTCTCTGTGAGGAGAGTTCAGGGTTGCCCCATGTCAGACACAGACAGTCCCTGGGGGCTCCAGTGGTTGCACTTCAGCCAGTCTGGGGGTGCTGGGGGGAAAACCAGTTCCAGAAAGGACCAAAGGCAGCAGTGGCAGAGCAGGAGGGAGCAACTGGGTGGAATTTCAACCCTTAGCCAGGGCTAATCTGACACATGATGACAAATCATGTAATTAAAAGCACCTATTAATTTTCTTTGCTTCTTAGGCAATATCTTTCCTTATGATTGCAGATGCATAACTCCAGGAGATCTGCTCAGTGTTGGCTCTTCTGTTGGCAGCAAAACCCCATCTCCTCAGTGCTGTAAGATGGAATGACTGAAGATCTTTGCTGTATTAAGGTAAAAGCACCAGGAAAATCGAAAGTTTTCTGGTAAAGCAGCTTGTGTAGAGAGACACTCAGACCTCTTGAGAAATGTGTAGCATCGTGAATGCTCTTGAAAACATGAGTGACTGACACACCCCTGAGGACCCGACTGGTCTGGCTGTCTCTGGGAAGTCTTACAAACTCTGTATGATGTCTTCAGAGTTCCCCTTCATGACAACATTCCCAGTAGGAGAGCATATTTAGCATTTAGTGACCCTCTAAGGACTGGAACAGGTTAACTGCTGCAGCTATCTCTGTTTTCTGCTAATGCAGTTTCTTTGCCTGACTGCTCCTGCTTTCAAGAGCAAGGGACCACATCCTTATACTGGCCATTTATCTTATTAATTTTCCCCTACAAGCCAGAAAAGGATCTGTGATGGCCAGAATTTCTCCTGAAAACCCTAGAAAACATTCTGTCAGAATACATGTTTTTCCTTGCTCAAATCTCTACCCCAGCTGGCTGTATGGATTAGAGAAGATGTTTTAGGATGCTGAGTTGTTGCTCCTCTTCAGCAGCAGAAGTTAAGGGCAGCTGAGGATCCAAGGGGCAGAGGGGTCTCAGTGATGTCAGTTTGTTCCTTGCCAGCTATTCAGGAGATAACAGCCTGGGAAATGCGATAAGCTAAGCTTGAAATTGTGTCTTGATACACTTCTGTTTTGGGCTCAGCAGGAAAGGGGACACCATGCCTGATGAGAGGCATCTAGGGCCACTTCAGAGTCCCTGACACATCCTGCCTGAAACTGCCTGTCCTGTAGCTCCTGGGGCACACTTATGCAGCAATCCTGAATGCCAGTATCATCTTAAAAGTTGCTACACACTTTTTGGGCAACTGAATTGAGCCCAAAAAATCAAAATGTAAATAAGAAGCATGTATCTTCCACTCAGTCTTTCCCCAGAAGTCATGCTTCCACTTCCAAATTTTAGTGTAAAATAATAACAGTCTAAGCTTCTGCCAGTGTTGAGATTAACAGAGGAGGTTAGTACTGTTCAATACACAGATTCATAGAAATCTCAGTAATGGAAATATCTTCATGAGATTGCCATGAATGTGATTTGAGAAGAGCCTGACTGGAGTTGCGTATTTCATGGAAAGAGGATTGTATCAATAGATGACAAAGGTCTAGTGCTGAGCAATATGCTATAGACCCCCAAAAGGAATGATTGGACAATCTATTTAAAACCAAGATAAACAGAGGATTGGAGCAAATGCTGTGGAAAGGCTCATGCATTGACAGTGGAGTGATTGTGCTATGCTGTCTGTCTGGAAGCTTGCTGGTCTCATACTGATGGTTCTTTCCTTGGTTGTGTTCGGGACAAACATGGTCAAGAGCAACTGGAGACATGCAAGCCCTAAAGAAAATGCGAGGAAATGAAATCCACAGTGTTATTTTCACTGGGGGGGGCAGTAGCAGGAAAATACTTTAGTGAAACAGAGAACAAGGCAGAAGACCAGGAAGTCCAGGAAATTTCCCTAGGAGTGAGAGAAAAGCCCAGGTGAAAAGGGAATAGTACAGAATAGGAATGAATCTGGAAAACAGGTTAGGTCAGGGAGAAAAAGACTAAGTGGCAGGATTAGTGGACATGGAGCTAAGTTTTATGTCGTGACACCTAAGATCCGTCACCAGTTCAGCCATAATTTACTCTCAAGTAAATCAATTGCTTTTTCTGGACATCTAATTCCTTTCCTGCCCTTTATTTAAGGGCCTTGAGGTGTGAGATTTACTACAGCAAGGCCCCTCTCATGTAGCTGTCTGAGGACTGGCCCAACAGAGTCCTGATCAGTGACATAAATAGCAAGGACAGAGCAGAGCTGAAGGGAAGCCTGTTTCTTGGAGTGATCTGGGATCCAAAGCAAGCAGGGGAGGGTGGGAGTAAACAAGAAGAGTCCTTACCTTGTTCAGTGCACCAAGATCCCTCATGACTTCATGGATCAGGAGTTGTCTGGGGCTGGCAAATGCATCTGTGACCCTTGGCAAAATACCAGAAGGGTTCAGTTCTGCAGAGTGGCTTCAGAAGGTCAGGAGGAAGACAGCCTACTTTTCACTTTCCTAGCACTACTCCAACATGATTACTGTCCAAGAATCTGCAGTAAAGGCATCAGAAAGTCACTGGAAAAGGAGCAGCACCTCTACCAGAAGGAGTGGTGGAACTTACCTGTGGACAAGTCTGACTACACGTGATCACAGACTTCTCTCCCATCTCTACTTGTTTCCTTTTCTGAGTCCTTCATGCTGGAATTTGCTGCCTACCTGTATTCCAGGCATGCTCTGCCTGCCTGGATCATATGGTTTGAGAAACCTCCCAATGTGAAATAATAATAATAATCAAATGAAAGAGGTTATTGAAAACATTACAGGCCATAATTTTAATAAATGTTGGCTCCTGTCACTATGTTCTCTAGTATTTATAGTTTTATATACTGCCAAAAGATCCAAGTGTTTTGTCTTTTTGACAAACATTTCATGCAATCATAAATTAACTCATTTCTCAGCAAAATCTGACATCAGCCGTTAAGCTGTCAGTATATAGAAGTACTAGGGCTGGCAAATCCTCATCTCATAAAGAAAACAAAGAGCTTAAATGCATCCCAGACAGTGAGCTAAGTGTGCCTGAGCTGAGTCTGCTATCAGGGGCCACATTGGTCATGGAGCTGACAGGTGGTGATTCTGCAGCTCAGGCATCAGCTGAAATGGCTCTGGAAATGTTTGCCTTATCAATAACCCTGCACAGGTATGCAGGAGCAGCTCCTGGGCTTTTAGTGGAGCCAGGGATCTTAAAGCCTCTTAATTGTTTTCCTTCTGACTTGTGTTGAGCTCCACGTGTTAATGGTGTAGATCTTAAGTTCTGCACTTGGTGGGTTTTTTTCAGATACAGTGCTGATAAAAACAAAATACAGACCAATAAAAAATTAATTTATCCCCTTGATCCTGGGATTTACCCCCTTTTTAATTGAGTAGGACACTTTGGGCAGATAGATCTGCTGCCATGTCTTTTGAAGGAACTGCAGAGGAGGAGTCAGATCTGCCCTGAGCTCTGTACAAGCTCAGGAAGAGCTCTGTTTATAGCTATAATCTAAAAGTATCTTTCATTCTGAGCAGAGATTCATGCTTAAAAAAACCCTGTAGCTTAGTGTCATTAGCTTTTCCATTTCTCAGACTTCCTTGGCAGGGACATCCTTCCTGTGGAAACTCGTCTAAGCATAGTGCTGGTAAGGCACTCCTCAAAAAAGGGGAAACATTTCACCCTTCTGGAAAGCACATATCTTATCTGCATTAAGAGGGTAAATGAAATTATGAGTGATTCCTTGGAGGAGCTGAGGTGAAAGGCAAGAGCGAGGAAAAGTACCCAGGCCACCCCGGTGGTTGTAGCTGACCTGGAGATACAGAGGCTGCTGAAAGAGCACTCAGCAAGCTTGAGACATTTGTGTGCCTACAGACCAACCTAAGTCATTCCAGAAGCCTTGATATTAACAGGTATCACCCAAACTCAGACTTGAAAGTCTGAGATTAAAGGTGAGCAGGAATTTATTCTCTGCTCCAGGCAGGCAGCTCTTACAGAAAATGTCTGCTGTTAATATGAAAGAGTGATGTACAGGGAGAGTCCAGCTGACACTGGCTGGACATCGATCTGGCCACATGTGTGTCAGATCCAGGATCTGTGAGCACGCAAATGGGTTTAGTGGGAGGCTGACTTTCCTGCTGTAGCACTGCACCAGCACAGCTGCACATCTTCACCTGGCAACGGATTTGCACCAAGGTAACTGTGAGCAGGACAGAGCAAATTTTGTTTACTGCTATATGATGAAAGGAACTGATTTTTATTTGGAATGGGCAGTGTGAAGGGATTGTGAAAAAACTCTGCTCACAATTCATTTAGTGCCCACTGCGTAAATTTCAGTTCTTAGCACCTTCTTAGACTTTTTGGGACATCCCACCTGGTCTCTATTGGGTAGTGAGTTTCCCCCAGGACCCACGTCATCTCTGGATGTCAAGGATATGGTGGGGTGTTTCACAATGTTTGCAGAACTGAACAGAACCTGAAGTTCTATGGAAACATCACCACTTGCTTTGGAGCCAAGTTTTGAATGACTAAGGGATTTGTGACCCAGGAAAATTCTCCAGTGAGGAAAAGGTTCCCATAACCCTCTTTAGGCTGCAGATTTCAGCTTGCATGGGGAAGAAGAAAATGTTGGCTTCCTGTTTTGGGAGCCAGTATGGAGCAACTCCCTCGTGCATCTGAGGAACGAAGCAACAGCAGTCCCTGTATATTTGTGGTTTCCAGCCTGTTTGTTTGGGGACTGGTGTGACAGAGATAGACATTTAATTAAAAATAGCCAGCATTCAGTCTATACAGAGTTAAGTATTAAATTGAAAAGAAATAAGTGCTTATCCTTTAACAAGTGGCAGCCTTCAGATTCTCTAGTGACAATAAAAACAGCATCATGCCGCTGCCTGGCATTTTTTGTTCAGTGTTCCTGCTTCAGCTAATGTCTACACTCATTCATCATATCTTTTCAACATTTTGGCTTTCCTCCCAGGCAGGATATGTTTGATTTTTTTTTTTTTTTCCTGAAAGGAATAGAATATAATAGGAACCATTTTTGTTTAGTTGCAGGGAAATATACATGGAGATAAATAGCACCTGAATCAATAAAAGGTGAGACCACAGGTCTTACTGTTCAAAGCTTTAAACATCACTTATTTATCCATTCTTCCAAAGTAAAAAAATTATGATTCTTTAATCATTTGACAATGGTTATAGACATATGTTCAGATAAGGCCTTTGTTTATCAGTGTCTCTAGTGTGATGTGTTCCGCTTGTCTTCACTTATTTAATAAAAAGCCTTTCAAGATCTTTTCTCTCAGCTACTTTGTTGAGGAGTGCATGGACTACTTAATACAGTATAATTCTCAAAGTGCCATTGACATCTCGCTTATATGATTATAAATGAAGAACTTTATTTTTTTTTTTTTTTTGCTTAGAGAACCAAAGGGAAGCCAGATGGAAAGTAGGGTGCAAGGGCAGGTAATAATTTCCTGTAGCAGAGCTAGGCTAAGCACAGATTTGGCAGGTCTTCACAGCTTTGGCTTCAGAGATTCTGGATCTTTTTTGACTTCAGACCCTGCTGAGAAATCTTCTTATCACCTGACTTACACTCTGGGCTTCTGCTGTTGACCACCGAAGAGGAAATAAAGAGGAGCATGAGAAAGATGTTACCAAGAGCAACGTTTTGGCACTAAAGGAGTATAAAAAGGTTAGTCTGGCTTGTGCCCTGTCTGCTCCTTAACAATTTCTGTTTTCTGGTAAATTGAACTACAGCTAATTCTAACAATGCTGTGGGTTCAAACCTCCCACCGGCGACTCCAGACATTGCCCAGGTATTAACCCAGCATCTTAAAGGGTTAAAACAAGTGTAAAAATCTTAGCAGAAACCAAGAAAAAAAAACCCTCCACAATATATAAAGTGTGGGAGTATTTAGAAACAAAAGTGACTTTTACTCTTACAAACTGCTTTGTTTTTACCACAGCTTGGTGGTGGGTAGAGTTTCGTGCTATTTCATAGTGTAGAAAAATAGAACTGAAGGAAACTAAGAGACTTGCCATGGTATCACACAGCGGGGAAAAATAAAACCATCCTCCAAACCTTTAGCATTATGGAACCCATAGAAATTCAAAGATCTTCTTTCAGAACGAGTCTGAAAAAAACCCAACACAGCTGGAAGTGAACACGGGGTGAGGCCAAGATCCATCTTTGCTGTAAATTCAGCAACCCAGATGATCAGCTAGAGTTACACCACAGCCATTAGTACAAATGCTTTCTAAGGTAGTGCTTTTCCTTTTCCACCCAGTAAATCTATGCCTGGTTGCTTAACGAGTTCCCTACACTCTGATGTATCTGAGAGAAGTGTTGGTCACACAGTTCCTTGGTGCTCCATTAACTGTAAACATGGAAGGCCTTGACTGCATTATCCCAGTGTCCTGTTTGTCTTGGAAATCCTTGCAAATCCTTCATAATCCCAGTCATGGCAAGCAATTATTCTGTGTGTTTAACTGCTCCCCTGAAATGGGATTGTTTCCACAACTGGGCTCAAGTGGCTTAGCTAAGTGCAGACTGTACTGCAAGCTCACCACTTCAACAAGTGGTTACCACTTAGACTTGTCCAGATTGCTGTATTTACACACAAATCAATTGCAGAAGGAGAGTTGAAAAATCCATTGAAAGTGTTTGGCTGATTAAAGAGCTGGTCATACCAAAGTGAACATGCAAACACTGGACTGGATTAGTTGGTTCAACAAGTTCAATTCCTTACAATTGTTAACAAATGTATAATAAATGTGTAGTACAGAAAAGTCTATAAAAATTTATTCCACATGCCTTCACAGGCCAATAAAGCATTTATAACAGTCTGTGGTAAGACTTATAATAAAAAATCAATTGCCAATGCTATAGAAGACCAAAGAAGAAGCATGCAAAGAAGACCAAAGGCTTTGCCATGACATCCTCCAGTACTCATAGGAGGCAGGCAGTGCAAAACTATATAGACAAAAGCAAAAATCCTACTCCAGCACTCTGCACCACTCTGATCTGTGGGGTATCCTGAACATGAGCTGGTGAGTATCCAGGTGGGCAAGGAGGCTGGTGGCCTCCTGGCATTCTGTGTCAGCAGTAGTGTGGCCAGCAGGACCAGGGTGGTGATTGTCCCTCTGGGCTGGGCACTGGGGAGGCCACACCTCGAGTCCCTTGTCCACTTCCGGGCCCCTCAATTCAGGAAGGACATTGAGGTGCTGCAGAAGGTCCAGAGAAGGGCACAGGAGCTGGGGAAGGGTCTGGAGCACCACTCTGATGAGGAGCAGCTGAGAGAGCTGGGGAGGCTCAGCCTGGAGAAAATGAGGCTCAGGGGAGAGGCCTTATCACTCTCCACAACTCCCTGACAGGAGCCAGGTGGGGGTCGGTCTCTCCTCCCAGGCAACCAGTGACAGGGCAAGAGGAAATGGCCTCAAGGTGTGCCTGGGGAGGTTCAGGTTGGACATCAGGAGGAATTTCTTCACAGGAAGGGTTGTCAAGCATTTGAATATTCTGCTTAGGGTAGGTGGTGGAGTTTCCATCACTGGATGTGCAATGGTCTAGTGACATGGTGGTATTCAGTCAAAGTCTGGACTTGTTGATCTTAGAGATCTTTTCCAACTTAATTGATCCTGTGATTCTGAGATTCTGAGATCACTTATCACCTAAGTCTGTCTGTAGCAATCTGGAGTGATTTAGAGAGAGGCAAAATCTTCCTCTAAAATATCCCAGGAGACAAATTATACCAAAGAAGGAAAGAGTTCTTTCATCACCCCTCTAGACAGCTGGCAGAAACCCAGAAGAATGATAATGATATTGTTTTTAATGATTTATTCTTCATTCTCAAACCAATGACATCACCTGAAAGCATCAGGTATTTCAGAAGAAGTTGAAAGGAACGAAGTTGACATCTAAACAGAAATGAGAGGATAAGTGACACTTTCCGTGCCTTAATTATACCTCCCCTAATGGGGGAGACTTTTTAGAGTCTTTGCCAGAAGTCCAAGAGATGAACGGGACCTTCAGCCTTCTCTGCTTTCAGATAGTTGTTTATTAAGTCTTATCAGAGAAATAGAGCCACTAGCGTGACCCAGACATAGCACAAAGCAGAGAATGCAAGAAAAGCCAAATTATCAAGATTGCACAGTCTTCTTAAAGGTAAATCACCCAATGAAAACTTAAAAGATATTTTTACTGTTCCACCAATGTTCAATAAATCACTTTGTCACGTAGACAGGAACTGCGGAATTCTTTATACAATCACCCCAAACTACTTCTACTGCAGAATATGGAGTAATCGAAGAAGAAGAAGGAGGTCTGGAGAACAACAACAATCCTTCATTTTGGAGTTTTTTGCTTTTTATCGATTTACTATATTAACAAACCCAAAACTACAGATTTTCACCCTGTGACAATATTACATAATGTTCTGTCACCTAGTTCACACCAGTGTAGATTCTACTTCTTCCCAAAGGGTAGGCAATTTTCTCCACAGATGAAGGTCAAAAACAGTGTTGTCCAGGGCAGTAGAATCCTTCAAAACAGGCAGAGAAATATTCTCTGCACTCTGGATTCCCACAGATAAGAGGAGTGGGGAAAGCTACGTTTGATGTGCAGGCCCATATCATTTCCAGTCCTCCTCTAATATGAAAATACTGTGGTCAGATGATCCATGAAATAGGGAGGAAATAAAAGAAAGCAAAAGACAACATACTGTCTGTTTTATGCGGAGATAAAATTATTCCATGGTTCTGCAGTGGTAAAAGTATGGCATGGACATCTGAAATGTTTATATATATGTATGTTTGCAATTGCAAATATGCACCAAAGACATTTAATCAGAGTAGAGGCAGTCTCAGAAAGTTCCCGTTAGTGAAGTATCTTCTGATTGCAGAGGCTTATAATGAAGTTAATGAGAATAACACTTTAATCATAGATAGCTGCTGCAGTGGAGAGTATAATAGCCACATTATTTTGGCTGGATTTTTCCACTGACAAACACAAATTTAGATCATAATGGTCAGAGGTTTGGTTCCCAATTCTCAGCTGAGTCAATTAAAAGTAGAGAGAGTAGGAGAGTTCTTGCTGAGAGATGAATGGACACAAACTCCTTTGAAAGACAAATCTTTTTTGTTCACATCTCTACATATTGATTTAGGAACTTAACATTGGCTACTGAATTTAAACTAGGAGCCAAAAATACTGTTCTGCTTTCTGAACAGAGTTAATGAATTAATCTTCCCAGTATGCCCTCAAGGTAAGTAACAATCATTATTCGAATTTTAGAAATGCAGATAGCTAAGGCCAAGTAAACTCTGAAGTATCCATCAATGTGCCTACTTCAGGATACCTGCCTTTTGGGTTTCCAGAGGCTTGTTCAGCATTCCTTTGACAGAAGGTGAACAAATTAAGCCAAAGAAAAATATCTGGAAAAACCATAAGCATGTCCACTTTGGGTGTCAGGGGATGAAAACCTGGATATCTGTGCCTCCTGCCCTGACACCTGGCATGATGGATAAAAGGAAACAGGTGGCATCATTCTGAGCTGTTTGGAAGACCAAAATGAGTTGAGAGGAAGGTCCTTTATCAGTCAGAAGACCAGCCAAGGTGGAAGAACTGGTGTACCCCAGAAGTGAAGTTGGTGTTTGTCCTACTCACATTTATGAATCCAACCTAAAGCTTCAACACCTTCCACCAGAAATCTTCTCCAAAAGAAATGCAAAGAAGATGTTGAGCTGGTAGAAAACGGTCACCTTGCAACTGGAAACTTATTGTCTGAAAACTATGAATATACATTCTGACTTATGTATGGCATTTGGATTTCTAGGAGTGTGGCAGCAATGGAAATTGAAGCTGTAAGAGGAAAATTTGAGGAGAAACTGAAAAAAGTTGGAAGCCCCATGCTTACTGTCTTCCTCTTGGACAAGTCAACAGCTGCTGTCAATGCAGCCCAGAACTCACCTGAATGATGACCATGGAATTGGGTTAAAACTCTAACAAAAAAACCACTGGAAGGAAACATTTTCTTGCTATTCACAAGGTAGATGGAAGACAAAAAAGTGCTCATTCCTCAACTTGTTTCAATGTTGTATTGTCCTGGGCGGAGCCCTGCCCAGCCACAGCCAGGTCCCAGCCAGGGGTGCAGACACCCCGCGGGCCCCCCCGGGGGGCCAGTGTTGTCCCCAGAAGGGAGACAGGCAGAGCGACTCCAAACCTGGAGGGTCCCGGGGCAGTCCCGGGCTGGGAACTCCCTTTCCGATTGGTTGTTGGCTGCCGTGGCTCTGCCCCGCCCCTGACCAGAGAAAACCACGAGGCAGAGCCCGGGCAGGGAGAGAGAGCACATGGGACAGAGACAATAAACAACCACCAGACCCCACGTGCTTGGCTCTCCCGTCTCACCTTTTTTCTCCGCTCCGGGAGGTCGAGGGGGTGTCCTGAGGGAGCCTCTGAGACTGTAGCTGTTCGCCGAAGAGCTGCCAGCGAGGGCAGCCTGGGGACGAGCACAGCAGGCTAGAAAGGTATTCTCAAACTTGTAGGGAGCTGCGCGGCCACGGGGGTAGTTCCGAGCTTGCCAGCACCCCACACGAGAAATATAAAAAACAATATTTCAATAGCAGCAGCTGGTGGTTTTCCATTGCCTGAGTGATGAGGATACTGCACTGGAGTTATCTTTCCAGGGCCCCTAATTCCCTGCTAAGGTTAACAGCACTCCTTTGGTACCACAGACCATCCTAAGGACAGAAAATTTCATCCCTGTCAGATTCCATTACTTACATTTTCAAAATTATCTTTTAATAGTGCACATTACAACTGCCTGCCTTCTCCACACAATACTGCAACAAAAAACACTGACAAGATTTCAAAATCTTCTTCCAGGAATATGGCACTACTTGGATGAGAGAGCTGAGCAGTATGAAGGACTCAGTGGTCCTCCACATGTGTCTGGTTTTTGGCTTTAATTTTTGAGCTTACATCCAAACGTAAAGACCTTAATCTTGAAATTCAAGGTGAAAGTAAAACAGACACAAATTTATTTCATCAGTAACTGCTTTAGGAATGAAGCTTGAACTTAGCCTAGTTCAAAACAGATTTATTTTTTCTACATTTCAAAAGAAAGTTAAAAAAGAAACAAACTTTCCTAAGATGATGTACTCAGAGTATTTGGAAAATGTTAAGGAGCATTTTAAGATGTCACTTTCTATCTTCAGCTACAACACACCTCTTTGCTAGTTTTGTGGCTGCTAGACTTATATGCAGAATTTCTAATCAGATTGGAAGTGTCTTGAAAATAAGTGTCATTGAACTGGAATGGAAATCATAACCCTGCAAAAAGATGTGCAATTAAATGCACAGCCACCACAACCATATTTTTAGCCATTACTGGAAAAACCTCAGCTTTCTCTTTCTGAGCAGAGATCCCTTTTGATTAAGTGCCTCTTTCAGGTCAACACATCTGAGTGAAGCTTAAACTTCCATGATGAAAATATCGAAGTCCAAGTTCAGGTCTGTCTTGTCAGATGACCTCCTTAATGACTGCAGACAAGTAGCAGTGACACATTACAAACCCTGAAAGTTGGCTGAGACTATGCAGTGCTGGAGTTCTCATTATTGCTTCTCTGAGAGCAATTTTTATGACACTGATGGCAATGATATACCTTTAGGTCTATGACTGCACTATATTTTTTAATATAGTGTTATGGGGAATTTAAAATTATGAGAAGATGAGTTAATTATTAGCCACATATTATTTTAACCTCCCATTTTTGTGCAATGTGCAGGTCTTACTGAAAAATCTCACCCTGGTGCTGGCCCTGAAAAACGGCACAGAGGAAGCACAGCCCAATCACACAACACAAATCATAGAAGAAAATTAGATGTGACCACAGATATCAGTGTTGAAATAGATTTATTGGTGATGGACCTGAACTAACATTTCTCCAAGCCCACTGGAGTTTGTGAACTTGACTGGTTTTCTCGGGGAACTTTTTTCTGCAATACACTCTATGCTGTGTTTGCACCCAGCTCTGATCCAGATGTCACTTGGTCAATAAATTTGTTTATTCTCTTAGTCTAGTTCTATGGTTGGATGCAATCAAGGGGGTGGTGGGGGCAACCCCCAAAAACCTGTGCTATGGAGAGTCAGTCAAGTGCACAGTGCCGCCTTCCTGGAGCAAGCTGAGCTGGCCATCAAGCAGTCATGGGTCATATTTTGTGAGCATCCTTGAAAAGGTGGGATGGATCTGGAGGACACAGAAGTAGTGACTGCACACTTCAAAATGGTGTTCTCTTTAGTAGAAGAATGTGATTTAGGAGGAGAAACAGATATAACTTGATTGGAGGATAAATATGTACGGCACAAATACCTGTGCCTTGATCACAGTGGCTTTTTTCCCCTCTTTGCTTTTTTCAGTGGCCTGGGTGTGTAGCTCTCTCAACTCTTCAGAATTTGGTTGAGGTGCACTGTAACCATCTGCTCTGCTGACAGGTTTGAGGAGCCAGTGGCATCTATGGAAGTGGAGAGCCTGGACATGCAGGGGTGATAACCTCTATCCCTACCTGAGACAGATGTTATTGCAGGTCGCAGGAGAACAACAAAAACTTAAACTCCTCATGGCTTTCTTTATCCAGGGGAGTGATTAAAAAAATTTTTTTTTGTCTGTAAAAAGGCATTTATATCTGTATAAACATCACCAGAACAAAAGCTGTCAGAGCCTGATCCAAAGAGATGGGACCATCACGGCTATTCACGATTTATTACTTGAAAAATCAAACAAGGCATCAGTCTCAGAGGCCGTAGATTTAGTAACAAGTTGCCATAACTGAAGACAGTCATGAGTTTCAAAGTTACATGGCAATTTATAACTTTTTGGTCCAATAAGCAATTAACACGTAGCTTTGTTTTGACCTTATAACCTATCACCTTTGGTATTTTTTACTGCATTGTGTCTGTTTCTCATAGCTCACGTACACACATACACTTCTATTATAACATCTAAATTCTTAACCTAAACTATAAAATCACATTACTATACTTAAAAGCCTTTCACCATATCATCCAATACATATTCTTGCCTATAACTAGAGAAACATAGGTTTATAATTCTTCTGCTTAAGGTCTGTATACCTTTATCATTACATCAACCCAAGCTCTTTCCAGGGCTGTAAATTAAGCTCATTAGTGCCTGTGGAAGTTTCTACTCCTCTGTTTCCCACAAAAAGTAAATGAAATGAACTTGAAATAAGTCTCATTGAGTGTCCTGAATGCAGAAGCTCTACAGTCTGTTGTCAATGGCCTTCCAGTTTGACAGCAACTATTGTTCTCATGTAAGTATTTAATTAACTCAAATTTCTAGCAAGCTGGTGAGTCGCTCCTTTATAATTTGTACCAGATTAAAAATGCCTCAGTAATAAACACCTGGTTTTAATCTCAGTGCTGCAATAATGTATTGTGAACATACATTAGAAACTATTGCACAATGTATTTACACCACCAAGCAACTTTACAATAAATTATGGAAGAGCCTTGTCATAAAACATATAAATAATGATTCTTCAGATGAATATTCCATTAATATTTTGTCATTGTTCATTATGCTTTATAGCACAATACATGGTCATAAATATTGCTCAAAAGACTAGCACAGCACGTGACAGGTTGTACAGCAATCTCATTGATATAATTCTTTTCCTGCACATGGATTAGAAAAAATTATTTAGAAGCACTTGAGCTTGCAGAAGGTCAGTGCAAATAGGGAAGTCACTCTTATGTGAGCAGGGCTTTGGGTAGATGCCTGCTGAATGGGAAATTCCTGTGGGACAAAAAACCTTTGAAAGACGTGATGTGACTGCCTGTTTTTCCCAAGCCAGATCTAATGCAGTGTTCCAATTATGTGGTAATGGTGAATGTATATCACTGAGCAGTACACATTGTTTATGTTGTGTGCAATGGGCAAAGCGAAGGTCAAGGCAGCAAAATCCCTTGGGCTTTCTGCAGCTCTTGGCTGTTCTGTGCTGATGAAATTCCAAAGTTTTTTTACGAACAAGCAAGAGGAATGGAAAGTAGTTTCTCCAGCTTCCTAGCATTGAAGCCCGCCTGTCCCCAGTATGACTCTCCCTAGGTACTGGCATATTTTCCTTCTGGTACGGCGTGCTCTGCATTATTAAAAGGCTTCTTGTTTGACTTCATCATTAGGGTTTTATTTTACTTTTTGATTGTAGTGACTAAATATAACAATAAATGATTTAAAGAGGAGACAGAAATAAGTGTTAGAGAAAACAAACAGCCTCTCCCCTGCCAAAATGCTGAGTGGCATAGCAGCGAATGGTTGAAAGAATCAGATTTAATTAGGGCTCCTTTCAGCACTGAAAATTCCATTTATGCACACTATTAAAATAATCTTCCCCATTAATACTAATTTACATCATCAAACTAGCACTTCATCTATTATTCATATGGCATTGTAATTTCTCCTGACTGAGAGGCTGAAGCGTGGTAAGACTCTTCTGCTAAATACTGAGCAGATATTAAGATGTCAGTAATGGCTTCAGTTTTCTTTCTATCACATTAGATATCCCACATTTTCCTCTCTTCTCTTGCATATGAGCAATGACCACTGAAAAGACCAAAAAAAATTATTATGCTCTTTTTATGCCCCTTATGGCCAAGGGTCTCCCTGTCACAGGCATCATGTAAAATCAGTCTCCCCTTGCCTGCTGTCCAAGTGCAGCCTCATTCAGGGAGGTGCAAGAGTTGCTTAATCAAGAGAATAGCTCTTGAAGGAGAACAAACAAAAATCTCCTTTTTCTCAAGTTCTAAGGGTGATGGGAAGAATTGATGTGCAGAGTGCAACGCAGCTGGAATTTCATGCATTCTTGTCTTAGAGATGGCAAACTCTTGCTTTCTGTACAAAAACAAGTGTTGGATGCTATTCTTCAGCTTTTATTCTCTGTGCCATGTTCTCCACATCTCTCTGTGTGTAGGATGTTGGTGCAGCTCCCTGTTCCAAACGGGCATCATGGTCCCAGTGCACGCCAGGCTGGGACCTCTGGCTTTATGAGTACCAGTCCTAATGGACATCATGATGGTTTTAGATTTCTGAGCCTGACTCTTATTATCCTAAATAGACAGACCAAAGCTGTCTTTGAGACTACTCTGGCAATACAGAAGGGCCTTTTATCAGTGTAGTTTTCATCTACTTGAAATCATGATTCTCTGAAATGCTCATTTATCCACTTGTAGAAGTGAAAATGAGAGCTTCTAAATCATCCGTTAAGGAGAAAATTCCCTGATAACTTGCCTATTAGGCTGAAAAAAGAGTAGATATAGATATCTGAGTATCAATAATTGGGCCAATTGAGCATAGACTTATACCTTCTGCTCCAGTGGAGGGAAGGGTAGATGGCCTAGCAGGACTTTCATGTATATTAGTGGAGTGAGTCACTCTGCTCCTACTGATTAATGTAAAGGAAGAAATAATTGTCTACAAAGACTGCTGTTAATCACTGAATAGCAATCTGGAGGGAGGAAGGGAGGTAGGTGGGATGTAATTTTACTTTTGATAAAGAAAAGGGGCCTAAACAGAAGTTTTATGTGTCAGTTGAAGATGGATAAAAGACCTCACATGGAATGTTGTGGTTTGGGGACTCCAGCGGCCTTTCAGCTGCTTGTTGGTTTAGAGTCTGCAGCAAAGCACAGTCTGACTCTGCAGTATTTGAAGAACAGTAACCATGAAGGCTTGGAAATCAATAAATAAGACAAAGTAATTCCAGCCTCAATAAGCTTAAATATCAGAAATGTTATAAAAGGGATTATTATTTTCCCATGAGTTGAAAGGTTTTGCTTTATTAGCCTTGTCATTTTATTAACCTCTATAAAGCTTTTTTTGCACCTGGGTGGTGGTATTTAATAATTCCTGTTTGTCGTATTCTTGGCTTTTTAGAATACATTAAGCACTGTAGAGGAGATGTACAGCAAAGTTTGACTAAACTTGACTGGTCATCGTGAAACTGCTTGTGGGAAGGATGCTTTGATATAGATTTAAATGTTGAGACACTGTAAACCTCTGGAAACAGACTGAGTTTTCAATACACTTAGAAAACCATTAACTAACATGTTATCTATAGATTTACATCACTGATTTCATGCTGCTGCATGTGATCATAATAACATAATAAAAGACCTCTGACAGAGTCAAAATTAGGCTTTAGAGTGGATTTATTTGATTTAAATGAATAGATGAGGGAAAAAAGATACGTTAATGGGCTCTGCATTATTTCTCACAGTGTGAGTTCCGTGAACTTCCCGAGATCTTTGTTAAGTTACTTATGCTTGGCAATGCAACAACAATGTGCACTTGCAGCCCAGAAAGCCAGATAAATCCTGGGCTGCAGCAAAAGAAGGGTGACCAGCAAGTTGGGGGAAGTGATTCTCCCCCAAAACTCTGTCCTGGTGAGACTCCACCTGGGTCCTCAGCACAGGAATGACACTGACCTGTTGGAGCGAGCCCAGAGGAGACCATGAAGATGATCAGAGGGCTGGAGAACTTCTGCAAAGGCAAGCTGAGAGAGCTGGGGTTTTTAAGTCTGGAGAAAATAAAGCTCCAGGGAGACCTTTTTGCAGCCTACCAGCACTTAGAGGGGCCTACAAGATTTCTGGAGAGACTTCTGGCGAGGGGCTGTAGTGATAGGACAAGAGGGAATGGCTTTTAGCTGAAAGAGGATAGATTTAGATTGGATATAAGGAAGAAATTCTTCCCTGTGAGGGTGGTGAGGCACCGGCACAGGCTGCCCAAAGATGTGGATGCCCCACCCCTGGAAGAGTTCATGACCAGGCTGGATGGGGCTTAAAGCAACCTGGTCTAGTGGAAGGTGTCCTTGCCCATGGTAGAGGCCTTGGAATGAGATAATCTTTATTGTCCCTTCCAACCCAGACAATGCTATGATTCTATGAATTAAATCAGGGTCCTCACAGTAAGATATCCTGCGTTGGTTGATTGATTAATTTTCTGTACAGCCAAGACCTTACTATTCCAATAGTAAAGATAAGTAAAGGTAGAAGCCGTGTGAAATGAGTCTGGGTAAACAGCTGGGTATTTGTAGCAGGAGATACATAATTACCTTTTCCTCAAGGTCTCAGAGGATATTTGTGGAAACCAGAAGAGGCTACTTGGCAAAGAGATCCAAATTATATGGTAAGGATGAGTTAAGCAACCGGGTTTCACAAGGTTTGGTTGGTTGGGAGCTGTAATGACTGGACAGCAGGGAGCTGTTTGGGAAAAGCAGAGCTGCCTTTAGCAAATGTCAGTATCTGTAACAGAGAATGCTTGAACAGATGGTTAAGCCTTCCCTAGACCATTTTCAGAACTTTCAACGAGAAGCTGAAGGACCATGACTTCACATTATACTCAAGATTCTCTGTGAAAATAAAGATTCTAGTTACCAGCCTTTCAAAAAAATTCAGCATCGGGTTACTAATGTAAAATAAGCCTGAACAGTGATAGATCTCCCTATATAAACATACTGGAAACAGTAACTATGACAGAATTCACAAGTCACTGTCTCATCATGGACACCCAAGTCATCCACTCAAGTGTTAAACAGGAAAGTGCTAAATTTTAGTCCTCAAACCCTAGTTACAACTCTTGAATGTCTTGCTCTTTTCCTGCTGTAGCAGCTTTTAAAGCCAGAAGAAACTATAGTAATTATCAGCGTAAAATGCATAAACCAAGCCATAGGACATGCTTTAACTGATTCCTTTTTCAAGACCATTAACTCTCCTTGAGTTGTGATGGAGCTTTCAGAAAAACATTCAGTATTTATTTAAAATTTTCCAGGGGTAGAAAATCCATCATAGCTGTTGATAAGTTGTTCCTATGGTTAAGTACCTTGCCTGTTGACCATTCATGACTTATTTCTTGTCTGAGCTTTTTAGTCTAGGTTAGATCTTTCTGTTCCATTACCTGGGAGATAGAGGAATCTTTAATTCACTTTTCAGATCTGTATGTGATGACTGGTGGGCAGTGTAAGTTACCCATGTGACCTTTCTAATATTTTGATATCCATCCTGAAATGGGTGAATAGAGACCTGAACCAGAAGGAGCAATCCTACAGCTGGGATACTTTATCAAATTGAGAGGCTGTGTATTTTCTGTTCATGCACTCAAAAATCCTCAAATTTATGTATCCAACAGTCATATTATCATTTATGACTATGTTACACTCAGAAATCATGATTTTTTCCAAAGTCACTAATTTCCAAGAGGAAAGGTGCCAATACATTATTCTTTATTCTTTCATAAATAGCTTGACAGTTGATAAAAGCACACTTTTTGTGTGTCTCAGTAACCTCTCTTTTCAGTATTTTCTGCTTAGAAACCCAACTAAATATACATTCTGTTTGCAATTTCATGTCAAAAACTATCAGTCAACGGGTTGTAAAAAGTTCAACATCTACATATTTGTTTCATATCCTCCTAGTTCTTGTACAAGTTGTTTCTGGTGTAAAGTCAAATACCATAGTGATTTCTACTGTTTTGACACTATTGTCTTTCATCCCAGCCTGCTGTCTTAAGAAAAAAATACACTATATTCTTTTAGAAAGATCTGTTCTCAGACTTAGGAGAAGGTTCTTCACCCAGAGGATGGTTGGGCACTGGAACAGGCTCCCCAGGCAAGTGGTCACAGCACCAAGCCTGGCAGAGTTCAAGGAGAGTTTGGAAAACTCTCTCAGGCACATGGTGTGACTCTTGGGGCTGTCTTGTGCAGGGCCAGGGGCTGGACTTGATGACAGTTGTGGATCCTTTCTAACTCAGATTATACTGTGATTCTATGATGGAACTCTGATTTACATATCACCATTTAAATTCCTTATTAATCAATTCACATATTGTTCAGGCTATTTTTTTTTCCCAAGCTAGATGTCAGACAAAAATTTAGTGCTGCAATTACTGTTACTCACATTTTTCTTTTAAAATATTGGGTCATAAGAATTTTACCCTATTTCATTGGAATTTTCCCTGTATTCTAAAATATTTTTGAACATAAATAGAACAGTGCTTGGCCAAACATCTCTTTTAAGAAGGTTGGAGGCAACAAATATGAACCAACAGATTGAAAATGTTTTAATTTAGTAGCTCGCATTCCAAAAATCCACCCAAACCAATAATACTTCTATGTATATGAATAACTTGACCATTCATAGCTTTTAAGCATAATAAATTTGGATAGATGAATTAACATATGTATCACTCTTTAATGCCAAAGAAGATGGGTCATTATGGCATTAATCGTTTGTGATCATCATGTCTTAATGATCAGGTGTTCTGCTATATTTCTCTTGTATTCCTAATACTTTGTTCATTAGGAATAGGCTGCAGTTTGATGTACCTTCTTACAGCAGTGATGGTAAAAAGGAACTGTGGGTTAATAGGAATCTAATAGACATTTATGTATTTTTTCATTGTTAATGTACTTTTTATTTTATTGATCAAGTATAAATCAGAATAAAGTAATAGGGTTTTAAATGGTAGGTGACGAATGTCTAGTTTGCAGGATGTACTCTTTAATTCCTGAGAGAACAAGGGGAACAGAGATCAGCTGGTCTAAGAACTAGCCTGAGTTTTTAATAGTGTGTGTAACTGCTAGGAGATGGAGGCTCAGATGCTCCTAAATGTAATATTTCTTTTTTTTTACTTCAGCAGATCCACTTAATAATTTGTTTTCTCTTTGGTTGCTTAGTATCTTGAAGACAGTCGGTGCCTGGTAGAAGCAAAGAAAGATACATACTTGATCAGAATAGGAGAAATGTGGAACTGTGTGGGAGCTCCCACATGATGTGACAGGGAATGTGTTTGCTGAAGAGAAAATAAATAGGTACTATTAGGAAAGTTCCTCTGACTGATTTAGACCAACTGAACATTTGCCCTTGATTGTGTCTTTACAAACTAGCCTTGCCTCGCCTCCCCTTTTCCTTTTCCTTTTCCTTTTCCTTTTCCTTTTCCTTTTCCTTTTCCTTTTCCCTCTTCCTCTTCCTTCCTTCTCCTTCTCCTTCTCCTTCTCCTTCTCCTTCTCCTTCTCCTTCTCCTTCTCCTTCTCCTTCTCCTTCTCCTTCTCCTTCTCCTTCCTCTCTTTTTTTTCCCCCTTTCTCCTTTCTCTCTTTTCTCTCAGAATCACAGATGTTGGAAGGGGCCTTTGACTATCATGTGGTCCAACTCCACAGCTCGAACAGGGCCCCCAAGATCTGGTTGCCCAGAACAGCAAATGTCCAATCAACTTTTTAATATCACCAAGGATGGAGACTCCTCAGCCTGCCTGGGCACCTTGTGCCAGTGCTCAGTCACCCTCACCGTATAAACCGTGTATTCTTATGTTCAGAGAGAACCTCCTGTGTTTCAATTTGTGTTCATCGCCCCTGGGTCTGACACTGGGCACCGTTTAAAAGAGCTTGGCTCAATCCTTTTTTGCACCCTTCCTCCAGGTATTTATATAGATTAATAGGAAGCCTTGTCCAGGTTAAAGAGTCACAGCAGCTTCTTCTTCACCTGTCTCCCTTTGCTTTTCTCTTTTTTTGGATACAAGTATCAAAAGGACTTAAGCACAAAGAATCATCCCATGTTATGGAAGAGGTCAGGTACAGAGACTAGAATTACAGTTGTCATGACTAAATTACAAAATATTTACAGAGCCATTAGAGCCTTGTGAACTCAAGATACAACACTGCTATTTCAGGTGAAAAGGGATGCATTTTCCCATCTGTTCTTTTAGTCCCAGTAGCTAAACAGATTAATTACTAGCATAATTCCAGCACATTAGGGATTGATTTGCCTGATTTATTTGTGTGTGTGTGTTATTGAAGGGCTGCAATGAAGCATATAGTACTTGTAAAACAAAAAGCCCTAACCTATAAGCTCTAGAGAATATGTTTCAAATCTGCCTTAATTTACTAGACATTCACTGTCTGAAGCATGTCCTTGATCAGCATTTACCAGTGTTAAAAAAATCACCAGATATGACCTGTTGCAATGATCAGAAAATCCTGAGGGCTGTAACAAGGCAGAGGGCTGTCAGGTTAAAATGCAGATATTTTTCTTTGTCACTATCACTGTCTTCTAGTATCAGAACTTAACAGAGGCATACACAAAAAGTAAGTTACATCTCCAGGCTACGCTGAAGACTTTACAAAGACACCTCTGAATGATATCGGTTCAAACAAAGGGACTGTCACAACATTCAGAGCGATTCAGTTGCCCGAAGCCCTGGCTAATAATGTCTCATTGGGGCCCAGCCCTCCCAGCTGAGGAGCACACCTCTGACATCTCTTGATCTGATATGGGGTGAATGATTCATCCCTGTTTCTATTTTTGCAGGTCTCTTTGGAAAACTTTCTCTGGCTAGCTTGGTTCTTGCAAACCCTCAAACCCAGACAGCTATTACAGTAAAATTAGAGGATATATGTACTGATGGAACTCATAATTTACACAGTAAAAACGTAGGAAATGAAGGTTTCCTTCTATGACCGTGCATATATTTATTCACCTTGAAGGGATTCACTCTGTTTCAGCACACTCGCTCAGCTCTCCCAGCTGTGATGAAAACCCTCAGCAAGGCTGTAATATTCCAAATTGCTTTCATTGATTGAGGTCTTGATCTTCTTTGTCTTTGGAGGAAAACATTTCCTTAGAAACTCCTTTTGTGCTTGGGATTCCGCTCAAGTTCAAACCTTGCCCCTCGAGCACTTTCTATCATTCATAAAAATAATATTGGAGATATTACATATTCACTTGCCTTCTGATGGGTCTTTCCTGCACATGCCTGCCTTCAGAGGTGCTGGTGTATTTTGGGTAAAGATAGGTAGATGGATCTTCTGGAAGACTAAACAAAATTTTCTAATTACAGGTAACTAATACACTTTGTGAAGAAAACTCGGAATGTGCAGTGAGGTTCAAACACACTAATGGTGTCTATAAAATACTGAAAAGTGTCATCCATGGAAACACTGACTGAAGAAAACACTTATGAAAGCATGCACAGGAAAGCAATGTCTGCAAGTGGTTATTTTGATTATAACTAAACTCTACAGAAGCTAAATATCACTTTGCAGAGGGGCAGACACTCACTGGCCTGAAGTTGTGTTAGGAGAGGTTTAGGTTGAATATTAGAGAAAGGCTCTTCATTCAGAGGATGTTTGGGCCCTGAACATGCTCCCCAGGGAATGGTCACAGCACCAAGCCTGACAGAGCTTGAAGAGCCTTTGGGCAATGCTCTCAGGCACATGGCGGGTTTGCTTGGGTGTCGTGTGTCGTGCCAGGAGTTGGAATAGATGGTTATTGTGGGTCACTTCTAACTCAGATTATACCATATGGTTCTATGATATTTTAAACATATTGAAAGAGGTGATACTTGACAGACTTTGTTACCATCAGGTGGGCGAGGCCCTGGCACAGGTTGCACAGGGAAGTTATGGATGTCCCATCCCTGCAAGTGGTCAAGGCCAGATTGGATGGGGCTCTGAGCATCTTGATCTAATGAAAGATGTCCCTGCCCATGCCAGGGTGGTTGGAATGAGATGATTTTTAAAGGTATCTTCAAACCCAAACCATCCTATATTTCCATGAAATACAGTTTAGGTAAATTATATTGGTTTCTTTTAATACAATTGAACAGTTGCTGTTTCTTCTTCCTCAGGCCCTTGCCTGACTACTCTTTATTTTATATTTGCAAATAATCAGTATTTGATCTTTTTTTTCCCCTTCCTATCCATTACTGGAAAATACTTTATATTTAAGCTTGCCACATTGGTAGAAACAGTCAGTTAAAGAAAATCAAAAAGCCTAAGGAAAAAGAGGAAGAACTCATCAAACACAGAAGCATCACTGCCAGTCTGAGTTTTGGCAGCTCTCTAAACTAAGCAAAACTAGTACAAAACTAAACTGAGCTAAACTAGTAAAAAAATATAGACTACCCAAAACCCCTTGACTCACTAAGCAGCACTTCATCTTTTCAAGCAATTTAGTTCAGCTCCTCCAACAAATGTCGTTAGATGTTATGCTTTTTTGAGTGAATAGCTATTGGAAAATAATCATGCTCAATTCCTTGTTGCCCTTCTTTTGTGCTCATTTTTACACAAGGAAGACTTTTAGGTTCAGGAAAATTAAGAGCTGCTTCAATATCCCCAGTTCAAAGAGTAGCTGTTAATGTCACTATGATTCTGAAGTGGAGTTTCATGTCTAGAGTGATTTTTATGCACCATCTCTTATTTAATCTTTATGAATATTTCCCTTCTTAGAGAAATGGAATTCACAAGCAGAGAGTTGACTGCAGCTTGAACACAAATGAAAACCTGGTTTAGAGCCATATCTTTTCTGGCACTGAAGAAGAACTGAATTGGTCAGTATGAAATATTTTTTAAAAATGGTTCACTTTTGTTTTCCTTTTTTCTTTTTTTCTAGAGATGTACCTAAAGAGAAACCACTTTTTTAAAAAATGTTGAATTTTTTTGTACTAAAACAGAAGAGCTCAGGTCATGGTTGAAACAAGTTAAGAGCTGAATAAAGAGTTTCCTTGTGTGATTTCTTGTTTACAACTAAAATGACCTCCAAAACACAAAAAAATGCAGGCTTATGTCAATTCTGCAAAATCAATCAGCAGTGAGAAGGGATTTTCTTTGCTCGCATACCAACACAAAGAGAGTCTCCCTTTATCTGGTGTTTCTCTGTCAGGGACTTGCCACCTCTCAGGAGGTTAAATAATGAGGGAACTCAAATGTGGAGAAACTTTCTTGAAAGCCTGTCGGGTGACACTGTTCATTGACATCTCTGATGTTTGGATCAGGCTCTGTGACCACAAGAGCATCCAAACTCTGCTAAAGGGTTTGGTCTGACTCAGTGGCTTCAGGGGCCCCAAGGTGGT
Organism: Dicrurus megarhynchus; assembly: GCA_013399195.1. Classification (NCBI taxonomy): domain Eukaryota; kingdom Metazoa; phylum Chordata; class Aves; order Passeriformes; family Dicruridae; genus Dicrurus; species Dicrurus megarhynchus. Next base: position 185,370 of record VXAD01001750.1, on the reverse strand, counting down.
ATAGTTTGCCTTCCCACTGATTTTATCCAAAAAAAGTTAAAACACTGTCCTCAAACAAAATGTTTGGATATTTAAGCATCACAGTAATCAAGAGTGCCACATTCCTCAATTATTGTAGCTACTCCTGGGGAAATTTTATTAATAGGATTTAACAGTCTGTTGCACAAGGAAGCCAGCAGCATTTTAAAAAAGCCAAAAACTTTGTTCTTCTCCTCTCCTTCCTTTGTTTGAAGCTGCCAGATTGTAGTTTAGTCAGTGAATATGCACAGACTTGAAATTACCTTTCAGTTAGCATGTACTGGAATGGGAAAAATCTAATTTGCTGCCAGTTTCAAGAGTGTCAATAGAAAAGAGTCATCAATATGACGTGCACATGAAAAATAATTCATTTCGCTGTGTTCCCAGGTGGCTGTGGTGCAGATGCAGTGGCTGCTTGCATCCCATAATTAAGCCTGAACAGCTTTGCAATTGTATTATCTATTACATGCATTATCCTCAAATCATCTCCTTTCCTGTGTTATATCTGACTGATACCCTGTGCTGCTAAACAGCTATGAGGATGATGGTGCAGCACTACTGAAATGAACCTTTCATGCAGGCACTGGGATTATATATAGCCCTATAATGGCTCTGTTTAAGCTGGGGAGGAAGAATTCAAGTGGGATGGGATGACACAGGTGGAGCCTTTTGTACAGTTGGGAACAATCTCCCCTTTAGGCTCTCTATCCAGCACTGTTTCTGCTGGTTTTATAACAGTGGATTTCTAAACCTGTCTGACTTCTCTCCCTCCCTCTGTGTTTAGATAACAATATTTAACTTTTTATAGCACTGCAGCGGCAAGGATGAACTATGACAATCGTTGCTGAAAATGAAGGGAAAATACAATACAACCCTGTTTCACAGAGGATGGCTGTCAGCTCCTGAGCCAGCAGTCCAGCATGCTAAACCTTCTTGTCATTCATTTCAAAGCTCTGCAGAACTTTTTGCTTCCCTACAAGTCCCCTATTGCTGGACTCTGAGTCTTTGTCACCCCCACAACCACTCTCCCCTTGCCAATGCTTCTGTGTTTGTCAGGTTGTTGATCAAAACTCCCCGTTGCCCATGAGCCCTACCAAATACAGGCCCTCTATATAAATGGCCTAACTTCCACCCACATCTTAAAAACTCCTTTGTGTTGTATTACTCACAATCAAATGATTTGAATATACTCTGCCCAGGTAAAGTCTTCAAAATTTGATAAAGCAGATGATTTCTAACTGAGATATTAGGTGCAGCAAGTATTTATTATTTGGTAACAAACATACCTCATTAAAATTTGCTAGGCTGAAAAGTCTGATCCTGTTCATATTTAGTCCAAAAACCTGGCATAAAATACTGGTGTCTGCTCTCAAAATAGGCTAAAACTGGCTGTGTGCCCAGCTCTCTTTCTCCCTTTTAAACTACATCCATCCTCAAATCATGAACTCCTGGGCATAAAACACCCCCATTCTCAAACAAGTTAAAATTGGGCATAACTTTAAAGAAATTTTTGGCTTTTATACAAATGATTCTCCATAATGCTTTACTGCTTTAAGGGAAGACACCTGGTATTGAAAGAGAAAAAAAAAAAAATAGGGACATTTAGAGTAACGGTGGAAAGTATCTGTAGCTAAGATTTGAGATAAGAGATTGCAGGGGACACATGGAGGTCTACAGGGAATGGGAGTGTTACAAGGGAGTGTTTGAGATCACTTAAAAATCATTGGCAAGGGTATGAGCAAAAACCAGATTTAATATTAAAGGACAGCATGACAAGGTTTGTTGGCAAGATTCACTCTACTACTTACAGGACAGTAAAGGCACACTAAGGAAAAACAAAAAACAACATAATTAAATAAAATCCAGGCAATCAAAACAGAAATGATCCAAGAACTATCTAGGGGTGTGTGTATATATGTGTGTGTTTCTGTCTGTGTGTGTGTGTTTAGGTGCCTGTGAGAAAAGGACAGTGAGAACAAGGATAAAAAGGAATGCAGCCTAAAAGATTAACAGCACTCAAACTTAACAATACTTTAACTTAACTTATACCTTAACCCTAACAATTCAACAAAGAAACAACACTTTACTTACACCTAACTTAACAATTTAACAAACGAATAACACTTAACAGCACGTAACCTAACTTACGACTTCAAAGTGAAACTTACCAACTTAACAAAAGAACAACACTTAGCAGCACTTAGCTTTTAAGTTATGATGAACTTAACAACTTAGCAAAAGAACAGCCACTTAGCAGCATTTAAGTAGGATTAAGTCGTAAGTCACAAGCTTACTTACAGGCCTAACTTACTTCAGTATCCAAGGTACTTAAATAGAAGAAAGCAGTATTTCTCCCAGATTTGCTACAGTAAATGTTCATGTTTGTGCACACAGACTTAAAGAGTCAGTGCAAGCATGATACCGGTGGAAAAATTCCCCTTGCAGGTCAGTGAAATACTCACTTTGGATATTTTGCATCCCCTGACCGGTGACGGGTCTGGCCTCGAGGAGTGAAGTATCAGCCCAGGACTCATCGTTTTTCAGAGATCCTCCAAGTACAGCAAATGTGAGAGTTCACTGGCTCTGAGAGACCCCACTCAGAGGGAGGGTGCTGGTCACAGCCTGCTTTGGTGCCAGGAGAGCTCAAAGGGTCTCATTTTGGATCACTGTTTATAGGGTCACAAGGGAGGGGCTTTAGCCATAACAACATTCCATCCTGGCCACAGTTTGGGTCGGCACTTTCTTTGAAATCATGAGAAAAGAAATTTTATGCTGTTCGGGTAAGAAAAATATTTTCCAAGGCTGTTCATAAGGAAAACAATGCTTGTTAGACAGCAGCAGTTTCTGGGAGTTTCTGATATGCTTGGGAAGAGCCGAGCCCAGGTGCTGTTTTTCAAGGCTGAGGCCTAACAAGCTTTTCTCAGATTACAGTGCAGCCTGGAAAGGAGAAGAGGGGGATGCACCACAACAGGGAGTTCAGGTTGCTGCCATGGAAGAGCTATTGTATGCCAGAGGGAATAGTGGTCATGAGGAGGAAACACTCAGAGTGAAAGAACCGCTGAGGCAAGTGGATGATCGATTTGAAAACCTAAAAATTAATGACTGAGATGGAAATGCCCAGTTACAGGAAAAGATACTGTGAGGAGGTTAGGAAAACATTGTCTCAGGTAAGATTCTAAGACAGTGCGGGTCTTAATGATATGGAGTTGTGCAATGAACTAAAAACCAAACCAAACCTAACAAACAAAAACCAAACAAAAAAAGAAGACCAGTATGATTGTAAATTTTGAGGAAAATGCATCAAATCCGATTATATATTTCTAGACTTAAAAGATAGGAAAAACCCCAGCATTATAAAATTACACAGTATGAGTAGACAATGCAAATACCATAGTAATTCTGGATGATATGGAATTAGTCTTTCCATGGGCTTTTTGTGCACATGGTTCAAACCAAGTCAACATAGTTGGCAATTGCCAAAAAACCCATCTATGTGACAGTTACAAGGAAAGGTGGGCTGTTCCCAGGTGGGCTGTTCCCAGGTGTCTGATTCCATGTTTTTCTCATAGCAACACTGTGGTGAAGGGTAAAGAAGCCAAATGAGGAGCACTTGAGGTCACTTGGTCTGTTCAGCCTGGAAAGGAGAAGACTGAGGGGAGACCTTAGTGCAGGTACAGCTTCCTCACAAGGGAAGCAGAGGGGCAGCACTGACCTCTTCTCTCTGGTGACAGTGACAGGACCTGAAGGAATGCCATGAAGCAGCACCAATGAAGGTTTAGGTTGGTTATTAGGAAGAGATTTTTCACCCAGATGGTGGGTGGGCACTGCAACAGGCTCCCCAGGGAAGTGGTCACTGCAGCAAGCCTGACAGAGTTCAAGAAGTGTTTGGACAGTGCCCTCAGGCACATGATGGGATTCTTGGGAATGGTCCTGTGCAGCGTAAAGAGTTGGACTCAATGAATCTTGTGGATGCCTTCTAATTAAGGATATAAAAAACCCCCAATAAACCTTAGAAAAACCCCAAATGACCAAAAAATAAAATCCCCACAGATTCGAGACTTCAGAGGGAATTATACTGGAACCGTGTTACCGTCTTTTGGTAATTTTTTTCTTGGTTGATCTTCATCTAGTTGTTCCATGATGCCTTTGGGCCCAATCCCAAAGCATGAAAAGTGAAATTGAACATTTTTATGAATTCAACAGATTTTAAGTCCTACCTTCAATGTCATGAAAAAGGGATTTGGGATCACCTTCACTGTTGGTTCATGGGACGAGACTGAGGGAATGGCAGATTTCTTATTGTGTTCCCAAGGTCAGACTACAAGACACTTGCTCAAAGTGAGCCCAAAACTTCAGTGCCAGTACTTTGTTTTCCATGCTTTTTTGTTTGTTGGTTTATTTTTCTCTCTGGATTAGAAGGATCTGCAAGAAACTTAGGACAAGTCACTAAAAAATGAAATGACTCATCCAATAAGGCAGTAAGAGATTTAATTAGATTCCAAAATGAGTAAATCTGGTTGGTTCATGGCAGTATGGAGCAGGTGCCAAGCATGACAATCATCTTTGTGGGGGTGGAAAGCCCTTTCTGTTGGTACAGAACAAGGAGGTTGGGGGATGGAGGGTGCCAAATATCTGTCGATAACTCTGTAGAGGGAACACATAAGGGGAGGCAGAGACACACCATCAATAACTACAGCTCACTGTGTCTGCCATGATCCCTGGTGCAGAAACTTGCTGTGAAAAGTCCCAGCATGCAGTGTACCGTGGGATCCTTCTCCAGGGCTAGTCATTTATCTTTCTCTGTGGCAACCAGGCAAAAAAGGAATGAAAATTTTTAAACAGTGACAAGTGGAAAATTCAAGAAACTGGAATGTTTGACAAATATCAGTTCAAAGACATTGAATGACCTGTGATTAAATATTTAATGTTTCAATTAGGGCCTAAATGAAACAGAATCCAGGTCCACACAAAAGCTACCAGTAACTTCAATTCTGGTCCCTACCTTAACTTTTAGGTTTAATCTGTACTGTCTGTTGTATAGGAAAGCTTCACACTGGGTTCTGACCTGGAGGTCTGCTAACCTTATTTTGCACATTGATGTCAGAGGAAGTTGAAGAAGGATGGTTATGTGGTGCCCTTCAGGCACTGCCTCTTGGTGGAAGGAACAGGTTTCCCATGGTTTGCTCACACCAGGTCCTTCCTGATCCCTGAAACAAGTCATGTATGAATAAGGTAGAAACTGCAGGTTGATGTCCTAATAAAAAATAGAGTGATTAAATTCAGGCTGGCACAATGGGGACACTGAAAAATTCTGTAAACTTAAACACACTTTTGGTTCACTTAACACTTGTTTTGGTGAGAGGAGTGAATAGCTCCCCATTTCATATATATCTTAGTTAAATCTATGTTTACAGCAGGGGCCACTTGAGGCGTGTCTGACTCAGAGGCTTTTGCTTTGTTCTTCTCCCTGCCATGGCACTGCGGTGCATTCCATGACTGTTTTATTTCCATTAGACTTGATCAGCCTTTCACTTCCTGAAACAGCTGCCACCAGTCAAAATTAAATAACTGCACATATTGTGCCTTTTAAAATTTAGCCCTGTTCAGTTTGCAATTTCTTCTTTTCTATAAAGCTGTACTTTTAAAAATTACATATTGGAATGTGTTAAGATATTAATTTATTGTGAAAGGAAAGTGATTTAAAGATTTCAGTATAATTTAATGTAATTCCAAACAATATTCTGTATCGTTTTACCTATAATAGCTTCTTTTTGATGATGGAAAGTTTTCTGTAATTCTGTCCTACTCTCTGGCAATAATTCATATCCTGGTTGAAAGGATTTACATAGCTATTACTGTAATCTTTTATATTAATAATTTGCACATCAGCTACACAGTAATATTTTATAGAGATATCTTTCAAATTCTATAAAATTCCTTCCTGCCTTTTATAACTATTCAGAAACCAAAAAGCATAAAATGTGCCATTTGGAAAGGAACTTGTTGATACCCCTTACTGACTGGAGAGATTGTCATCTGGAAGTTCCCCAAAACTGACAACAACCTTCATTTCATAATACACCATTAGCCTCAGCTACAAAGGCACTGAAATCAGGATGCAGATAATTTTTTCATGGAGTCAAAGATTTCAAAAAATAGACTCTGGAACGGTTATTTGTTCACAAATATTTTGAAAACAGTCGGAAGCTGTTTGGGGCATCTACGCTTACAAGGACAAAAGGCCAAGAAGAGGTCACTTGTCCTGCTTTTGTTGTCACTAATGAGGTTTTTTTTTCCTCATTGTAAATGACTTTGCACTTGCTGAAAAACAGAGTTAAAGAGGACTAATAAGCAAGCTTCTAATGAGTCACTGTCTCCACATGACCTCAAAAACTGTCAGGCACAGTGCAAAATGTGTCTAGATGTTGTTTGGTGTTCATCTTGTTTCACTGTTTAGGGAGGTTCCATCCATGGTGGTTGCAAAACAATTGTTAGAGGAACCATTTATTTCTCCTTCCTGAAGGGATTTCTGATTGTGGACCTTGACATTGATGTAATAGAATTATTTTTATTTGGAGAGACTGAGTACCTGGGGTGAAGGTGAAGCTTCCTTCAACTTGAAGTTTTGTGTCCTTTATGGGACCGTGTTGGTAAGTACTGCCTAGAAATGCTTGGAGAATAGCACAAATGAGCAGTTCCTCCACACATGGTACGTCAGCATTATTAATTGTATGAGTCTGTGTCCTAGAAGTTCCTCTTCCAAGAGATTAATCAGACTGGATGAAAAAAAAAGAATTCTAACACTTCAAAGGGTTGTTGTTGAAGTAAGAACATCATAGTCTAACCAATTAAAATCACTTGTATTTTAAATAAAGTAACATCCTTCTTATAAATGGCAGCTCATTTTTTCAGTCTCTCATACTCAGTGGAAGAGAAATTCATGCCACTCTTGTAGCAATTCTGTTAAGCAGTAATTCAGATTGGCTTTTTCCTTCAGGATAGAAAAGGATTTCAGATATACAAGTGCAAAATGGAGTCAGACCCATTTACCAAGGCAGGGGAACAGGACAACATGATAATTTCCAGAGGAGTCCTAACTTAATTTTTCCCCATTCACGTTTGTGTTCTTAGAAAGTGATTCAAGTTATGTAGTAGTCAATGAAGAATTCAGAGTAAATTCCAATTATTGATTTTCCTGGTCCTTGAGAACATCTCTTCTTTCTTTTACCATGCTTCTAATCTCAGGCTGAGTTTTCTTCCCTTCCAGCACCACAGCTGCATGGAGCATAACTGGTATTTCTGATTTAATCATGGACTGTAGTGCACAAAGAGCTACACTTATGCATTTATACCTTATTATGAGGAACAGGATCAACTGCAGACTCACAGATTCCAGGATAAAAACATCCAAGGGAACCACTGTATTCAGGTGGCCTACCTGTGGTGTAGTACACACCTATGGACCTCCCTGAATTTATCTGTGTTAGAAGAAGATAATATAGTTTCAGGGTCACTCTGATTTTGCTGTAAGTGCTGTAGAATCCTCTGCAATTGCTATTCCAATCTTTCTGTATTTAAATTGTGGGTCTCAGCCTAGCTTGGTTGTCCAGTTACAGACTTTAGTCTATAACATTTGTCTGCATGATCAAAGATCTCATTATCCACAAATATGTTCAGTTCCTACCCGGCCATACAGGTGAGAAAGATTAGTACTCAGATGAGAAAAGGAATATTTGAAATATTAAGCACAATATTTGTCCCAATATTGCAATGAAAGTATTGTGACTCCGCAAAGCAGCCACAACTATGAATTTTACCAGGTGTTCACAAACTTCTTCATTGTCATTTTTTCAGCCTAGAAAGGACAGTTATGCTTTTGGAATTTGCCTATTTCCCGAAATACTAGGAATTTTAATTAAGTGATTTGTACATACAAGAGCTTTGCTGTTGAATACATCCCCTCTTGAGTGAAGAAAGTGTAGAAGAGAGCCACAGAAATGCTGGAAAATGGGAAAAGTAAAGCAGAAGTCCTATGTCCTGTAGGCTAAGGGTCTGGAATCGGGTATGTGAGAAGGTAAAAAACCCAGAAAGTTCTTTAAAATGCTCCAAATATATCACTTTCAAGACTGTGGTCATTGTCAGCAATATAAGCCATGCTATCGCAATGCAGAAAGCCAAGCATGTCCTGGCTGCATCCAAAGCACCGTGGGCAGCAGGTGAGGGTGGGGATTCTGCCCTTCTGCTCCACTCTGGATAGACACCACCTGAAGGGTGGAGTGGGACTTTTGACAAGGGCATGGAGTGATAGGAGAAAGGGGAATGAGTTTAAATTGAGAGTAGGTTTAGATTGGATATTAGGATTTAATTCTTTGCTGCGAAGATGGTGAGACACAGAGAAACTGTGGCTGCCCCATCCCTGGAAGTGTTCAAGGCCAGGTTGGATGGGTCTCTGAGCAACCTGGTCTAGTGGAAGGTGTCCCATGGCAGAGGTTTGGAATGAGATGATCTTTAAGGTCACTTTCAACCCAAACCATTCTGTGATTCTATGATTCCCCATAGAAATTCTGTTTAAAATTGACAATATTTCATGTTCTAATGAAAAATAAAAAGATAATGTGTGTATCTGGACTCTGCTTCTCTTTGATTTTGTGATATCTTGGTTCTAAGCAGTTTTCTTCTATCAACAGAGCACACAAGAGTTTCCAAAGGACAGGATGAGAGATACAAGACAATTAAAGCAGTAAGTGGGTGCAATACTCTCCTTCTACTTTCACGTAAATCAGTCCTTCATTAGGATTTGAAACTGGTGAGAAGGATAGAATAGGAAAAACTGACACCCATTTGTTGCCATTAGGACTATGGTAAGTGCATGTGACTCTTCCAGAGACCCGGTTGCCACCACGCACCCAAGGCTGTGCCCCAATTGCCAACTTGTGCTTTCTAAACAGACCAAATGTGAAATGAGCCACAAACTTATTTTATGTCAGGAAAAAAAGTGTTGGGTCTCTGTAGTGCCCAGTTGCACATCAAAACTTGTATTTAATCTTGCCAATGAAAATCAAAAATTTAAAGGGGAATAAAGATTTTTATCTCCCAGAAAAAAAAGAGAATCTCTGAAGACTCACGCTGGAAAGTGTTTGGCTTTTATCCTGTGCCAGTTAGCAAATAGAGGATGTTATTTTAACTTATATTGAGTTTATAATTTTAAACTGCAATAACAACAGTATCAAATTAAAACTTCAGACAGTACTAGCTTTTGCTTGAAGGACTTGATTGTATCTCACAATGCTCAAAAGCATGTAACTTGGAAAACGATCATCTTCAAGCACAGCGGTTTTCATAGTTTTTACAAGGCCATGAAAGTATCTATTGAAATTTCCCATAAATCATGTGAAGCCTGAGATGAATCTTTCATGCTTGATGTCAGATATTCATCTTGTCCCTTGTGAGCTTGGGATACACATTCCTTTCTGGTTTTCACTCCAGCAAAAGCCGATCCAGTGCATGCAGGATGGTTCTGTGGATCTGGCTTAAAATACTACTGAAACATCATGTCTAGACCTCCTTTAGCTGTACGAATGCTAAATGTATATTACACCTTATAAAAGGGATTATAGAAGGTATTATAAAAGGCAGGAGGAGCATTACAGAAGTTCCTTTCTGCCTCTGGAGCCACACATGAGTCTTGGCCTTCACATTTTCAGGTCACTATTAGGATACCACATGGTCATGGTCTTTCTCCAGAAAGCTCTGATATCTCATTTCTGGCATCAGCCAAATGTATTTATTGAATAAGCATAGGTTCCAAGACCTTTCAAAGACATATGGGAATAAAACAAAACCAGCACAAACTGGATAAAAAACCAGGAAATGCTTATTCCAAACTTCTCACAGTTGAGAAGAATGGTATGGAAGGGAGTGTGTTTGTTTAGGAATTGTGCATTGAAGGAAAGTCCTCTCAATAGATTTTTGGGGCATTTCTCTGAAAAATACACAGGGTTGCTGCATCTCAGGGATCTCAGCTGTATTGCTGTCTCAGCAGTTTGTGGTGGAACAGATTCTGTCTGCCCAGTTCCCCTCTGAGACAGCTCATGAGCCACTCTGCAGGGGGCTGTGGTGTTGCACCAATTAATTTTTGTATAAACTAGGATGAGGACCTACATTCCCTCCATGAGCTTAACGTGATGAGCAAGTAAAACACAAACAAGCAACACTTTTGCAATGGCATTTTTATTTTCTTTATCCAACCACCTGTGGTAAAGCTGGGTGGAACTCTACTCACTAATTGCCGTTCATTCCAAACCAAACTTACCTCCAGCTGGGAGTGCTGCAGGGGTCAACAAATCTTTAGAGTGAGTCTGATAGAGCACACATCAGTCAGTATTGAGCAGGAAACTGGATAAACAAGGAGTACTTGGGATCAATGAAAAGGTCTCTCAAACAATCAAGTTACACAACTGCTTTTAGTGAAGTAAGATACATGGATTTATTCCAAGAAGGAATTGCTGGGAAGTCTAAGCTAAGCAAGAAAGGGAAGATCTCTGGAGATGCCATCGAACTACTGGGGCTCCTCTGAAATACTCAGGGATTTTGCTACCAGAAAGCAATTCTAACTACACCAAGCAGGGATGGACAGGGAGAAAAAGTGGGACAGCATCAGTCATAAGGTTGTTGTGGTTGTTTGATGGATCTGTGAAATACTTAGCAGTGTAATACACAGATAATTACTTTTGACATGAAAAGGAGCTTTTTGAGTAGATGAATGGCAAACCTGCTTATCTCCAATCTCATTAATTTAGTAGTTGTTATCATACCTGTTCCTGTCTTTTCTCCGAGACCCCTTTGAAACCCATGTGCTGTGATGTGGGAAGGGTAGAAGGAAAATGAAGGTCTGGTTGCAAAATAAAAACCATGCTTCACCATGTGTCAAGAATCTCAGCTTTTTCTCTAGTCTTTTGAAAACCAGTCTTTTACAAATTTCTCTCGAAGGAATGTATGAAAGAGATGCATCTTGAAATATCAGCTTGGCTACAGCAATAAATTGCAGCTTCATACACATTTACAGTGAATTTCCTACCCACCAAGCAATTAGTTATCTGGTAATATTTCCCCTTTGTCTCACTTGTACCCTGATACGACACCTTTGTGTTTACTCATTGGCTCACAACTGAGATCTGGAAGACATTATTGAAGAGTTACTGTACAAAGCAGACCATTAAAAAAATCCTGACCAGTTCTTGCACATTCATTTATAAGTGTAAAACACTCCTTTCATCCTCCTCTGTGCTTTGTTGTCTAGAAGGTCTCCAAAGATGCCCTCTTTCAAAGACTAAAGAGGTAATTTATTTGTTTCTCTTTGGCTTGATAGAAAATAATTAGTTATGATAGTGTGCATAGAAATTGGGAGCTGAAATTGCAATACAGGCAGGAATAAAGGTAGTAGCAGCAGTATTTTCCATGCAGTTTTTCATTCCAAGGGAAGATTGGTTGTACTTCCAGGTGATATGTGATATATATTAGACTCAATTCTTCTTTGTTTTCCAGTTTGTGGCATCTTCTTCTCTGTAAGGTCCATGTGAAAAGCTACAAACAGGTGTGATAAAATGTTACATCTGGTTTAAAATGCTATGAATGAGTTCACTGTGAGGGAAGCAAAGATGGGCTCCAGAAGCTTTGCTTTCAAATCTTGCCATTCTGGTTTGAACACATTTTTTCATATAGGCCTTATCTCTCCTTGCACCTGCATAAAAGATGGGGTAAAATGAGCCCACGTTGCACCAATCTGAATTTTAACCTCCCTCCAGGAGAGATTACTTGGTTACATGAAGCACCATGTTGTTGGCTTCACTGTTCTCAAAAAAACCTCGCAATGGATCCAGATTAGAGTTTAGGATTATAAATATTGTATTTCAGGATAAAAATTAAAGTATGACCTATGCCTAAGAAGGCATTTTTGATTTAGAAAATAAAGCTAAGAAATAGAGTAGATAGATAAGGTTGGAGAAGAGTTAAAAAGGGATGTTTTTAATGAAGATAAATAATTTCTTTGTTCTCCTTAGCATTTAATTCTCCTTCTCCCTTGGGTGTGACCTCTTCCATCCTAGTATCAACAATCCACTGCATTAATAGGATGTTTGCTCCTGTTTCTAGATGATTAATGAAAGTACTCAATCTCCAGTTCACTAATTAAAGTTGACCTTGATAAGGACAGCCTAGATGGACATTAGGGAATTGAAAGCAAGTAGGAGGAAATTCTACTTGGTGAGGATTTCTGGGTAGGAAAGGTTTATGTGATGAAAATTGACTATCTGAAGTAAGAGAAAGTGCTGAAGTTCCTGAAAATTTGATGATGTGTCACAATCCACCAGAAACCAAGCAACTTAGCCTATGTCTAGCAAAGAAGATGTGGACAACATCATGGTTCAGTGTTTATCGGACAGGAGTATCTGGGATTCCACACCCTGAATCTGCCAGCAGAAATGATTGCAAGTTTTTCAATAAATCTCAGTTTACCTACAAGCTTATAATACACAATGCTTGTGAAGAGTAATTAAAAGGGTCTTCATTTAGATGACCATATTCAGTAAAGCAAAATAGGGTTTGTGAGTAAAGCAGGGTCTTTGCCCAGAAAGTCAGACAGTTGTATTGGATCTGTCATTTGACACTTTTTCATCTGAAAGTTTCATTACTTAGACAAGAAAAGGTACAATTTATAATCAGACTAAGAGTAAACAGAGTAATGCTGAAATAAAATCATTTATTTGAAGCATGCCATGAGAAAAAAAGAATCATATTTATCAGGGAACACACTGGTGAGGAAATATGAGCCCTTTAGCCCATATGTTCAAGGAAGAGGAAATGTCCTCAAGTTTTGCCACAAGAGGTTTAGATATTAGAAAAAAAGCTCCTTTCCTGAAAGGTTTATCCAGGACTGTAAACAGCTGCCCAGTCACCATTCCTGGAGGTATTCAAAAGACACGAAGGTGTGGCACTCAGGGACATGGTTTAACGGTGGGATTGGCAGAGCTGGGATAATGGTTTGACTATATGTTCTTAAAGTTTTATCCAACCTAAAGCATTCTATGATTCTGTGATCCTATAATTGGTATTTTTAGTCTGCTACCTGTTTCCCACAACTTTGCAAATGTTGCCTGCTGCTCTCAAAAGCAAAAAATATGTAAACAAGCTTAATATCTTTCAGCAAGTTCTTAGAAGACTTGAACTCCAAAAGCTGATATATCAGCACCAGATAAAAAAGTGCACAGAGTATGTCTGGATTGAGTGACAATAATTAAAAAATAAAATCTTAAAAATTAACCAGATGATTTTGTGGCAACGAAATAGTACAATCAATCTCCAGTAAAACCTCTGCAGTGTGCTTGACACAGGTTCTGTAGCTTCAGGTCAGACTTGGTTTGCTCAGTTGCAGATCCATCTGGCTAGCAAGTTTCCCAGCTCAAATCATAAAGCATTAAAAAGTTATTCTGTTATTCCAAGCACTGATGTTCCTGTTTGTCGGTGCTCTTCTCATGCAGGGGTGCAGCACAGCTAAACAGGTCATTGTTTGACTTATGCAGCAATTCTGTGAGAGCTGGTAAAATGTTCAGAATCACTAATGCCCATTTTGTGTCCACTGGCAATGACCTCTCTGTGAGAGGCCCAGAAAAGCACAGCTTGTGCTGAGATTCACCACTAGGAGCAGCTGAAATCTCTGCTGTTGCTAGGTAGGTGTTATGGATGAAGGCAATGTTATCTGTCAGTTAAGCAAGAAATGTTCAGCATGACCATATCTCTGATATTTTATCTTTTCCACCAATCTCAATAGGCACTGCAGATGTGTGCTGGAATTTTTCTGGAGACATCCTGCATTCTTGCAGCCTCCCTTTTCTGGTAAGCACTTACTGTGGCTTCCATTGTAGTGGTCCCTGTACACCAATGACATCTCCCTCCTGGAAATTCCCAGATACACAGGAATACAAGTGGGGCAAGAGAAACAGGAGCAATGACACTGTCGGTAACAGCACCATGAAAAGCAGTCTTGAATGAATGTACTGGACATCTGACCAGTGTTCACTACCAGAGAACCTGGCTACCAAGTCCTAATGTTGTATTGAAATTTCATCAAGACAGCTTTGGTCCTGGGGTGGAAGGTGAGGGAGGTGAGCACACAAGCTGCCATGAACCTCCACAATGTTCTTAACTAATTTGCTAGACCTTTACTTCCAGTTGTTGGCGTTAATTGATGCTGTTTCTACAGATGATTCAATCAGCTGTTGTTCAGGGCCAGCTGGCTGTGTGGGGGGAAGGAAATGTCAGGGTTGTACATACATCACAGAGTAAGAAGGGTCTCATATCTTAAAAATGGGTCCAAACAAATAAGGCCTCTACCTTCATTGGCCTGCCTAAAAAATAGGGCCAGGTTTAGTATGACTGAGATGTAGAAGGCAGCAGAAAAACCTTGAACATACATCAGTAGTGCATAATTTCCTATACAAGGGTAATGGAGGGACTTTCAGACATGATATATTTGGAGAAGCCAGTGAGTGACTAATGGATGAGTAACTGCATGCTGCCTTAATTGCAGTGCCTGGATTTGTGCATGTTGAATCTCTGTGGAGACCTTTAATATGTACCTTCAGCTTTCAACCTACTTCTGAGCCTCCCCTTTGTTCAGATCCTTCCTCTACCTCTAGTCCTCTGAAGTACATGCAAATAGCACACAGGAAATACCCTGGGCCATGAGAGGGACAAGTTTGGCTAAATCTGTAATATGTCCCTCAATAAAATTCAGGGTAAGGGACTTTGCAAGCTCCCTTCTCCTGCCTTTGTTCCAAACACACCTACACCAGCTGCATTTTGCATCATGTCTCTGGGGCAAACTGCATCCTTAAGTTACTCCCTGGAGATAAAGAATGAGCAATGCCACAAAGAGAGCTGGGACTGCAGAGGAAATCTGAAAGTAAATGGGAAAAGTTAATGGGTGGCTGCAAAGCTGCAGTACCTGCTTCAAGTGTGTGACATCAGCCAGCACTGAAAAACACCAGCTCAGAGTGGCACTGCTGTCAGCTCATGCACTTCAGAAAACCAGTTTTCTCTTGGATCACATTTTTTAACAGTAAATCACAGTGTATAAAGGTGACTCTGCCATTAAATCAAGAGTCAGATAATCCAGCTATTCACTTGGAAGGAAACTTCCTTGATAATTAACATAAATAAAGCCTTTGAGGCTTGTAGGTGTCAGAGCCAAGGCTCAAGGGAGAAAGCGATAAAGGCAGGCAACTGTGGATGGCAAAACAGGAGGATCATTAAAGGGGTTGGAAATGGACCTATCATATTTAGTTTTGTTGGCAATTTGGTTATTAAAGGAATTAAAGTTTGAGGGTGTTAGAGAATAAATGGCTTGTTTTACAGTGCTGTGAAGGGAGCTACAGACTCCAGTATGTCGTACTCATCTCTTTTCAGAAATCTGGAGGAAAGGCTGTCCTGTTGGTGACTGCAGTTTGCTCACTAGGCTTCATCTTTGGAAGCAAAAAATTGCCTTATCAATGGCTCAGATTTTTTTGTTCTTCCTCCATCACATTACTTCTGTGATATAAAAATAACACCTGGCACTAGCTCAAGAACCAGTGAAATTCCCTGTTGTGGAATATGATCATTGATGTTTTTCCAGGGAAAAAAATGATAGAGCAGGTTATAGAGACTGATTCCACGGTGGTAGAGGGTAGTGGGGCAGTGCAGGTTTAGTGCACCCGAAGCAATGAGAAGCAATGGGGCAGCTGTCCCTCACTCAGACCTGCTGGTGTCTCCTCTCCACTTGGAACGTGATGGTGATGGACACAGACAGCATCTGGGTACCTGTACTCTACTTTGGGAACACCAGTTTGGATGAGACCAACTTGCAACAGCAGCTCAAATCAGGAAGGATGTTTTTAAATACCTCCTGCAGCTGCAGATTTGCAGCAGCTGTTTCAGTCCCTCTGAGGACTTTTGCTCCTATATAATCCTCCCTGTGTGAATACCTGAGATGATTGTTCTTTTTTGGGGTGCTTGGAGACATCATGGATAGAGAAAGGTGTTACTGTGACCTTCAAAAAACATGTGAGAAACTCGGTCAAAATTGAGTTTGCACAAAATTCTTGTGCTTTTAAATATCGCCTGAAGATCTGTGAGCCCTAGATGGGAGACAAGAAGATATATCCCCACCACTTGAAATTGTAAAGCATCACTCAAGGGTGCTGGATATAGTCACGAAACAAACCAGGCAGAGGAGTTAATTCAGCTGAATGTGACCAGCTTTAGTAGCTTGAAAGAAAACACATAAAGAAGGGCTTCAGCTCAGAGGTGTCTGACAGTTCCCAGGCTCTGTCTCATCTGGCTTTGGAATCAATCCAATTCAGGGGCAAAACTGGCACAATGTGCTTGGGAAGGCACCCAGAAACAAACAGGTTGGTGCCAGCACCATCACCGAGGCATGGCAGGGAGGTATCAGGCTAAAGTGTAGGAGTGAGGATCAGACAAGAGTTTGCCTGGCTTCTCTTTTATGTTTTTTCCCTGTTCCTCCTTTGTTTTCAAAGAAATCTTAGGAATCATTAAAAAAAAAAAAAAAATCTATTGACCTAAAATCCTAGAGAGGATTGATTTTTTTTTTCATGCTTTGAGAGAGATTGCTGGTGCTGGCAAGTGACTCATTAAACAATAGACTTCTCTCTGAAGCATTGCTGTGCCTGTGAGAGGAGTAAAGGAGGGTTTTCCTAGAAAAAAGTAATTTGATTTTTTCATTCAATGTATTTTAAATTTCCTTTCTTTCATTATTTTCTTGGTGTACTTCAAACTGTTTCCAGGGATTGCTGTACAACAGCTCCTATGAGAGAAATTTGTCCTTTTTTTAAAGTTATCAGTTAATTATTTAATATTTTAACAGTGGGAAAACCCTCATCTTTTAGAGAGAGAATTATGCCCTTTTTTGTGAAGCTTTTTTCTGTTAAGCCTCTGAAAATGGAGAGAAGATGAAAAACTTGAAACCAAAATCTTACCTATGAAACAAGGAAAAGTTTTGCAGTGTATTTCTATGTTGAATTGTCTCTATTTTGTCCTCCATGATACACATCATGGTGTGATTTTGCTTGAGACAATTTGGTTAATTCAGAGTGACAGCATCCCAGAGCTTTAATTTCAATTCACTCCTTGGAGGACTCTGGTTGACCTTTCCTTTTATAAACCTGAACTTACCTGGAGTGAAGGTCTGTCAAACTGTCCTTCTTCATCCAGCAAGAGGCCTTCAAAAGGGTTTATGGCTGCTCTCCATAGTGGAAGAACTGACACCTTCATGGCTGTAACCATTAGGTAATCTTGTCAGAAAAGCCAATTAATAAATGCTCAGATAATGGTGACAAATGTTAAAGTTCCACTTCTTCTGATTGCTACGGAACACTGAATGGAGAGATGTCTGAAAATTGTCTTCTGAGATTTCACTCTGCCATGGAAGCCTTTTCCAGGACAAGAGAGAATTTTTTGCAATTCTGAAACTATAAGTACAAAACGAAAAAGGAGTGTAATATAAGCAGAGTATAAGGGGAATGTCTTTTGATGGACTAAAGGGGTTATTTAATTGCTGCTTGGAAAATCCCACATCTCTTTGAGTGTGTGTCCTGTTTGAAGAATGACTTATGCTCCAAGTTTCTCAGTTTAGGAAGTTCTTGGGGTGCTCCCAGAAGAGGAAAAAACTGAGTGTTAATTTCCTCCCCCAGCACTGGCTCAGGAAACAAGAGACATCATCCTCTCAAAATCTGTCTGTAAGGCACTGGTCTGATTTAGGTGGTCTTGGTCTCACTTAAACTTTTTTGCTTAGTGCTTTCTACCAGCTTGATGTGTCTGAAGCCTGGACTCAGCCCATGGGAAGCATAAAGTCCAAACCCATAGGTGGGGCTTGGGCATGAAACTCAAGGCTGGCAGACACCAGGCCTTGTGCAAATACTAGTGGAGAAAGTAACTGGAGGTTCAGTCCCCAAATACCATGACCCATATGGGACAAGCATATAAGAACTGCTCTTCTAACTTGATGACAAACTGTCACAGAAGGAATCTCACTGTGGATCCCAAAATCTGTGGCAATGATGTGAAAAAATAAGACAGTCCTTGCCACACAGGTTCTAGGGATATGTGTATCATCATAAATGTGTGGCCAGAACATGAAACAGCATCTCCAGTTGTAAAATCTGATTGCAGTTTCATCAGTTCAACCTTCTCAGCTTGAAGGATGAAAAATATATAAACGTAGAGGTGGAGGTGACTGGGCCTCAGGCAGGTGAGGAGACAAGGGAACAGGACCAGGCAGGTCACGGGTGTTGAAGATCAGAAGCTTTCACGCACACAAGAAGCGATTGTGATATGAAGTGTGCTAATTCAGAGGGAGAAGTTCGGGTATGCACATAGTGAGAAAATGAAGGACACAATTCCTCATGGATCCTTTGACACCACAAATGAAGATTTATTTTACTGCAGCCACTCTGTGAGCTAAATTGATTTTACTAGAAGGTCTCCAACAGACATTCCACTCACTTTCCTCTATGCAATGAAGGACAGTGACAAGAAAACCTTTGAAGGTAGATGCAGGAAAGAGATTTTCATTTGAGGTGGGAGTTTGGTTCGAGTCATGTTTGAAATGCAAAAAGACTTTTAAAATCTTTTAGTCAGAGAAAGCAAATAAATATTGATGAAGAACGAAACTGAGCATATAACACCACATTCATTAGGTTGCTCTCTCCTGAGCTTCTGGGATGTTTTATGCATTTTAGATTACCCAGTTTAGCAGAGGCCATGCTAATTCCTACCACCTGGAAATGTGCACATATGTATCTATCTATTGACTGTCTTTCTGGAAGTGGGAGGTATTTATCAAGTGTATAATTTGCTCTGTAAATTTTCATTTTAAATTGAAAAATGTCTCATAAATAATGACTTGAAGCTTCAAGAACATGAGGCCAACAGTGATACAAAAAGCCATGAAGAAAATAAACATACTCACATGCAGAGAGAAACGACCACAACGAGGTCTATGGAATGCATTAAGGCAACCTTATGGCAATCTTGTTATACCATTTATGTCCCAGTTCTGCAGGGAAATTAATCCATTCAAAGTTTCCTGTTGAGTTCTCTGACAATTTTTATGGCAAATTTGTGTTGAAAGAAGTTCTAAATACTTTTTCCACAGATATACATTTATCCTGACTCCTGTTGCCTCAGGCAAATTCCATTGATTAAAACTTTGAGGTTTTCTAGAGTGGGTTTGCTGCCTTTGTGAAGGCTGTTGTATTTATGGAATAAAATGGTTGGATTGTCCTCAAACTGCATACAATGGAAAGTTATCCATGAGACTCCTCGTACCCACAACTGTCTTTGTTCCTTGACAAATGAGGGGTCCACATGCTGTTCATTTGCTAATCTCATGATCAATGCTCCAAGCTCATATGCCTCGATGCTCTCTGGGTCTCTCTGTCCCTTTGTGGGTTTTCTGGAGTTATTGGCCTGGTTGTGGCTCAGGCTTTACCTCCTTTGGAGCCCGTATCAAAGTACCTTGTTTAGTTAAGGGGGTTGAGTGCATCCATCTGAGATCTGCACAACTGATAATACACATTTACAGTCTGTTTTGATATTATCCAAGCCTAATTAAAAATCAGTGGATTTTCTGATCAGCTTTTCCATAGGAAATAATTTAGGCTCTAGATTCAAGCTGTGACAATGTTAGAAATCCTTGAATGCTTCACCAGTTTACTGCTGGCATTCCCATTGGCACATCAGTCCCCACATCGTTGTGATACTAAACTGAAGTCAGTTCTGACAGAGCTCAGCTCATTGCTTTCACCTTGAAATGAAAGTCAAGTTGGAAAACTGCTGAAACCAGCTGTTTGTTGCAGTTTTTTCACAGTGCCTGATTGCTTCCTGGATGTCCGTGACGCCAGAGTTGCCACGTTGGCCTGATCCTGCCTCCTCAGCACTGGGTCTGGGGGAGGGCACAGCAAAATTTAACACGAAAGAGATACCACCACTTATGTCCTTTGATATCTCAGGCTGCTGTTTGCCTTCATTCATCTGTTTTTCAACCTTGGTGGTCTGTTTCAAGCAATGGAGCAACCCCTAAAATTAAAGGGGACTTGTGTGTGCCCAGAATTGCTGCTTGCTGCAGTGCTATCATGGCTGGCTCCTGGCATTGCTTTCAGATTCATGTAGTCTTGTCACTCTCTACAACTCCCTCAGAGGAGATTGTAGCCAGCTGGGGGTTGGCCTCTTCTCCCAGACAACCAGCAACAGGACAAGAGGAAATGTCCTCAGGCTGTGCCAGGGGAGGTTCAGGTTGGACATCAGGAAGAATTTCTTCACTGAGAAGGTCATCAAGCACTGGAATGAACTGCCCAGGGAAGTGGTGGGGTCAGCACAGAAATGACTGGACATGTCACTTAGTGCCGTGGTTTGGGCTTGATGATCCTGGAGATCTTTTCCATCCTTAGTGGCTCCAGGATTCTATGCTTCTAAGGTTCTATGAAAAGCCAGGCTACGCAAACCTGTAATGCACACTGGCTGTTGTTCTGACTTGTTTCCTTCTGTTGGCAGTCCATGTGCTTTCCATTAGAAAAGGAGGTGTTAGATACCAGAATGTGGGGATATCCTGCATTGTACAATCACTCTCATTTCTCCTATATTATACACAAAAAGAAATTAACCCTTTGGCATGAAATTATAATATTTAGTAACCACAATGAGCACAGAGATCCAGAAATGTTAGAGGTACAACCAGTTAAGGACGAGATTCCAGCTGAAAGCTTCATGTGTTTAAATCCCACTTTAATTCAGGAATGTTTCCTGACTTTCATGAATATCTGTGTTATTCATATGCTTTTGCTAAATACCGTTAATGAAAACTTTTCAATCTGTGCCCTGTTTTCAAACTGTTCCTTTCAAATCATCACTATTCATCATATGTGTGAGCTCACGTGGTCTGGTTCTTTGCAACCTGCTTGGATGCCTGAGATATATTCACAGGAAAATAATGTGCAGTATTTCTTCAGTGCAATCTGTTTAACATTCAGAAACGTTTTCAGATTGGGAAACAGTTCTCCAATTCACAACTAAGCAGGAGAAAAGTGAGACCTGTTGAATAGAAGAGCTCTAAGTTAGAATCTAAATTAGATTCAATTATTCTGAAATACGTCCATGAATATTTTACTTAGCCAAAAGTACGCAGTAAAATATTTAAAAAGGTAGGCCTGACCCAAGATAGAAATAACTTCAGTGTTCAGTATGAATAATGGCAGAGACTTGATGTGGCTGGATTTCTCTCTGCATTTATATTATGCCCTTGGACAATACCAGCATTTTTCATTATTGCAATACCTGACACCACAGAGATGCATAATCTTTACCAGTGAATGTGTTTGAAGATCCAAGGTCCAACAGCACCAAAACATGGGTTTCTTTCCTCAGTTGTGTTAGGTTTAACTTAAAGATTAGCCTGACCACATCCACATTTTCCCCAACTACTCTTTCACAGAATACCAGAACTAGAACCAGGTTCCTCAATTCCCAACACCATGCTCTGAATTTGTTTTAAAAGCTACCTTCTCAAAGTTATTAATTTCAATCAAACTTAATTAAAATATGGGGGGGTATAATGTTTGAAATTATAATTTTTTTAAGACTTGCAATGATGTAATTGATTTTTTTAAAATTTTCATTATTTTCATTCATTTAATTTCATTCATAAATTGCATGAATGTTTTTGACATAATAATTTTGTAATGGCAATAATGTGAAACATCCAACATATATTTGTTTGAAGAAATTGAAATTTATTCAATTATCAAAAGAACTGCATTTATGCAGTGCTTTTGCATTTTTTTTTTTTACCAAAAGCAGTTTGTGTAGAAATTCTATAACAAAAAAAAAGGGAAAACTATTTCAGAAGGGAAGAATTATGTTTTGACAGTTGCTTGAAAAGAAGAAAGAGATTATAGTGCCAGAAAATGAGAGTCGTGAGGTGCTGAGCTTTCAAAAATGACGTGGAGATTGTATTGAAGAAGATAATACAGAGTACAGAAGACACACAGCTGAAGAGTGGAAACTGGACAGAAAGTGTGCTTTGGTATGGTAATCTGTTGAAATCCTCAAGAAGTGAATCAGAGCTCTATTTTAATAGAATATGAATGATTTATACGAATCTCACAACCTACTCTCAAAAAACATAAGCAAAAAAACCCCAAAGCGTTCTTAACCTTTTGACACCTTCAACTCCACATCACATCTCTGCTGTGAAACTTTAATGTTCTTTCAGTCTTATCCCCATCTGCAAAATGATTATGGCAAGTACCTGAACCTCTTTAGCAAGTCTTACAACAGCTCTTTTTATTTGTTCCGCTTTGTGGTTTCTGCAAGTAAAGTACAGTCAGCACCATTTAAGGGGGCCGTTTGAAGTCAGATGCCTTGTACTTTTTTTTGGTGGCAATAACTATATATACTCTAGTAAATAGAAGGTATAAAAGCACAAGTGTAAGTGGAAAACCTTGATCTATGCAGGCTCCTGAGAAGCATTTAGGCATTAACTCAGGAAGGAATAGTGTGGAAATCTTGCATATTCTTTCACTCTTCATTTCCTTGGTACCTAAAAATATTCCTTAGCTTCACCATTAAGCCAGGCGTGATGAGGGCAAGGTAAGCCAGCATGAAAGCAGAGGTTGCTCTTCTTTCTCAGAACGAAAATATCCAAATAAATCAGTATGTACTGACATGCATAACCAAGGATCTGGGCTGTGTTCAAGGAAGCTGTGAGCTGGGGGTGGTTTCTTGGAAGTGGAAGAGGATTTTGTGTAACTTAGGGGAAGAAGCACTATTTTGGGCAGTGTCTCTTTCAACTGCAAGGAGCACAGAATTTGGAGACTCTCGTTGCTCCAATAAACCTCAGTATCCAACAATTAGCAAATCCTTGTTAGGAGCTTTTTTCTCTGAATGCATTCTGCACATTTGTGTCTTCTGTTTTATTCAAGTACAAATGAAAACTACAAAGATTATTCTTTTTTCTATTCATCTTTTTTTAGTGAAACAAGTTAATCAAAACTATTTTTAAATTTTATTTTTTCCCCTTCACCGCTCTCTCTCAGCTTCAGTTGATAGGTTTCCAAGCCTTCTTTCTCATGTCCTGTAAATAAAACAAAGGGATGAGAGTTGGAATATTTCTGATGCACTTATATAAGAAGCACAGGGAACAAATTCCAAAGGAGACAATCACAGATGTCCTCAGTATGGAAGACTACATTTGGCTTAAGTTCCAGAATTAATGACTGTGCAGTTAGTTATTGTTAAAATTGGATTTACTGCCAATTTTGTTAAAAAGCACCAGTAATTAATATTGAAAATATTTTCTTCCTATATAAGCTAATGCGGTTATATCTTGGGAGTCAACTTGCATCGTGATTTGATTGCTACAGCCCAGATTTTATTGGCATCTTTGGTTATTCTTTTCAAATAATTGTTTTAGTGTTTTCATTTGATCAGTTAAATTTTTAGTTACTGAAAAAAAAGGTATTCTGATGCCAAGTAGAAGTAGCTCATGTATAACAGAAACTGATAATTTAGTGGAATGACTGTTCTGGAGGATGAGCAGAGCTTGGAGAGAAAAGCTAAGGACCACGACAGTCAAAGCTGCTCTTTGGAGTACAAATGAGGCTCCTTTACCACAGCATAATGAAAGAAATGGGACTCGAAGTTACTCAAAGAAACCTTTCTGATCAAGAGAGGAATTTATTACACTTGAATCAGATGCTAACAAAGAAAAAAAATGTCTCCTTTTCAAACTAGTTTCTTGGGAAATTATAGAAATTATAGAACCAGAGAATCATAGAATGTTCTGCATTGGAAAGGACCCACAAGGATCATCCAAGTCCAACTTCTGGCCCTGCACAGGACAGTCCCCAAGAGTCACACCATATGCCTGAGAGCATCTTCCAAACTCTTCTTGAACTCTGTCAGGCTTGGTGCTGTGACCACTTCCCCAGGAAGCCGTTCCAGTGCCCAGCCACCCTCTGGGTAAAGAGCCTTTCCCTAATATCCAACGTAAACCTTCATTGCCAGGACTGGACCCCTCAGATTCTTATCCATGGTTGCCAGAGAGAAGAGACTGGTGCTGGCCCTCCTCTTCTTGTTAGAGAGCTCTTGACTGCTATGAGGACTCCCCTCAGTCTCCTCTCCAGGCTGAGCAGACCAGCTGACATCAGCTGCTCCTCATGCAGCTTCCTCTCAAGGCCCTTCACCATATTCACAGCCCTTCCTTGGATGCTCAAGGAGATAAATATGGTCTGCAAGGCTGTTAATAAACATGTTGGGATATGCAGAGGAAGCCACAGCAGGCTTTGTTAGCCACAGGAGGGCTCAACTCAACTTCAGTCAAGATTATGATGATGGCAGGAACTGTAGACCCCCTTCTCCTTTCTCTGTCTGCTCTCATGAGGAAGATAAGACGCTCACTTAAAAGACACCCTTGCTACATCCTGAGCAGGAGTACGTGGGATCATCAGCTTTAAACTGACAGATTTTCTAGCTGGGTTTCAGTGTCTTGTTGGGGGTTTGTTTATGTTTTTGTTTTGTTTTTTTTCATTGCTGCTGTTGTTGCAAAACTGGGTGATTTTATGACTGTCTGATGTAAGGCTCAAGTCCCAAGTCCATCACTCAGAGAGTCTGTGGTCTAATAACTCCCAAGAGTCAGCCAAAACTCTTTATAACCCCATCTTCTGATTTGAATTGTATAGACATGTTTCTCTTCCTGCTAAAACTTTGATGAACTTCCCCTCAACAGCTGCATGGAAGAAATAGTTGATGGAAAGCTCAATTTCAAACTGATGCAATAGAATCCAAACTATCTTTCCAGAACCAAGGTCTTGCTAATTGCCCTATAGCTCCTTCTTAATGTCTGCAAATAAAGCATTTAAACAGGTTTCAAATTGCTTCTCTTGAAAGCTGGATATTAATTAAGTTTGTTCCTATGAAAGCACCTTATGCATCTTTGCCCACTCACTTTCTTATTTGTTTATGCACTTGCACTATAAAAATAATTCATTAAAAGAAAAATGGAAATCATGTTCAGATGCAGAATAAAGTCTCCTCAGTTACTGAGCTTGAAATGCTTCCATAAAAAGCAGTGCTTTCTGACGAGACACATTTTGTAATGTTTAATGAAAGGTAAAATGAAGACTTAAAAAAAATGATAGATCATAAAAAATCCCATACTTAATGCAGCACAAGGGAGAGAGATTCATGGTTCTGGTGCATGCACATTTAGCAAGGGTTTTCTGTGGCATATCTTCTTTAACTCAATTGACTTTGCAAAATCTGTTTTAGGTGCAGAGTAGCAGTGATTCAATTTTTTTTTATTCTTCATATTACCACTCAATTATCTTCCTTTTGTAATTTTTAAATACATATATACATGATGTGTGTGATATGTACGTATGTCTTTGTCATATTCAAGTAAACAGCTAGACTGAGCCTTCTCTGTTCTAGCATCCTCTAAATTTCTACAAATGTGGTTTATCCCTTGTATTTTGGTTTTTCTTTTGATTCTTTGTTTATTTAGCTAATGACTATGCTTTTGTTTGAGATCCTCTGAGTAGGGCATCTCACAGATCCCATGGCCACGATAGGTAGAGGATGCTTGAAGACATTTAAAACTTGACTTGACGTGAACAACCTGGTCTAGTCTAACCATCTTTGAGTAGGAAGTTAGATTAGGGACCTCCAGAGGTCCTTTCCAAACCAAATTACCCTGTGATTCTGTGATACTTTATTTTCTTTAGGCCAGCTGGAACACTGCTGGTATAAAGCTGTTAACAAAAGTTGATTACCTGTATGATTTAGTTTGGAAGGGAAGAACTCAGCAGCCTTTGCCCCAAATGCAAAGGAAGGCAAATCAACTCTTCTGTAGAAAAGACATAAATGGACTGTCTCAATCCTTATAATTTAAAATTAATAAGAGAATAATGAGATTTAAATTGTTCAAGAGATATTAAAAATGAGTGGACTTCAGAGACAACTGATTGATGATAAAAGGAGGCAATAATAAGATTATGAATAGTGAAGTAGTTCTTTTTGCTCAGAAAGTCTTTTGCTGAAACTGAGTGAAGTGTGAGGGCAAGATTTTGGATCTAGGTTAGCAGACTTATTATTTGGCTGCAAAAGATATATATCAAGTCTTGTTTTGGATGACTCGTGACAAATTTATTCATTCTCTCTTATTCCAGTCACCAGAACTGAAAAACATTTCAACAAAAACATCTACTCAACTAAATGAATTGAGCTGTGTCACACACTGGAAATGTTGGAGTTCCTGTGTCATATATATATGAACTTTTCCCTCTAGTGTAGCATGTAAAAAATCCAGGTACCTTTTCTAAGTGGCTATAAGCTCCACATTAAAATTCGTCTCCTAACAATTCAGTGCATAATTAATTTAGAATATTGCAAAAACATTTCTATGAATTTATCTGTTAAGTAAACATGGTCTGGCAGTCTCAAAGGCCAGATTCTTTCCAGAAGAAATCCAGAATCAGCCCTCAGGGAGACACTTGAGAAATCTGGGTACAAAACTATAAAGAGGATGTAAAGATTTTTAAAGGAACTAATAGGTCTAGGAAATTAATGCAATGGAATTTGAGAACTTTATAATTTATAACTAAAAGTTCTAGCTTAAACTTTATAATTAAAAGAGAATCATCAGATTAAGAAGCTTATTTCTGTAGCTATTCAAAGCTAATTCTTGCAGGTCATTGCATCTGTTGTTTTCACCAAAGATAAAAAAAAATAAGATCACATCAGCAGAAGTAAGTGATGAAAAAAGAAATGAGGTTCATTATCAAGGTAGAGGAGTACTGGATTAAAATACAAAAAGATTTTCTTCTCATGAAGACTAGAAAAACTGCCATAGGATGCAATTTGGAGGAAGGTTTAGCAGTTTTAAAGGTCTGTTGTAAAATCAAGTCTTCTCAGCAGAAAACAAAAGAGAGGGAAGATGCACACCTTTAATTGGCTCACAATGACTGTGACCCACCAGAGCCAGCCTGCCAGGAGAAAACATACTGGGGTGTTTTAGGTGGGATTTCTCCACATCCAGAGGGAAATTTTAGTGCCATTGTAACTGACCTGGAGGACAATTTATATCTTTCACAAGCATTATTCAAGAGGGCTATTAAATTTAGAATATGGTTACTAGAATGAAAGAATAGAAATACTATGTTAAAAAAAATTAGATATATATAAAAGCCTCTTTTCTTCTGACCAGCAAAATGAAAGCTAGAAGGAGATGTAATTATTGTTTATAAATATCTCAAAGCAGGTAAATTCCAGGAAGAGATAGAAGCCAAAGGACAAATGGAGTATAAATTGATCATAAATATGGTTAGGCAGGGAATTAGAAGCAGCCTTGGAGGAAGGATATTAATGCAGATCAGCTGTTCTCTTGGAGTAGTAGGTACAGATCACATAACTAATTTCAAGAGGGAGTTTGATAAATGCATGACTAGTGTGATATGACATGACTTCCTGTGATGATTGAGGGCTGGAACTGATTACCCAGGAGATCAGTTCCTATGTGGATAGATAATTGGTGGAGAGAACAGGGAATAAGCCAAGCAGCACATAGAATTGGGACCTGGATAGAAAGAAAGCCAGGGACTGGAATTCATTTACCCATTTAGAAGGTAGATATATGGTTTAAGAGAGTCTTTTATGTTCACCCTGTAGACAACACAGAGGAATCAGCACTTTCAAAGGGCAATTCATCCCACCAAAACAGCAGCATATAAAAACAGGGTATTTATCCTGTGCAACCTGCTCTAGGTGAACCTGCTTAGCAAGGTTGGTCTAGATGATCTCTGAGGTCTTTTTCAACCCCAGCCAATCTGTGATTCTGTGATATTTTGATTCTGTGAGTCATCTTGTGAAGAGAATTATCTTTTTCCAAGTCCTTCTTTGTTGAAAGTAGCAAGAACATAAAAGGCAATCTTACAAGCCTAGATTTTCAATGGCTGTAGTTAGTTGAAATGAATCTTGCCATATCTAAAGGAAAATGTGTGAATAAATGGGGAGATATAGAGGGAGATGTGAGAAATTCTTCTGCAGAGAGGAAAAGGAGGACAGTGATTTAACCTAATTTCTGTAGTTTTATAATGACCTTGATATTTATTCAACATATAAATTACATTTGCAAGTGATTTCCTTGGCAATAGAAGTGAATTGATAACGACAGTGTGTGCCTCAGAGAAGTCCTGTTAAATATGTGTGTTGGAAGAGTTGGAAGGTGAACATCTAAGTTTAGGAAAATCATTCTTTTCTAATTTTCTATCAATGTTTCTTAAAGTTACAAAGCTGTTGCTACCTAATTTTCAATGCATTTGTTCTGAGGACAAATGGAAGCTTATACATATATTTTAAGAAATTAAATTTTGAACCAACTGTCCTCTACCACATTTACTATAAACCCACACTTGTTTCGTATGTTAATCTGGGTGCTGAGTTCTGCAAAATTCTGCAATTTGTCCTCTGGTGTATCCATAGGATTATGGGTTTTATTGGAAAGGACCTTAAGGATCAACTAGTTCCAGCTTCTCTGGGATACTTGAAAGGGGTCTACAAGAGGCATGGAAAGGGACTTTTGATGTGGGTATATAGGCGTAGGACAAGAGGTGATGGCTTTAAACTGAAAGAGAACAGGTTTAGATTGGACATTAGGAAAAAATTCCTACTGTGAGCATGGTGAGACACAGGAAAATGTTGCCCAGATAAGCTGAGGATGCCTTATCCCTGGAAGTGCTCAAGGCCAGGCTGGATGGGGCTTTGAGCAACCTGGTCTAGTGGAACGTATCCCTGCCCATGGCAGGATGGTGGGAACTGGATGGTTTTTAAGGTCCTTTCCAATCCAAACCATTCTATAATGATTCTATGATTCTTATTGCCCTTAACATCTCTGGCCAGAATTATTTTCATATGGGCATTACTGTTTCTAACCTAATCCCTGTTTGCTTAGAGAATTTCTCTGTATTTTTTTCCAGATTACCTGTACTCACTTCAACCCTCTGCAGGCACCCTGTTTATGTTTAAGTTTGTCCAGGAGTTCCTTGTTCATCCATGCAGGTGTCCTGGCATTTTTTCCCCACTTCATTGTGATGTATTGCTCCCAAGGCTGGACAAGGTGATCCTTAAATGCTCACGAACTTTGTTGGGCCCCTCTTCCCTCCAGGGCTTTATCCCATGGTACTCTACTAGGCATATTCCTGAAGAGGCCCAAGTCTGCTCCCCAGAGGTCCATGGCAGTGAGCTTGTGCACCCTCCACACTGCCCTAAGGATATTGAACTCCACTATTTCATGGTCACTGCAGCCAAGGCTTCCCTTGAGCTTCACATTCAGCCCCTCCAATGTATTCCAGGAACCTCCTGCATTGCTTATGCCCTGCTCTGTTCTCCCTCCAACAGATATCAGAGTGTTTGAAGTCCCCCATGAGGACCAGGGCTTGTGAAGATAAGGCTGCTGCTACAGGTGCTTGATCTTTCTGGTTGGGTATCCTGTAGCAGACCACACTATAATGTCACGTCTCCTTGCCCTTCCTTTAATCCTGACCTGTAGGCACTTGATTGACTCCTCATCCATCCCCAGGTGAGGTCCATGCGCCCCAGCAGGTCACTGGCACAGAGCCCTCCCCATCTCCCCTGCCTGTTCCTCCTAAAGAGCCTGTATCCTTCCACCCTAACACTCCATTGCCATAGGAGCCATCCCACCACGTCCCTGTGGTGCCAATAAGATCACAGCTCTACGGGCTTGTGCACAGCTCTAACACCTCTTGTTTATTCCCTGTGCCAACTCACTGGCTAGAGGGGCTGAAATTCCTTTGTGGGGCTCTTCAGGGGCTCTTCTGATGACCTCTCCAGTCTCTGGGCATCTCCTGCTAGCACTGGCATCCAGCTGGTGGGATGGATTGAGATTGTTTTCCCCTGCCCTATTAGAGGCAATTACTACAATACAGAAAGTGCACTTACAACAGCGATTTGCAATTTCCTCCAAACCACACAGACATCAAAGCTTGTGAGACACATGAATGAACAATTTCAAATGCATGCCAAATTGGGCAAAAAGACAAGGGGCAAGATCAATAGCAAATACCAAACAAAAGGAAAATGTTTCTTTCTTATGTAAAGGAACAGTGATTCTTAGCAAAGATCCTTAGATGTTGTATTGTTCCTGCCATGCCATGCAAATGAAAGAATTCTATCTAATTTCTGCAGGGAGTTGTTTGTCTGAGAGTATTCTTTTCTTAGCTGTGACCAAAAGCCAGTTCAAAGTTACTTTGAAAATACCTGTCACACAAGCACACACAGGCACGCCCTTTGTCTTTTCGCTTCTTCTAGAGGTCACACACTTCAGCTGCATCTTCCTACCTCCCACACTACCGTATGCAAACCATTAAAATGGAAGAACTACTGACACCTCCAGGCTGAAATACTGATATCAGCTGTTACCCTCTCCCAAGGCAGGTGCTCACAGCAGTGCTGGTCTCTTGTGTCAGGTGGCAGAAGCCAACAAAGAAGCTTCTACCACTGCCTTCTACGGTTTCCCTCACCTTGTCACAAACTCTGTGTCATCCTAGCTGAAGTGATACAATCCCTCATGGCAGAAGTGGGCTCTTCTCACCAAGAAGGTTAAAAATCACAAACTTCATGTTCTGACCATCACAACCGATGTCTCAGCTATATCACTCTTCCTTCCAGGGAAGAAAATCTGGGTATTTTGTCATTTTAGAGATGAAGGAATTGAATAGAGGTGTACGAGGTACTGTTGCTGCATCCACTCATGCCCCTATTTCCATTTCCCATGCAAGCAATAATTGAGGGACAGAATCAATATAAAACTCCTTCTTATGCCCCATGTTTCAAGCACTCAAACTACAGCAGGTAACACACAGGGTTATCTCAGCCAGAGTTATTTGTCCTTAAAGAAGTGGATGTCCAGCTGGCTTCCTAGCAATTGGCCATTACAATGGAATATTCACTGCATTGAATTTCCTGAGCCTGGGCAAAGTTGGCTTGGTTGGGCTAGTTTGCTGGCACATTTGCATTCTGCAGCAGACAGAGGTTTGTTTTAATTACTTAGAAGTGTTGCATGCACACAAATCATTACCAACCATTTGCTTGTAATGCAGACACACTAGGGGAAGAGCTTCTGCGAAGCTAGTATGACTAGGCCAGTATTTTACTGTGATTGATACCTTGCAACTGAAAAATCAGAGAGTTTTATTACTTTTTTTGATTGTTTTTGGCCTCCCAACTGCCCCTAGCATTCTGGCTTATATATTTGACCTGCACATCTGCAACAGAATGAGAAAATAAGAGGACTCCCTTCACGCAAGCCACTCTCCCTCCAGCACTGGAGCTGCAATGTATTTTAAATGTTTAGAGCAAAGGAAAATATTAGGTAGAGTTACTATAAAAAAAAAACCAAACCAGCTGGTGTTTAAAGTACTCCTAAAGCTTTGTCCAATATTCATTAATACCTAGTTGGAGTCACAGAAAATCTTAGGTTGGAAAGGACCTTTAGGAACATCAAGTCCAGCTGCTAACCCAGCATTGCCAAACCCACCACTAAACCATGTCCATGAGTGCCACATTTACATGCCTTCTAAATAGCTCTGGGTATGGTCACTCAACCACCTCCCTGGGCAGCCTCTTCCACTGCTTGACAACACTTTCAGAGATTAAATTCTTCCTTATATCCAATCTATAGCTCCCCTTCAAGTCACAACTTGATCTCAATTCCTCTTGCCCTATCACTTGTTACTTGGGAGAAGAGGCCAACACCCACCTGGCTACAAACTCATGTCAGGGAGTTCTAGAGAGCAATAATGTCCCCCCTGAGCATCCTTTTCTCCAGGCTAAAAACTCCCAGTTCTCTCAGTCTCTCTCTAGATCCTTCCTCAGCTCTGTTGCCCTTTGGACATTCTCCAGCCCCTCAAAGTCTTTCTTGAACTGAGGGGCCCAGAAGTGAACTCAAGGTTTAAGATGTGGCCTCGCCAGTTCCAAGTCCAGGGGGGTGATCACTGCTCCTGCTGGTCCCAACTGCTGCTGATACAATCCAGGATGGCATTGCTCTTCTTGGCCACCTGGGAACACTGCTGGTTGGAGATACTTGTGGTTGGACAGTGCCTGGGGCAACCACCAGTAATAACTGATGTGTAAAGAGAGTCTGTGTTCAGACGTCTCATCTGCAGTCATGCCAGTTGTACAAACACAAAGTAAATGGTTGTGCCTACTCAGAGCCATGTAAGTGGTTCTGACTTCTTCCTCGATGGATGAGACATAAAAGTTGGCTGACACAAACAGGAGGACTGGATGGAAGGGAAAAGGAAAAGCTTTTGGCTGTCACAAGCTGCAATAATACACCCCAGCTGTGTGCTCAGTTTTCAGTCCGTTGGTAGCAGAAAGCAACAGCAGCTCCAGTTTACTGCATAGACAATCTCTGATGTGATAGCCAAGAATTTCACAGCCTCGTACAGTTTTTTCTCACAGCCTGCCTTTTTGTAGGATTTGTGACACCTTGGAGAGTGGCTGAGGCCAGACTTGGTGCAGAGGCTGAGGAGATGAAGTCATTTGGGCTGGACCACTGCATTGTTTTCAGGGAGATGGAAGTGGCCGAACTCTGCACTGCATAATGGATTATTGCAAGTCCTTGGAACTGTGGTAGCTGACTGTGTGTATCCTCTTAATCCATTGCATTTTGTCTTTGCTAGAATCCAGGTTTGGTTAAATCACTGCAGGGTAAGAGCACGAACAGACTGTTGCTGCAGGCAGAAAATGTGTTGTACCAAATCTGACTGGCAGAGGAGCTGCTCTGTTCTGGAGCAGCAGCAGGATGATCCACAGCACCCAAAGTGACTCAGGAGGTTGTGTTTGGGCAAATGAATTTTATTCTCAAAGTAACTGAGTCACAGGAAAATTCCTTGGCTTGCTTGAAGAACCCCACAGCATGTAAGACATCAGGGTTAACAGGAGACTTTTGATTGTCTAGTGGTGGTTAGAGAGCAGCCAGAACATGGTGGGGAACGAGAATCTGGAGATGTCTTGTGTGTTAGGATGTTTAATGGGATGTACAGGCATGTTTCAAAATGTAAACCCTCAAATGAAACCCTGATGTTTCTGGCGATTTCAGATCTTAAATCTTTAGAAGACTCATATTTGCCCTCTCACCATATTTTAGCACTTCAAGCTTACTTCTCCTCATAGTCCCAGCAACTTTCAGTGATGTGACAGGTATGAAAACTCCCAACTAATTTCATGTAAGTCCTTCCACTAATTCCAATAAAAATGTAAATCACCATTAGCAATTTCTTTGCATGGTTATATACCAAAAAGGAGCAGAATGGCACTGCTGTTTTAATAACCTAGAATGAAAATAAGGGCGTACTATGCTGATCAGAGGTTTAAAATAAATGTACCTGCTCTAAAATCTAGGCAGCAGTTCACTGTACAAGTATGATATTTAATCACAGCAGGGTGGTCAGGCTTCTGGGGACGTTATAGCTGTGTTAAGACTAAAAATAGAGATGAGTTAGTACCAAAGTACCAACCTGCTTTCTCAATGATGTGTACTCAAATGTTAAGCACCTTAACCTAGTGCCTTAGAGACATGTGGCTTGAATATTTATTATATGCAAAGTGCTAATAACATTTCATGTAGTGAATGCCTCTGATAGAGCATTAGCTGGTGGTAGAGCTCTTGTTCACCTGGGGAAACAAACTCTTTACAACAGTTTGAGCTGGGTTTTATACTCATGCAATCTGCCTGTCCTTGGGTGGCCTCCAAGCTGTGTGCAGAGCTTGAGGGGAGTTTGAACACTGAGCCAAGGTCAGGAGAATGGATGGGAAGCTTGGAAGAGGGAGGGCTGAGGTTGGCTGAGATTGTTCCCAAACTTGCTTTCCATGAAGCAGGGACAGGATAGCCACAGTGTGCTCCTGCACAGGGAAAACCATGCCTTTAGGCTCTCTGATCTGCCTCCTGCAGCCACTAACTCTCTGTGCAGCTTTTGGCAAGACCACAGGCTTGCAGGAGGTGCAGGAAAGATATACTTAAGGGCTGGAGCTGTTTGCAATAAAAATCCTCCTCCAGGGAAGATGGAAGTACATTTGCCCCTTCTTCTCTGAGGCAATCCTGAAACCTCGGTGTGCTCTTCTCCCCACCGTGGCAGCAGAACGTTTGGGCTGCCTGACTGTAATTAGCACTTTGCTGCCAATACAAAGTGAGGAGCAGCACTTTGTTGATGGCTCATGAAATTATGTGGGATAGAGCAGAGCCATGTAGGTGGTTCTGACTGGAGCTGCCAGGACCAACTAGCAAAATGACTCTTTCTGCAGGAAATGAGGAAAGGGGGGTTTATTCCATGTTAAAAAGCAAATTACAAAACCTAAATTGCTCTTTTTTGGAGCCTTCATCTGGTACGTTCTAGTGAAAACAGAATTATTCGTGTTCTGTCTGGCAAGAAATAATTTCATCCTACCACTCTACTTTTTATGAGAGCTGGAGATAGGACCTGATTTGGGAATATCTTGAGGAAACTTCCAGGCCTTGGACGTATAGTATGAGTCCTCATGTTTATGCAATGGAAAGCCCAAGGACCGTGCTTTAATTGCAGTTTCTTACATCCTTCCAGAGGCACTACTGGAGCTTCAGAAGGATTACTAAGACTAACAACATATGGGACCTGAGTTCAACACATTTATTAGGGAAAGAAAGTGCTGAATTCACTTCTGCTGTGATCATCACCTTTTGTGTTTGCTTTGGCAGACCTTTCAGGGAATAAGCACATCACCACATTGTTACATGATGACATTTCTCTCCTAAGTGTCTTTTAACTCAATATTGACACTTAAGAGGCACTTTAGAACTTGCAAAGAACCACATAGGTATTTAACTTGGGCCTGATTGTCAGATTTTCTGCCTGGTCTTTAAATGGATATGGGTTTATTTGTTGCTTGCTACTTAAATTTTTAAAATTTCTATGATATGCCTGGTTGAGAAAAAGGAGGTTTTATGTCTTCAATTGCATTTCAAAGTGAAGGTTCATGATCTCCAGTTGCATCTTTTTTGTGCCTGTTGCTTTGTCCCATTTCTTGATGAGCACCACACTACAGTACCTGCAGACTGATTCTGTTTTTGGTGTTGGGCTTGCTCCATTCTGTCCAGAATTTCCAGAGATCCTAATAAATCCTTACCCTTTTTCTCACAGCTTCTTTCAGCTTGGCATTTGGACTTTGCTCCTAGACGTGTGTGGCTGACCCTGGGAATGGTTCAGAGGATGTTCCTGTGGAGTCCTGCTCTGTAATGCTTACTGGCTACTTGAAGTTTGCTTTCAAAACCATATTTTCTCCCCTCCCATAATTTGTGAGTCTTCACAGACTAAGATATAATAGAATAGACTGTTTCACTCATAAGTGAGGAACCACAATGATCATCTCATCCATCTGCAAATATTACCCCTGAACCAGCCTGCCTGTTAATGTAGTGAAATATACAGGAATGCATGCAGGAAAATTGCGGTGGCTGGTGAGCCTACAGAACAAGGAACAAAGAGAGTTCACTGGTGAGACAGTCCCTAGTATCGGAGATCCTCCCTAGGTTACAGTGAACAGAAGAGGCTTCTCCCAGGATGCTCTGTTCTGCTGTGTTGTTGTACCCCACTTCTGCTTCCCTGGTTGGCTCGTTAGCCTCTCTGCCCCTTGTTACCTTATATGTCCCACGCCCTAGAAGGTTCTGCACTCCAGGTTCCCCCATTGGCCCTTGCCCCATTGCCACTCCCTCAGAGTTTCTCTATTGGTTCCCATTCCCAGGTCCTACCTTTGTACTGCCTTCATGCCCTCAGACCATTGGTCTCTGAAGCTCGATCCGCTCCCGTACTTAAACCTGGACCCTCCATTGTTCTCTGTCTTTGGAACCCTTCACGGTGTGGCTGCAATAAACCTCGTCCGTGGAACCCCTTACGAGGACCCTTCCTGCCTCTTTGCTGTTGACCCAGTTCACTAGAGCTGTCTGTGCGTGTGTGCGTGTACGTGTGTGAGTGTGGGCTGGTCCTGCTGAGTGGCTTCGCTTTGGAGACGCTTTTAGGAAGGTTGCGGCGCCTCGCGCTCCGGCACCTACAAACTGCGCGGCCCGCGACAGAAAATGAAACTTCCTGTTGGATTTCCACCTTTATTCTGGTTCACTGTGAGGTTTTCTGTGATGGTTTTTCAGTTTATTTGTTTCCCCCACCTCACCCTTCTTACCTCTGTGGATTGGGGCAGAGGGGAAGGGAGAGGAGTACTTTTCATGAGTAATGAATGGTTCTGAAAACTCGTCTCAGTTGGGAATGATATACCAACAGCATGCAATGTCCCAAAATCACTGGAGAGACATGAGTGCTGTAGCTGACTCTGAGCTCCCTTTATGAGGTGTTTAATCCTCTCTGTTGACCTGCACTGACTTGATTACTGCCTAACTTAGATGGTTGAAAATATTCTGCTCTTGTTAAGCATTACAATGGATGCCCAAAGTAATCATTTTATGTTTGGCCCTTTCTTCCACAGCAATAAGTGGTATTTTAGAATTCCTGTGTCTAATGGATGTTATTAGGATACCTGAGGTGCTTTGCCGCCTGTCTTAGAGAAGCTGTATGATAGCTGAGATTGATGTGTGTTGACAAAAGAGATCATACCCTGAATTATTATTCATATTACAATGAGATGTAGAGTGCTCAGCTCCATTGTGTTAAATCATGCATGAAGTTAAAACAACAGAAGATTGCTGCTTTTTGCAGTCTTGGAATAAAACAAGCAAAGGATACAACAAAGACAGGAAGAATGTTACCTGGTGATCATGGGATAATCATGGTCACTGTGATTGCTGGACTGTTGAAAAAATGTCCTCATTTTTCACGTCAGAAACTATTTGCAGAGATTATGCAGCAGAATTATTAACATAATGAATTAAAATTGACTTCTTCTGTACTCACAGGGAACAATTCATGAAAGGGAAGTATCTAAATTTGTTAAATAAATTATTCACTTGGAAGTAATTGGCAGCCTGACTTTTTCTGATGTCCTTCACAACACTGAGGTATGAACTCATAGCTCAAAGAAAATCAGGACCAAATTTAGACTTAACTGAAGAACAGCATTCTCCACTTAAATTGGGTGTTTCTTCCAGTATGACCTCACTCACAGCAATGTGATGGCACTGCAACTTCATTACTTTTCAAATTAACAGTTTTCATGAGCAGATGAACAATAAAGACTAGTTTCCTCTGGGTTAGTAAGGGGAAGTGGATTCCTTAATTTTTTACTAAGAATGAGGCCAGATTGCAATGACCGATAGGGTCTCATTCAAAGGCTTTCTGGACAGTCAGGCAATTGAGACACAAATTCGTGCTTGTATTCACTTACACAGCACAATGGCTTCAGCCTTGTTTTCTTGAGAAATCAGACAGAAAATATAAAAACCTCCCCACTATATCTTCCAGTCCTCACAATTTTATTCCTCTCCTGTGCAGTGTACCTGGTAGTCATTTGAGTGACTGAGTTTTTTACCTTCTTTGTAAGCTCTCTTAAAATGAGAAGTGCAGATTTCATGTCTTGCACTCACATTTGTCTGTATTTTTGCAACATGCTTCTTCTTGAATTAAGTGTCTGAAGAGTAGCATTAAAGAAGAAAGGAATAAAAGGAGCATGGTCTAATCTCAAGTTCTAAATAGATTTAAAAGGAAAGGGTGAACGAAGGGTGAATAAAGGGTGAAAAGGGAAGAAAACAATCTGGATTTGAGGTTAGGATTGTGTCAAATTACCCAGTAGTTTTCTTATGGGAAAACTGGGCATCAACAATGTAGTGTATTTCCTAAAGTTTTTAAATGTAAATTAGCAGTATAATTGTAGAAGTGTATTTAAAGAGCTTGCAGAGAACTAACTGGTTGAAATGACAATGGTTGATGTTATTAGCAGAGTTCCTCAAAAACACATTCTGAGACTAAGCATGCTTGATACTTTCTCAGATGGGAGAGAAGATAAGCAAGGCATGATTCAACCACTGTTTTTGGTGACAGGTTCCACTTGTTGTGCTGCTTCTGATCAGCACAAAGCCAGTGGTGAGGGATTTCAGCTTTTCTCGGGGAGGCAGAACTGGGCATGAGGGTTGCATGTGTCACAGGTTATTCCATATCAATGTCAAATGTGCATTCTGCAAAGCTCCTTCTTGCCTTGACCACCCGACCCCATAAACATTCAGTAACTGTAAGGGCATTGTAAAAACAGTTATTTCTGCAACAGACCTCCACTTAGAGGTTTAGGGAACATTTCACTATGTCTATCACTCAGAATTAATTATCTAAAGCTCTTCTTTTTCTGTTCCATCCCAATTAAGGGAGTCAAACAGTCCAGAAGAGAGACACACATAGACAAAAAATAAGGCTTCTCATTTATGTGAGAATAATACAAGAAAGTTATTTAATGTGGGCTTAAATTGTGTATGAAAATAGCTCAAATATTCCCTATTACAGAAAAATCTATTTAATGCTGTTATGTTTTATTAGTTCATGGGAACCATTGTATAACTGCTTCCTCAGTCCACATGAAGTGTGGGTGTGTTGTGTAAGTTGCACTAAAGCAGGAGCTCTGGCAAGTGTTGTCACTTCCACTAGACATTCTCTGCCTTCCCCTTGTGTAATGTGTCTCAATCTAACGCTTGAAGTTTGGAACAGAATAGCTGAAATAAAAGGTTTATTATAGCATTTTGGGAATTATTGCTGCTTTCTGCATCTTCAGTTCCTCCCTTTGGGCTCTTTTCCTTTTGTGCTGTTTTTCCTTTGTTGTTTGAAAGGGCTGGTGTTTACGTACACAGTCATGTCTTCTCAAGCGTGCTCAGGGAAGGGACTTCCACCAGCTCCCTTGAGAGTGTGTAAGAGGAGTCCTTCTCTCCAAGCAGTGACTTTCAGAAAGTGA
This sequence comes from Dicrurus megarhynchus, assembly GCA_013399195.1. Taxonomy (NCBI): domain Eukaryota; kingdom Metazoa; phylum Chordata; class Aves; order Passeriformes; family Dicruridae; genus Dicrurus; species Dicrurus megarhynchus. The sequence goes on along the minus strand of VXAD01001750.1, from coordinate 146,313 downwards.
CTGGAAATTTCCCTAAGGTCACCTTGTTCATCCTTGCCCGCAAGAGCTTTAATGCTGTAAAATCTAGCTCTGAAATATGACAATCCATGGCTGTCTTTCCTTTTAACAGATTACCTTTTCTATAAATATTACTTGTCTTATCCCAGACCTTCCCCCATTAAGAGCTATTAATGCCTTAATAAGGCTGGCATTCACTAGGAAAATGCACTTCACCTTCTATCACATTCTCACATCCAGATCAGAATGGATCTTTTGTTTTTAACTTCAGAGAAGAGATTTTTTTTCCGGGGGATGCTTGCTATTCAGAGATTGTATTTCATATTGCAATTGAAAGGGATTTAATGATCCATTTATAATAATTAGAGCTGTCGTGTTTTTGTGCTTAATACATTTTGTGAATGACTAACTGCAGCACCTCCCAGGTGGCCCCAATAATGCTTGATGGGGCTCTTTGCTCTGCCAGGTCTGGAAAGTTTCATAAAAAGAGTAATTTCAAATAATGAAAGTTATAAGGGTGATGTGTAAGTCTTTATATGACACACCTATTCAAATCATTTGTCATGCCATGGAATTTCTGGAATAGAACTATCAGAATGAAAAGTGTTACACTGTCTTCCACAGTTCAGTGTTTTATTTACTCTATGACCTTATTTTTCAATAACATTTTAGGTCTACCAGACCTAACACAACTAGAAATTGTAGCCTTAGGCTGCATTTGCCAGTTAAATAGCATGACTGTGTTATACCAGGGGAGTCTAGAATGGTGTAATAGCTTCATAGCCAGACTAAAATGTAATTAATCATCTATTAAGAACTGGAAAATAACTGTAATTGGTCACCCTGTATAGCAGGAGCTGGTTAGGCAGAGAATTAATGAGTTTAATGTTAAGTCATTTCTCTCACTACTTTACCTAAACATCTTAGTGTAGTCATTTACTCATACATTTATTCATCTCTTCATTCATTCATTTATGCTCTCAGTATCAGCTAAGCATCAGTCTCTTGATCTTGAAATCTTTGCTTTCTTTTATTTCTGGAAATGTTCAATATGCTACATAGGCTTTTACTTAAGCGCTTTGATGAATGGAATATGAAAGTGCTAATGGAAGAATAACTCTTCACCTGACTAATCACGCTCTAAAATTCAAAGGAAAGAATTATACAAGGATGCCCATGTAAAATATGAATGCCAAGTGGCTTTATCAGCACCTAAGGCATGCCAAACCCTGCTGGTTGCCTTCTTGATAAAAAAAAAAAAAAAGTCTATTTCCTTCTTCTGGATTTCAGTAGTAATTGAATTGATACAGTGTCAGACTTCTCTAATGATGCAAGAAACACTGGGAACTGACACATGCATTGTAAAATGTGTCAGGAATTGGATAAACTGGGGATGAATGTGGGTTGTATGAAAAGAAGTAACTTGTTTCAAAAGGGAGGTTGATCCATTTCCAGAACAGATTAGATCATGTGTGTGTCCTACTGCAGGAGGTTTGTGGATCTGGAGACTGAAGAGATCCTTCCAAGGCCTGTTTTACTGAGGAGGGAGGGAAGGAGGTGACATATTTGGTCACAAAGCAGGAGTAAAACTTCAGCAGTAGCACACTGAAGGCAACTGTGGAGCTGGAGTTTTAGTAGACAAAGAGAAAACTTTTCTGAGATAAGGGACACGTGTGCACCTGGACGTCTGCTAGTTGTGTGGATTCTGAAGAAAGGTGTGTCCTGGAGGAATTGCCAGAGCAGATGCAAAAGTTTTCAAGAATTCAGCACAGCTCTAACAGGAAAACCAACACTCAGATATTTTAATGTTGCAGTAAGTGCTCAACGTGCATATTAATGTGGGGTGTCACTGGATCCTTCAGACACTGCTGGGACACAAAGAATAACCCCAATGCAAACAACAGGAGGCACCAGCAGACTTTATTAGAATTTTCAGGCACTGTCTTATTCTCTTCCAGTCTTAAGCAGATGAGCATAAATTGAATTTCACGCTAACTTGCTTTGGGCAATGAGCACCCGAACTTTTAATTAATTTTTAGTGAATTAAGGTAAGTTAATTAATTTTTTTTTCAACAAAAATGTTTTGATAGCATTATTAATCTGCTCTGTGGTCTGCATATATGACAGGCAATGTTGATGGTGTCATTAATGATACTGATGAAATAACTGCATAGTGGCTGTGAAAGCTGGCAAAACCACTAATAACTAAATAGCTTGGTATAGAAAAAAAATGGTAAAACCCCTAGAATTCAAGGATTTAGAAACAACTAGATGGGGATGGGAGGAAAACCACAGGAGCTGGGAAGAAGAATGAAACTTTTTACTGTGAGGGTGGTTGAATACAGGAACAGTTTGCCCAAAGATGTGGTTGAGTCTCTATCCATGGAGATATTTAGGCCCCAACAGAACATGTCCTTGAGTGACCTGCTTTACTGTCCCTGAGCAGATTGATTGGACTAGATGATCTCCAGAGGTTCCTGCCACCTTCCAACTTTAACTAATCTGTGTGATTCTGTACGAAATTATGGTTGCATAGAAACCTTCACTTGAGATGTTTGCTCATTTTTCAGTGCTTGATTTAGTAGCACTCTGGGTGCTACTAAAAACACGTAAAAAAAAAAATAGTCAGTGCAGTATAACATCTAACATATAAATTGCACATCAGCCTTGACTGCCAGTCATGTGAAGGTTATTTTTTTTTTCCTTAGGACAGAGAGTGGGGAAAACTTTGATTTAGAAGGAAGAAAACCAAGAGATTTTCTCCAAGATCTGATTTGTGACCTACAGCACAACCATGCAAAATCCTCTGAGTTTATACTCTCTATTGCCAGAAAATCAACATCTGTGCACGGAGTAAGATATCCACACCTGCTGGAAATGCCAAAGTGTCTGGTATTGACTTGATCTTCGATCCTCTGTGGATGAGAAGAGCAAGGAATCACTCTAAAAACAAAGCCATGTTGGTCCATTCACCACATCAGGATGTTCTTGAGGAAAGGATTTGTTTTTGACAGATGTCATGAGGTAAGGGTTGAGGCAAGAAGGTAGGCACAGCCCCATATATTTGTGTGTAGGGTGTTTGGGTTGCTCTAGCCTGTCCTTGTATCCTCATCCAGATCCACAGGGAATTGAGCAAACAGCTGGCTCAAAAAGGGAAATAACTAGTCAAATAATTTTTCAAAGATAGACAGCTGAGAGGATGTCCCATAAGCTCCATCACCTTTTCTCTTCTAGAGAACCTGTTCAAATCTAGAGTGGCTCAACATTGACCAAATTGTCTTCATCTGGGGAGAAAATGAATGCATGACTAAGTTTGACTGTTTTAATGGAGACTGTGTCTCCATACAGAGATTGCTGCTCTTGTCTATGATTCCTACCAATCTTTACCTGACCACACTGAAAAATTGGGTGCAGGGAATGGGCTGTGGGGCTGCAGTCCAGTCTATGTATTTTGTTCTTTGGGATATAGAAAAAAAAGGGTAAGAAATGCATTTCCTGGAAGTAGCCAAATGGCATAAAAATATAAGAGAAGAGAAAAGAAATGAGGGTTTATACCTTCTGATTTTTTTTATCTGTATTTTTCTGGTGAACTTTGAAAAAATGGCTGAATATTTTTCATCTTCAGAGACATGAAAAGTATTAAAAGGAATGATAATCATGTCTGGAAGTTAAAAAAAAAGAACAAGAAGCTTAAACAAAATTAAAAAATGTGAACAAAAGTCTTGAGAATTTCAGGAGAGACTTTTAGCATTAGGGTTTTTTTTAATTGGGGTCAGGGAAAGCAAGTATTTTTCAGGTACAGGAAAGAAATAGAATTTAAATTCATATAGATGAGAATGCTGCATGAATAAGGGACAAAAAACTGGCAGAACATGGGATCTGAGTGCCAAAGTCACAAAGGAGATAAGGAATAAACGGCAGCATCTGCAGACCGGCTCAGTGCCATGGAAAGAGAGACAATCCTGAATTTGAATGGGGAACCAGATTGCAGAAAGAGCCTCATCTGGTCTTCTGCAAACATTCGACTCTCAAAAACCAACAGAGCTGTGAGTTTCCATTTGGTTTTATTGTCAGTCCCAGTGAATAGAGGGGGAGAAAATGGCAGGAGAGGGAATGAGGATGGTACAGAAAGCTTTTAGAAAGTACTTGGACAGTCCTGAGGGCTTTGGAGTCAGACGAGAAGGGAGTCTGAAAAATAATAAAGCAAGGTATGTCTCATCAATTGAAAGTAGCTTTTACAGAATCACAGAAGAGAGAAAGGCAGAGAGAGGAAGGATGTGGAGGTTGTTCTGGTGAAGGTGTGGAGCCTAAGCTGGCTGTCTGGGAAAGCAGTGCTGTGTGTTCACAATATTACAGCATTTTCGGCAGGAATAAAAATAGATGGAGTAATGTCTTCCAGCTTCAAAGAAGGCTGGGTGTCCAAAGAGAGATCTAAGGAGAGTTGTGATCTATTATGTTGAACTAGTCATCATTAACGACCAGGCTGATTTAAAGCTGTTAGCAAGGATGTGCCCAGGAGCTAGGGTGGTGTGAAATGGGAGTCAAGATTACAGTTTCCACAAAGAAAAAGGAGAATAAAGCCTGATGGGACACAAATCAAGGCTGTGGAAGAGAAGCCATGGGGTGAGGACACGGAGGGTGGACCCTGAAGCAGGAGAGGTGTCTGAAAAGCCCTTGAAAGAGAGAATAGTAAAAATAAAGTAGAAGGAGTGGCTGTTTATATCAAAGGGAGTTTACAATCATATATGCAGAAATGGAAAAAAATAATCTTAATTCTGTCCTTGTACAATAATCTTACAAAATACATAGAAAAACAATAGCATTAAAAGCAAAGAAAATGAGAAAGAGTAAAGCATGGGATGAATATTCATTAAGTGAAGAAAAAAAGTCTTGTGCCATTAGAGATTTGCACAGAGTTGGGCTGTTGTCCTCCTGCTGTAGTTGTTACAGTTCTTGGACTGAAGTCCAAAACAAAAGCATAAAAGGAGGATCCAGCCAAACTACAGCTGGCAGATTATTGCATATTCCTGGCAAACTGCTGTGAATGTGCCTCGCTTGCATTTTCTTTACAACCTTCACCAGCAGCTACTTCAGCCTCTCTGGTAATGATGTGACTCTCTCATTTACACATATTGAAGCTGTTCCATTTTAACGTAAATAATTAATTATTCATTGGAGTAGGAATTAGGAGAAAGTGTCCAGCATCCCAGGTGAATGCCCAAACTACTGTATTATGGAGAAATTCCCATTTTCTCTTGCTCATTAGGTCTTAATTCAGCTATGCAAAGCAGAGCAGTGTCAACAGAAGTAAATGGAATGGCTCTGTCCCAAATAACCACACAAAGCACTGAGGAGGGCATCTCCAGAGAAGGTGAAAAGCCTGTGTCCATTTGAAGCAGAGCTTTAACATGTAGGAAGATGTAGCCACATGAGTACAGAGTTTTTTTGAGCCAAGTTTCTTCATTTATACCCGGGACACCAATTGGTTAAATTACAAATTTACTCATCCATAGAAAATCAGAATGTCTGTGTGAAGGGCTGCCTTCTGTCACAGAACTTGTCTTTCATTCTTTAAGAATTTCTAAGAAAAAGAGGAGAAAGCATAATTCATGGAGACCTACCAGCCACCTGTAGAAATATCAGCTGTCTGCTGACTCTTTTTCACATATGAAGAATATGGGCTTAAAAAAGAAACAGAAACAAAATAGCAGGATATAAGTTAGTCAGAGTGATACTGCTTTAAATATCAGTGTTTCATGTGCCAGTTGTACCTCCCAGTGTCTTGGTACATTGCCTAGACAACTGTGAATACCTTTGCAAAAGATAAACTAAAGGGCAGAACAAATCAGGTAATTTACACATTTAGGCTAGTCAATTAAATAAGGTCGTGTAAAACTTACATCAACATGCCTTTGATTAGCATTTTGAGGCGAATCAGATGTAAAATCGCTATTTCTGTGAAAGCCAGCTCTTTGGGACCATGAGTCACTGAGAGATTGGTATAGAGTGCATCTATCAGATGCCACAGCTGAGAAAAAGGCCCTGGGGGTGCTGGTAGGCAGAGGCTGAACTTGATCTTGGGTGGGCAAGCAGGTTGGTCGCCTCCTGGCATTCTGTGTCAGCAGTAGTGTGGCCAGCAGGAGCAGGGCGGTGATTGTCCCTCTGGGCTGGGCACTGGGGAGGCCACAGCTCAAGTGCTGTGTCCAGTTCTGGGCCCCTCACTGCAAGAAAGATCTTGAAGGGCTGGAGTGAGTCCAGAGAAGGGCAATGGAGCTGGGGAAGGGTCTGGAGAGTCCTGTGAGGAGGAGCTGATGGAGCTGGGGGTGATTAGTCCGAAGAAAAGGAGGCTCAGAGCAGACCTTATCACTCTCTGCAACTCCCTTCAAGGACCTGTAGCAAGGTGGGGGTCGATCTCTTTCCCAGGTAACCAATGACAGACAGGACGAGAGGAAAAGGCCTCAAGCTGTGCCTTGGGGGAGCTTCATGTTCGATAACCAGGAAGATTTATTCACTGGAAGCATTGTTAAGCATTGGAACAGGAAGGCAGTGGAGTCACCATCCCTGGAAGTGTTCAAGAAACAGCTGGACGTGGCATTTAAAGTTATTGTTTAGTTGATGTGGTGGTGTTTAGTGAAAGGTTGGACTTGATGACCTTGGAGGCTGTTTCCAACCTTAATGATTCTGATGACATAATTTGTTTGTACCAGCAGTACTTTGAGGTCTGTCACATTCCTGTGCCTTTCTTTCCCCTTTTCATCCTGGGTGAAACTGAGAGATGCTGGATATTTGTTGTCAGGTCAGCTTCAGTTTTGCAGCCGTTGAGGAACATGAAACAAAGAAACCTGCACATTTCCTATAAAATTCATCAACCAAGTTCATATTGGAATTTGTATCCCTCTTGCTTGATGATCAGAGTAGAAAAATTTTCAGAAGGTTACCTTTATTTTTTAAATGCATTTGCTGTTGCACATACCTCCCACACTTTTGTTTTCTGTTTCTCATAACAGCCTACAAAGCTTTCATCAGCCTTCCATTGCTGTGTTCATTTAGGGCTGCCCCATGTGGTGTAGATGCTTTTTTCAGACAATGCCAGTGACAAAAAGTGAGATTTGATGATGAAGGCAGTCAAGCAAAGCTTTAGAAGTAGCTTGTTACTTCTGGGTTATGAAGAATTCTTCTTCATTCTTCTTCCCAGAATACTTCTGGGTACAGAAGAATTGATAACACACCCACATTTTAGGATAAAAGGAATCCTTTTCTCAGAAAAAAACTCACAGTGATTTTATGCATTTGATACCTATTGTTGACTTTGAATACATGATACCCAACAAAACAATCACCCTGAGCCCACTAAATGGTAATGCTGGGGGTTACAAAAATGAGTTGGTTAGGTGGTGTCATGGGGGAAGAGAGAAACAGCTTTACCCTCTGCAAAAATGAGGGTACCTGGGAGTGCTCTCTCAATATGGGAAGTTGCTTTGCAAGAGAAAATTCTTGCACACCACAGTATCAGGATATTGCTGGCTGTGTGACAAGCTTTGGAAATAGTTTTAAACATTGTCCAGAGCTGACTACTGCATGCAAATTTATCTAATGCATGCAAAGAAGTGCTGTCAAAGAGTTGGTGTGTGTCCCTCTTCCCTGTCGAGCAGCATTCTACACACTGGTGTAGGATAAAGGAACTTTTCCATTCTGCACTGTGATCTGGTGGGTGACAAGGCACTTAGACTGCCTGAAGTGAAAGGCTTTTAGTTTTCTTTTTTTCTTCATCTACTGAAGCATTTGCTGGCTTAGTCTGTTTATGGTCACACTTTCTATGAATTTTTCATTATAAACAGCTAAAGGTTTAATAAATAATTAATTGCTTCTATAAGCATCTTACAGACACAAGCACCTGGATAAGAAGCATTTTTAATTATGAAAAACTGTGGTGTGGGCAACATATTGGGCTGCTGGGCTTTCTAAAAGCTAATTTCAGAATGCTTATTAAAAGATAAGTGATAAATTAACCCTTTATAGGTAATTTTCAAGGAATATTTGACTACATTTATTTACAAAATGAGTATTACAAGGTTTTGGGGCAATTTCTCTAGGTTTCTTCTTTGTCTGACCATGAAAACAGTTGTGAAGGCTCTGGTTTGTAGCCAATTTCAGATCAAAGTTGGCTGTATGAGCTCTGAGCTGCCATGGGACTGGGAGTGCTGTGAAAATTTGCATTGTAGCTCTTTGGAGTTGTACGTCTTATGGAGGTTCTGGGGGTTAAACAGTTGAGGTCTTAGTCTGGAGAGAGAGGAACAGCTCTGGTCTTCCCATGACACTGCATCACTCAGAAAATGAGAAACTGAAACAATCCTTTACCCTGTTTGTTCTCCCTCACTGAAACCGGCTCCACTGAGTCACACTTCCCTGTGAAACCTGGGAACTGTCCTAAATAAACAAAAATCTCGTGACAGCAAAGCAAGTGCAAAGAATTAGATCACAGGAGGAAAAAAAGAAAGTTCTCCTAAAAGAGGAACCCAGACCAATCCCAGCTAGATGTCTGTCTCAAGAATCCTTCTGCCACAACCAAAATCTTTGACTGACAAAGACTTAGATCCCATTCAAAGGAAGATGTGGTGAACTCAGTCCAAAACATAGGTTTACTGCCAAACTTTTAAAAAAGTGTTTAAAAAGTAAATTATTTTCATGACATAAATACATAGCACATCAATTAAGTAAACAGAGGGTTTCACAAAATAGTTTCAAAGTCTGCCTGCAGTATTGTGAACCTATTCCATAACAACCACTTGTTTCTATATTAAAACCAAACCATGAAATTGTTTAAAACTATTTAGAAACAAAACTGTCCTGCCCATCTCACTTACCCAAATGCATCAAACTGAAAAGCACAAAGAGTACCAAACCAAACCCAACTACAGATCTAGCCCAAAATCGCTTCTGCCACAACCAAAGCCTTTGATAGACAAAGACTTAATTTAACACCAGTGTTAAGTTCACCCTCTTGCTCACACTCAGAGAGGAAATTCAGCAAGGCACACCCATGGGAAAAGGATAGTAGCTTTTTCCAGGGTTTCTTTAACTCTCTGTGAGAGAAGTTGTGGACAGGTTGCCCAGAGAAGCTGTGGATACCCCATTCCTGGAAATGTTCCAGGCCAGGTTGGATGGGGCTTTAAGCAACCTGGTCTAGTGGAAGGTGTCCCTGCCCGTGGCAGGGGGGTTGGAATGAGAAGATTTTAAAGTCCCATCCAACCCAAACCATTCTGTGATTCTCTCTCCACACTAACCCTGGGTTTCTCTCGTGTGGAACTCCTAAGCTTCTATGGTTACATAGAAAGGGGCAGGGATTAGCACTCCTTTCTGGTGTCCTTGACTGTGAGATCACAGTGGTAGGTTGTGGAAAACCAAGGTGTCCTTGCGCGTTTTGAGTGCCTGCAGTGGCTTCAGCCTCATCTTCTTGTGGACTGGATTTTTCTTTTGTAATCAATCTCCTTCATACATTGATAAATTGAGGCCTTTTGAACATCTATTGGGAAAAAAATATAAAAAAAGAGAAAAGGCTGCTCACACGTTTGAAAAATTGCTTCACAGTCCAACAGCCTCCTCTCCCTCCTCCACCCTCCTTCCGTGCCTCTCAGTACATTCCCTGGCTGTGTTACTCCCGGTTCAGCTCCCCGCTCCCGTGCTAGGGCCAGTCACCTTGAGCAAAGTCAAGTGGCTGCAGAAGTCATGCAAGCAGGTCAGTGCCTGGGCTCTCTGCTCTCGGGGGATGGATCCTGCACAGAGGCTTGGCTTGGGCTGCTCTGTTGGAGCTTGCCTCAGCATCTCTCCTGCTTGAGCTAAAAACACGGGGCCAGATTGATAGGGACGTCAGAAGTACATTTTCCCGGAGGTCAACTAAATCCTGGTAATGATGCAATGCCGCAGTGCACTCCTCCTAATCCAATCAAAGAGCACACTGGTTTAGGCCCTATCAAATGAAGTTCAAGGTAAGCATGTGAAACGTGGCTGCTCCTCAGCTGCTGGCAGCTTTCCTGAAAGCTGAGTGTCAGATCAGAGCAAGAAAAAAGCCTCCCATCTCCAAAAAGAAACTTTTAACATGGACAAACACTTGGAAAAAAGATGATATTTGAGTTCAGCTTTCTTTGCCAAGCTTTTTTGTTTTCCTTTTTCTGATTTTAAAGCCTATTTGTTTTGGGTCCAGATTATTTCTAATATTGCTGATTAATTTTGATGCCTCATTTCATGGGTTGAAATCGTATCTGGAATGGGAACTCCTGATTTGTTCTCAGGCGTGAGCAGACTCAGTACATTGGGGAAACTCAAGACCTTTTTAAAAGACCTCAAATGGAGTGTCCAAAAGTTAGCACGCCAGAAGACATTGTTCATTTCTGGAACTCTTTGGTCTTTGCCTTTGAATATGGTGCTAGTAACACCAAGGTTCAGGTTCAATCCCTGTCCAGGCCATTCGCTTAAGAGTGGAACTCAGTGATCATTGTGGGGCCCTTCCAACTCAGAATCTTCTGTGATCTTTGCTCATTTAAGGCACTGATGTTCAAAATATCAGATTGGGGAATGTAAATCTCTGTTTAATTAATCCAGTACTGGGTAAACACTGCAATATTTCTTCTGTATAAATTTAATCCATCGAACTATAAATGCACCAGCAAAAATTCACACAGCTATTGACCTTATTTATTCCTTATTAAATATTAATTGCAGTTTCTTTATCATGTCCTATTCAAGTTGCTCAGCTGTGTGAGAGATATATACATATTTATCTTTTACATAATGCCATGCAGAGAGCACACAGCCTTGATAGAAACACCCGTTGTTTCCTATGCAGAACACCTGAATAAAGGCAAATTAGAGGTACCCTATAAACCTATCTGCTACCCAGTCTAACCCTACTCAAAAGAGATTTTTCTTGCTTTGGAGAGTGGCTGCCCCTCTCTTCTCTTTGCATGTTCTGGTCCCCATTGAAACACCTTGCCTTGAGGTCACTTACGTTTCTGTGGCTGAATTTTCAGAATTAGGCTTGCAGTGAGCAGGATGTTGTGGACCTTTCTCAGGCGGTTCCAGGATATGGTCAATTCTTAATTACCTGTGAGGGGATTACCCAGGACATGGATTAACTCTGCTGTGGCTGCAAAGCACTGAGGCCAGACCTGCCCGAGCTGGCTCAGATCTGAAGCCAGCAGGACTGTGCAGGCTCTGTGCCGTGGTTCTTTGCGGATCTGAGCTCCCCTGGGATGTCCAGCTGCTTCAGGAAGGTTAAGCTTTTGCCTTGTTTGGTTTCTTACTTGTGTTTTACCTTGCAGAGTAAGGATACTACTGCAAATCACTGTCACGGCAATGAGTTAATAGTATTGAAATCCAGCTAAACCCAACTTATTAATATAAGACTTGCTTTGAAGGAAAATGAAGTTCTAAGCTAATTATTTAAGACTTGATTCTTTCTGTTTCAGAACCCCTGACTTCAGTTTTCTCATGCACCTGATATTCTCATCTTGCTGGTTTACAAGCACTTCCCAAGTTTCTGCAGTGTTTTTGCACTGGTGTGATGTATAAGAAGTGAATCAGCTCCTCTCTGGTTTATCGGACATTCCCAACTCCACCTGAGCAAGTGTTTCTTTGGAATCTGGTTGCTCTGAGTAAACTATATTCTTGCCAGTGTTACTGAAGGGATTTCTTGACTGGGAAATGCAGCTATTTCTTTCACATTGATTGCAGCTCTTGCCAGCCAGTGTTCTGAGCTGTGTTTTGTTTTCTGAAGAGCTCATTACCCTGGCCAAGCCTTGTGCTTCACTAAAGTGCAGCTTGCAAGTCTGCTATGTGCATCTCAGTTATTTCATAGAATATCCTGAGTTGGAAGGGTCCAGCAAGGCTAGCTGTTTGTTTTGGGTTTTTGTTAGCTTGTTATTCAATAATTTTTATTTCCTTCAGAACTATAGAAGAGTCGACCCTGGCAGCTCTGGTCATCCCAGGGCTAAACCTGAATGGTCATAGAGCAGTGGATAATACACCAGCCTCCACTGTCCATCCACACATGATCCCTTTTGAGCACATCTGGGCACTTTCATGGGTGTTCCGGATGCAACAGTCATAGAATCATAAATCAGCAAGGTCGTAAAAGATGTCCAAGGACATCGAGTTCAACCAACCAGATAAGATGTTCCATCTTCTGATCTGCTGTGCTCCCCCACTGCTGGAGTACTCCAGCCTCAGCTGCAGGAGTCCAGGGGAACCAGGGATCAATCTTGTGGTCCATCTTGACACTTTCCATGCCTTAAAATACACCTCCCCTGATGGGGGAGATTTTTAGAGTCTTTGCCAGAAGCCCAAGAGACGAACGGGACCTTCAGCCTTCTCTGCTTTCAGATAGTTGTTTATTAAGTCTTATCAGAGAAATAGAGCCACTAGTGTGACCCAGACATAGCACAGAGCAAAGAATGCCATAAATGGCCACTTTATCTAGATTGCACAGTCTTTTTAAAGGTAAATCACCCAATGAAAACTTAAAACGAAAGATATTTTTACTGTTCCACCAATGTTCAATAAATCACTTTGTCACGTAGACAGGAACTGCGGAATTCTTTATAAAATCACCCCAAACTACTTCTACTGCAGAATATGGAGTAATAGAAGAAGAAGGTCTGGAGAACAACAACAATCCTTCATTTTGAAGTTTTTTGCTTTTTATCTATTTACTATATTGACAAACCTAAAACTCTAGATTTTTCACCCTGTGACAATCTTACATAATATTCTATCACCTAGTTCACACCAGTGTAGATTCTACTTCTTCCCAGAGAGTGTGTAATTTCTTCACGGACGAAGGTCAAAGACAGAGCTGTCCAGGGGGGTAGAACCTTTAAAAACAGGCAGAGAAATATTCTCTGCACTCTGGACTCCCACGCATCTGAACAATGCCATGGTGGGGGCAAAGGGCATGAAGCTGTAAAAGCAAGTGTTAACTCAGTAAGGGCAATGCAAAGCACTTGTGTTAGGAAGGAGTCCTGGATTAGTTTTCAAACCAGACTCCCACTCTCTTCCTTGCATGGTTAACAAAACACAGTATGTCCTGCTAGGACAGGAGCTACATTCGATGCTATGATTGTTCTTATCTTTTCCTAAAATTTGGCTCTATCAAGGAGTGAACAAATGTGTCCCAAAATCTGAGAAATCTGAGGGAAGTTGATTTCAGCAAAGCTTGTTTCTTTGGAACTGTCTTTTCAAGGAATGTTTTCTTTGGTGACATTTTGTTTTCTAAGTATACTCCAGGCTTTTTAGGGAAGGAAAGCATTTAAAACTAAATTTTACCCTGATATATTCCACTGTAACATCTTTTGCCTGGTATAAGACACAAGAGCAGGCACAGCAAGTCAGAAGCCCCCTCTCATTTTTTAGAAAATAGACATTATGGTAACACAACCTCTGGTTTGTTCTTGGGAGGAAGTAGCTGGGACAGCTTTAAAGTACTGCAATAACCATTCATGCACATGATTTAAATCAGCCCGTTCTGCTGACAAGACAAAACCCACAGGAAATGGTTTTTATTTGCTCTTTAAGTAGATAATTTGGGGAGGAGACGGGACGTGAAATGAGGGAATCTGACAGGAGCAGCAGTTGAGATGGCGACAAGCTTCATAAAAAATATGTTCAGTAGGCATTCAGAAATAAGGAATTCTTTACTTACAGAGTAAAGACGACATTTTCAGATAATATCCCTTGAATGTTGACTTTTATTTTGTGTTATTTTCTGACAATTTTGTGTGTGAAAACTTCCTTACCTGCTCCCATTTTTACTAATTCTTTGAGTCACAGGGTAGGAAAAAGGTGACAACACTTGAATTCAAGGAATAAAGGATGAGTGGTGCAGAAACTACCCATTTCTCAAGGCCACATACAATAGATTACCCAAAAGATTAGAGGAGTATCCAAAGCATGCTGAGGGAGGAGGGGTCTGTCTTCCCTGTGCTTAGCATGCAGCTGTCCAGAGCCAAGCCGGCAGAAGATGCTGACAAGAGGGATTTTAAAATCTTGGCTATCCACTGCTTGATTCAGAGCTGCAGAGAGGCACCTCTGTTCCCTCTGAATCCAGCCTTCATCCATCCCTTGAAAGTGTTAGAGCTCCTTCCTAGCTTTTCATTGTGTTTAGCCAGGTGATGTCTTTCTGATTTCTCCATTTTGATTTACAGGGCTCCCTCCCAAGTGCAGAAGTAGAGATTTCGGACATGAGGGAGAAAGAAGGGAAAGGACCTTTCTTCACCCAGGGATGCGGGGCTGGAAGGATATTTATTTCTACACAGGTCAGGATTAAGCAGATCTTATCTCATCAGTGATATATATCTGTCTAACATGTTCTTTAAAAGCTCTGTAGGAGGAACTCTCCAAGTTTTCTGAGGGATTTCTGCTGCCCTTCTTTAGCACAATCTGTCAATCTAATGTGAAACATTTACTCTGCAAATTTCTCTCCCTTGATAGGCCTTTTCCATAACCTTATATGGGCTGGGAGACTATTGATATATCTCTCCCCATATCATAATTTCCTTAACAAAAGAAAGCCAGTTTCCCCACAGGCCATTTTTAAACTTGCTATCCTTGCTGTTTTCCTCTGGACTCTCTCCAATCTTTCTACATCTTAGTGGGATGCCCAGTCCTAGACACAACGCTCCAGCTGGGGTCTCACCACCAAGAGAAAGGAGAATAATCCTAATTACCTCCTGTGTCTTCCATATGTCAATTCAGTCAAGAATGAGATGTGCCTTTTCTGCTACATTGTTGAGTCCTATTTAGTGCTCAGCTCTCGCCCTGACTTCTTTTCTGCAGCATTGCTGCTTTGCCAGTTATTTCCTATTTTACATTGGAATTCTCCTTCCAAGCAGAACACTTATTTATTGATTTTGTTTATATCACAGCAATTCCTCAATATGCCAAGACCATTTTTGTTTGTCATCCTGCCCTCTGGGGTCCCTGCAACACCTCTCAGCTTGGCTTTATCAGCAAATTTTATGTGTCTTTTCTGTAATATTATTCAAGGTATTAAAGATAATATTGAATGAGCCACATGCATGGAAGAGCCCCAGGGACCCCTTGTAATGCTCTGGGTTTGATAGCAAGCTGCAATTTACAGTTGAAATGCTGGACTTACCTGAATCCAAGACATGCCTGTAATCTAAACTTCACCCTTGTGCACAGGGTTCATTAAAGAGAAAGGTTTAATGAATGGGCACAACTCATTAACTTCACCAGGGCAGTGGCCACTTCCTGTATACAGAGGAACAGACAAGGGTGGTTGGGGGTTTTTTTGCACCTCCTGATCTGTCATTGGAAAGAAAGAAGTTATTTATTCTCATCCAAGGTAAAGATGATAAATGACCCCTCTTTAATAGAGGGGTGAGGCGGCTCCAGCTGCCTCACATTTTTCAGTGGGAAAAGGCCAGGTTTTGTGAAGCAGTTAATGCATGGCAGCTTCGTGTCCTGCTGTCTGTCCTCAAAGCCGCTACGATAGTCTGACTAAACAAATTTTGAACATTTGACCTTCTCAGGGCAGAAAAAGTAGCATCTGGAGTGTGGATAAATATGTTTGCAATGACGAAAAAACATTTTACAAATGTTCTCTGTCCCCTCTTCCTTTCAACTGCTTGTAGGGTGTTACATGAGACTGTAAGAAAGCCTCAGTGAAGTCAGCTGAGAACATATCTACCTCTGCCTTCTCATCCAACACTTGTGCTACTTTGTCAAGGAGGAAATCTGGTTGATCTGACACAATCTATTCTTTGCAAATCCCTGATGGCTGTTTCCTGTCAGCTGGCTTTTACCAAGGTGCCTGTAGATTGTTCAGTGACTCCTTCCAGAGGCAGCCTAAGGACAAAGGTGAGGCTGACTGGCTTCATGGTTTTTCGGTTCCCCTTTGTCTGTGTTCTTTCCTTTCTCTGCTTTAGTACTCTGGCCTCTCTTGTGTCTTCCTCAAGTCCTCAGAGGTAATTGCAAATGGTTCACAGGTTATTTTGGTGAACTCCTTCAAAATCCTTTGAATTACATGACACCTCATAAATTTGAATAACTCCATCTTATCTACATAGTCTTTAGCCGACTAATTTTCTGTTTGAGCTTTGTCCTCTTATCATCTTGTTAAAATTAATTGCCTTAAGTAGCTGTTAATAATTTTTTTAACATAGTCTGCAGCAAAGCATTGAATTCTTCAGTCTTCTTTGGATCATGTACTATTTATTCTCCTTCCCTGTAATGTAATGGACCAGTAATTTCCTATGGTTTTTCCTACTTTCAATGTATTTTTAAGACCGTTTTGTGTTACTCTTTATGTTCCTTTCAACCCGCAACCCATTTAATCCCAAACCCTCACTGAGGTTTTTATCCCTCATCCTTAATGATACACTTTTTTTTCCCTTTTGTGTCATTATTTCTTTTTCTTAGTTTATTTTCAGGCCCTTAAAGTACTCCTGATGCAGTTGTAATGGCTTCTCACTGTGCTCTCTGTCCTTCCCCTGTATCAAGATAGGCTGCTATTGTGCCTTTAATACACTCCCTTACTGTAACTGCCAGCTCTTCTGCCCTCCTTTATCCCTTAAATTACCTTCCCAGGAGACCCTACAGATGAGTTCCCTGGGCTTGTAGAAATTTGCTATTTTTAATTTTTTTTCTGGAATCCATTATCCTTACTATTTTTTCTCCAGCTCTTTCCTTTTTTTCTTAGAATAGTGATTCACAGCCCTTTCACCTTTCACCTCCCCTTTTCAGATTCTTTTCCAGTTCCTCTCTACTTGACAGAACCAAATCCACAACACTTCATCTCTTCATAATTTCCTTTACCTTTAGATATGTCCCTGATTCATTTCAAGGATGTTACAGATAGTTTGAACCTACCATGCTCTTCCACAAAATATTTGGGCACTTGATACTCCTTGATGACCCTACAAGCTCTCCTTCAGGGATTCACAGTCCACAGAAGATCCATCTGCCTCCATTCTCCCCCTCAGACTCACGTGGAGAGAGCAGCACACCTGAGTCACTCCTGAACTTCACGGGAAGTGCACACACTTTTGGCATAAAACACAACACCCTCTTTCCTTCCTGTCCTTCCAGAACATGCTGTCCCCACTGTAAACATATTCCAGTTTTCTTGCTTATCCCACTGAAGGAGGCCTGAAATGGGACTTTCTTGGGGTAACACCTCACGTGCAGATGTAGTTGAGGTTCCAGGGCTGGAGTTAAATGCCAAAGAATCTTACTGCCTCAGATGGTGGTCCTTTTAGCCCAATAACCTGTATCTGTCCATGGTCATGGAAGATGCCTAATGAAAGAATACCAAAATAAAGCAGGAATATGCTGATGTTGCCCCATTTCTGTGGCATTTTCCTCCGCCTTCGGGCAGGCTCCAGCTTGGGGTTTTCCCATGCTGCCAGTTGTATGTCTGCTTTGAGTTTAACAGGCCCTGATAGTCCTTTCTTCCACGCAGTGCCTAATTGCTTTTTGAACCTATTTATAACTTCCAGAGCATCTTATTGTGATGAATCCCATGATTTAATTATGCACTGTGTGAGCAAGCACTTCTTTGTGTAAATCTTCTGGCTGATCATTTCATCTGGTACTCACTAGTTCTTGTGTAATGACTCCATGCTGAGTAAAATTCTGTTACAGCAACTCCACATCTCTTGCTTTTCAAGGCTAAAGACTCTGTCATGGCTCAGAGCTGTTATCTACCTTTGATCACCTCTCTTGACCTTTCCTTTAGTAATTCAAATTCTTCTGTACCTTTCTTAGATGGGATAACCAGAAACACACATGGCAATACAAGTAGCAAAGGTGTTTGTTTTGGGTGTCTTTTCTAGACCCATCATGCTATTTTTTTTGTATTGATTGACACAGAATTTTATTTTCCAGTTTCTCTCTCAGCATCAGATGATCATTCTGCAATGTTTTGCAATTTTTATGACAGCATGTAATATCACATCTGCAGTAAAGTTTGTTGTCCTATTGCTCAAGATTTTTCATCTCTAGCCAACCGTTGTCTCTATTGATTGTGCAGTTTTGTCTCTATTGATTATGTGGTTATTCTGGAGCCTCACATCTACTGACTTTATTATTTTTAATTTTTTTTTAAATCAAACAGTCTAAAAAAATTGATTGGGAAAGGAGGCTACTTGCAGGCACTGTAGACCTGTGATCAAAATTCTTGAAGTGCTTTTCTGGAAGCCCTCAAATAATCCCCATGACGTAGGAGAGTTTGGCTTTATGCGTGGCCACTCAAGAGCAGCTCAAGGCTGGTACTTTCAGTAATCAGCAGCCTGATATAGCTCTGACTTCCATAACCTGCACTTAATGATGAAAATGGTTTTTTCCTTTAAAAGTTCATATAGTAAGTGTTAAGGACACTGACAACAAGGAATTATCTTTGCTTTGAGGAACTGTGACATTTTTTGCAGCTGTGATTGCAAGCAAGTGTTAAGCAAGTGGGAGGCACTACAGAGCAAGTCCCTTTATCCATCACATTACCCTAATAATTAAGTTGTCAGCCAGGGAAGTCAGGCTTTAATAGGAAAAAAAATTGCAATCAAACAGTGGCAAAAAAATTGTGACTATTCCTCCAGTTAAGCCTATAATTTTTTTTTAAGTCATTATGTTTGCGTAAGGCATTGCTCAGAACACAGATTTTTAAATGTTTTTTTAATACTCTTTATATGTTTTAAAATAACAAGAAGTTATTTAACCACTCTCCATTGTTCCTGTGACTCTGGGAAACAATTATCCTAAGAATTACTGGTAATTTCTTTACTGTGATTTATTTCCAAAATTAAGTCCCGGGGTGTTTCCTAGAATCTCCAGGCACCTTTTCCTTCAGGGTGTAAATCCACCTAATGGTCTACTTCTCCTGAGGTCTCCCTGTGGGATCATTCTCCCGGGTGTTAGATTATAGGGGGAAGTCACCCAGCTGCTCTGGTCCCTTTGAGGTGTGCCATAGACATCTGTCTTCTGCATTTTTTTCTAAATATTGGATTTTCCAGCATCTTTTTCCTGCTTTCTGCATCCCAGCTTGTGGGATAGTATAGACATACTTGTCCATGGTGAAATGGGTGGCCTGGAAAGAGCCACAGAGTCTCAGTACAAGATTATGAAAAACATGACAGTGAAGTGAGATATCTGCCCCTGGAAGGTGGCTCTGCTCTAACTCGAAGGCATCACCCCTCCAAAAGATAATTTTCTTCTCCCTCTGTCACGTTAGCTCTCAGGATCTGTCCTGATAAATGTTGCCTGACTGTAAGGATGGACTTTGTGATAAGAAGAGTTTTCCTCTGAGAAAGAGAAAACCCACCCCCCACTGACCTTTATCTCTGATTGGTAGGGACACTGGGCACCATCATGCCTGGCCAAAAGCTCTTTAACCCAGAAGTCTCAATGGTGTATCCAATCCAGATGAAACCACTGGCCACAGAGGGCTGAACGAATTTATGAATTCACCCCTAAAGAAAAAGAACAAAAGTCAAAATTATCATCGATCCTTGAAATAGTCCTGAAGAAGATAGTAACATCTGCTTCTATATTTTGACCCATATTTTTCTACGCTTGGACTAATAGATGAATACAGTACTGTGAGTAGCTGGGAAAGGCTGATTTCTTTATGTTAGTACTTTCTTTAATGACTCGCTGTGATAAACGACATTGTGGCTGTCATCGCCTTTGTCCTCTTCCAACCAGGCCCAGACAGAGAGAAGTGCAAGGCTTTAGTATCCCATTACCAATTTCCTGAGCAACAGAATGCCAAGTTCCAATTTGTGTTCTAATTTTAACTACAGTATAGATTTTTAAATAAGCTTCAAGCTTCCTATTAACATGATCTGTCTGCTCCTTTGGTGCTCTCTCATCCCACTCTGATCGACCCATGAATGGGCTCCCTGTATTATTCATTGTACACTAAATTAAGCTTTTAGTGTTAAAGGCTTTCAAGTGTCGCTTTCTTTCTGTAGGACTTATTACCAGTGTCAATACACAAAGCAAAAGCATTTAATAGATTTAAAACATCCAGTATTTTCCCTTTTTTACAGCTGATATTATGACTCAGGAGCATCTGTTATTCTTGTAATATTCCTGATTGTTCTGATATTAATTTCATTACACAGCAAGTGTGTGCTATAGAGTTCCAAAGTGTCATTGCATGGCATGAACTTTAATTAGACTTTAGTTTTTCTTTAAAAGGTTTAGGCAAATGAAAGTTATTATGGTTGGTCATGACTTTGTACACATTCAGAAACTAGGAAACTTGTTTTCATCACCTGTGGAAAAGCAGGAATAGTAGCATAGAAAAGCCACAAATAATAAACCACAAAAAAAGCAAAAATGAAATGCAGGTTTCAATGGTATACTGCTGAGTTTTGTTATGCTCTTTGAATTTAGATTTTGTGGAGAAACATTTGAATAAGTGTGTAATAGATTCTTAGCTGCATTTCCCTGCCCTGCTCACTGAGGCACCCCACAGAAGGTGTCACCCACATATGTGTGACCCCTGCATCACCATGGAAGGAAGAATCAGAATTATCTTGACTACATGGTTATTAACAACTCAGGCTGGACTACCTGAAAATGACTGGACAGGTTACTTCTCTCAAAGCTGTTGTTCCAAGCCTGTTCAGGGCTGTGGCTCTAGTAATACCTAACATTTTCTTTCCAGCTCCTTCAGTGTCCAAATTACATGTCCATGCTCCCAAGCTGCAATGTCCTGTCCCTTTACAATGCTACCACTGTGGGACATGCATTAAACTGAATCACCAAACCCAAAACTTTTAAAACCTTGGTCATTTTATACAGGTAGGCTAATTACAGTGATTTGGCTTCAACACGCTCCTCTGTTCCTGTTGCCCAAAGAACCAATTTCTAGCAAAGCCTCAGAAACCATTTTAGCAGCTCAGCAGAAGCTGTGGAGTTGAAAACCATCATGGGGAAGAAAAGGCCAGCAGGGGTCAAAAGGGGACTGGGAAGATGTGAACTTCTCTGCTCTGGGAAAGAAACATTAATGGAACAACACCCTCAGACACAGCCCTGTGAGTGAGATTTTCTTCACAGGCACAGCATGCAAGGGTTATGGACATTTGGGGGTTTGCTTCATTTTCAAAGAAAGCTGAGATACAAAAGAGCAGCTTGCAGAGCAAATGAACACGACCAGTTATCTCAGAAGTTCAGTCTGCTGTGAGCCAAAACTAAACCCTCCTGGGTTTTCTGCCAAGCTGCTTCACTTCTGTTAGCTCAGGAATAAATTCCCACTGTACAAATAATGGGCAGACAATGTCTTGTTTAATTGACCTTGTTGTAAATGCCAAGGAACCAAGCAGAAATTGAGCTGCTGCATGTCAGAGGGGGCCAGTGAACGGGAAGGGTAGAACTGGTACTTAGACTCAAAGTATGAATGAGCAGGAAAAGTAAACCATTTTCCTCATCTCAGCTACTAATGTGAATTTCTTTTTTGTGAAAGAATGAAGGACCGTGGAAAAAAAAGTGCACTAAGGGTGTCTGTGTCTTGTGGTTAAAGAACACAAATCTTCAGGTTTGTGCCTCAGGGTCAGAGCTTCTGTGTCTCACCAGTGGTTGTGATCAGACACTTTTGTAGTGGATTTGTTTTTTTTCAGAGAGGCACATACAAGTTCTTTTTTCATAAAGATGGAATTTTATAAAAGAGACAGACATGTCAGGGATAGCCTCCTCCCAGAAAATTCAAGTCCCTTCCATTTTTTCCAAGTTAATAGCTCCTGTAAGACACTGAAATTGTTAAAGCAAAGATCAACTTCCTTATTTTCTTCTTTTAAACAAATAAAACTTGGAGAAAGAAAACATGAGGGGCTTAATGACTGCATTGTTTGGGAGTTGGTAGTCAGATTCCAGGAGCTTAGATAGATGACCTAAGAGAGGAGGTGGGTGTAATTCATTCTGTAGTACTGGGTAATGTATTCTGAGCCTCTTGGCTCCAGGGGAGAGACTGTTGAAAAAACAAAACCAAAAAAAACCCAAATCACAACCAAAACCCAAAACAAAGACCCAGAAATAATCCTGATTAGGGGAAGAAGTGATTTCAGCACTGTTGCTTTTGATCAGCCCCTCCCTGCTTGTCCCCATCTTTACTCCTATACCAAGGTGAAAACAAAAAATCCATAAGCCAGGAGTAGTGTCAGTGTGGAACATCTTCCAGGCTGCCTTTGTCTGCTTGCTAATAATGAAAGTCTATTTATAGCTCAGCGCAGAGCAGGGAAAGTGTGCTCTGGGTGACAACATGATATGGATTTCACAGTCCATCAGTTTGGATTTCAAGTTTGCAGTCATCTCTCCGACTAATTCAGAAGTCAGACACTATTTTGGGATGTTACAGGCAATGCAAAATAGGGCACTTGGTGCTTGTTTCGTGAGCGTTTGTGGTCAGGTTGGCTGGGGCAACATCAGAGCACTCTCAGCTCAGTCAGGCTTTTCACAGTGGCCTGAGAAAACCCATCTCACAGAGAGAGGTTTTGCACGCTGAGCATCAATGTGCTCGTGGGCTTAATATCTGTCACAGCCCATCACTCCACATTAATAACCAGCAGAAATCCCAGACTGGAGTGCAGCCTGGCCCTGGGACTAGGCACTGCAGACACAGTGGGAGCACGGTTACACCCATGCAGCAGAACCCCCAAACCATCTCTCTTCCTTCTACACCTCCTGGACCTGACCATTTGGGTCACCAGTGCCCAATCCCCCCAGCTGTTTCTGGGGTTTCACTGTGAAAATGTGCCAAACACCATGCAACAACAAAAGGAAAGGGGGAGGAGACGCTTTGGCACAGCCCAGCTTCATCATTCCCCCTTTGCTGTACCGGCACAGTCAAAGGGTGGCATCAGGACATAAATGGGGAGGTACTGGGGGAGACATGTGGTTGCCCCCAGGGAGGAAAGGGGACACACTGGGAGGTGGTGAGCAGCAGATTGCACCAGTGCCACTGTCTTGAAAAACAGCTCCTGCTCCAGAAGAGTAACATTTGAAGTTGACAAAAATTGGAAAGAGTAAGAGAGGCACAGAGGCTGAGTTGGTACCCTGGCAGAGTGAGAAACAGAACTTGTGTCTTTTCTTACTCAGTCAAGTTTGTCATTTTGATCCACTGAAGAATGGATCATACCACCACCTTATAGGACCAGAAATACACTTGGCCTTTCTTGGCAGAAGCAATGATCCATAGGGTTTGTGCCCAATCTCATATAGGACCGCAGTGATCCAGAATGTGCCCAACCTGCTGTGACCATGGTGTGGCCATGTGGGTGGGTCTCATCACATCTGCAGCTTCATTGCTGTGCCAGTGCCACAAGGCTGATTGATTGTATTCAGAGCAGTGCAAATGGGGCCAAATTAACAGGGAAAGGAAATACTCAGCTTGGATATTGAGAGGTCCTGAATCACTCCCAAACTGCTGGGAGCAAGCTGCTGTCTTTTTGGGGTGTTGGGACTTGGGTGTTTCTTCTTCTACTTTCTCTTGCTACAAGTCCAGTCCTTTGGTCTAAATTCCATCCAGTTGCCTCTTTCTAGACATGTTTTGTTTCAGTTCTGTAACACAAGTGTCTTGATGAGGCACTCCTGCCTGGTTCCTAGCCTTTTACCTTTGCTATTGCAGCTGGCAACCACACAGAAGGTGCTAAGGATCACAAGTTACAGTGCTTTTGCTTATGTCCAGGCACTCCATACCACTCAACTCTGGCAGCTCTGAGATCTGGTGTCTACAAAGTGAATGCAGTGCTTAATTTTAAGCCTACAGGTTTCAGAGTTCTGGTATTTGCTTTTCAGGCTTTTCCCTCTTGCAAGTCTGTCTGATGTTATTTTAAGCAGACCATATGCTGTCTTAGGGCACAGAGAAAGACTACATGACCTCCTGCATTTTGCCCCTTTTTTCCAGCAAGAAAGATGATGAGAAGTCTCAGTAGTTTCATATAAGAAGAATCTGTCTAAAGCACTGCAAGAACTTTATTTAAGGATTACTTCCAAACTGGTTTGCTTTTCACTAGTCCTTTAAACACAAGGTAACATAAGCTCCGTTAACCATTTATGACTGCAGCAATGGCTGCTCTCAGCTTCATGGTCAACTCTTGAGGAATTTTAGGGTCCTGTGGGATCCTGAACTGATTTTTAATGCAGATGGATTTAGAGTCCCTGTTGCCACTTTCAACTTTCATCTCGTTCCCTCGTCTATGTTTTCAGTTAAGTTCAGACCTTCTTCATTGGCATGTCTGTAATTCTGTTTACTTGACATAGTCCCAATATCTGATAATAAAAAACTTCTTGGCTGTGAGAAAAGCAAGAAAATTGTTGCTTAGCCTCTTGACATTCCCAGCTTTCTCCTCCTGCTCAAACACACCCACACATAGTAATTTTTCTGCCTTGGGAGGAACTGCTCTACAGCCACAAGTTACTAGTTTCATGAGTTTTTAAGGTCAATTAGCTGATAAAGCCTCCCCACCTTGGATGGTATTTGATGACAAATACTTGCATCCAATAAGGGGAAAATTCTGGATTATCCTGTGCCCCTGCTGTCTATGGCTCACCATACAGACATTAAGAATTGAAAAATGATAGCTAATTTATTCAGTGAGGTTAAAAATACACTCTTAGAAAATATAAGAAGCAAATTCCAAAATTGTTACATGTTCTGATAAGCAGAAGTCTGTCCCTTGTCAAAAGCAGTTTGCTTCTTCCCTTTTCTGAGCAGCCTTTGGCTTCTGCTTTTTCACTGGATAAAATGAGACCTGGATCACCTGGTGATGACTGTACCACTCCCTTTCTGTTGAAGAACAAACAGCTTGCTGCAAGGGAAAAGCACAGCAGCACGGGCTCATCAGCTGTAAAATCTGCAGCTAGCAGGAGCGAGGTGAACAGCTGTATGGATTATTCCAGAACTGGGAGGATGCTGTGATCACTCTCAAGTCTGTGACACTTAAGAGTCAAATTTTGCCTGTGTCAAGTACAAGATTCATCATTCTCATTGACTCTACTCTTCTCTGTAGTAACAACTGCTACTTGATCAAGGTGTTGTTCTTGTCTTGGTCTTGTTCTAAGACACTCATAACCCTCTGCATAGGATTCTCCATAAAAACAATTGTTTGAGTGCAGCACGTGATGATAAGCAGTCCTGATTTTTTTGTTCAAGCCTTGAAAGTCCAGCCCATCACACTTTTCCACACAGTGAGTGCATCAGAGCACTTTATGTCCCTTCTTTTGAGAGCTGCATCCAGAGAGTCTTCAGAGGCCACCAGTATCATCTGCGTGTTTTATGTACAGATACCTGCTCACACACAGAATTCTCTTGCACACCTTGATTTTCATTAACAGGCTGTCACTGAGACAATCAATCTATAGCATCAACAATTATCAGGTTAGGGCCATCAAACAGATACAGGGCTGGGCAGTGTGATGTGCAGAAATCAAGTGTAGAGTCAGGCTGGTGCAATGACAGAAGACAGTGCAGAACACAAATATGATAAAGGTCTTGGCAGCCACACCAGCAGGACATTGTGTTAAAAAGTTCTGTTCTATAGGTCCATCATTTCCACCATTGGAGTTACTCTGAGCTCCGTCAGCTTAGACGCCATGAGATACCCCAGAACTCAAGCAAGAATTTATGGGTTCCATAGGAGGTTTTTTCCCAGCCAAAACTGTTGGTGCTGGCACACGAGGTGAGGCAAACAGAGGTGGGGGTAGTAATTTTTTGGCTTTGCCAATTTGTTTCTTCCTCCGTGTGTCTTGGACGATGTCAGTGCTTTGTGGTTACAATGCAGAGATGGCTGGGCTGCTTCTTATCAAGGGTTTCTCTTGCTGTAAGTAAACTCCTACTGCTAGGAGGTTTGTCATGGGGAGGCAGAAGCATGCCTGTGGGGACAAAAATAGGCAAGGACTTCTGATGATGTTTTAGGTAAGTTTTTTGAAAGCTGTGTGTTGCACCATTGTGTGGAAATAGTGATCTGATGTGCTTAGCACAGGCAAGATGTGTTGGCTGAGCTTCATCAAGGATAAAATAACTTCTTTAATCTACTCAGGATCTTGCTTTTTGTTGTATTTTCCAAATCTTCCAGTGGTGAGGAGTGAAGGGGAGAGAGGTGAGGGGAAACCTGAGAGAGCTGGCAGTAGTAACAGATCCAAGCTTTGACAGACTCTGGTGGAATAACTTAATTAACTAATGGCCTGCATAGAGCTGTAATGGGATCCAAAAACAGAAAGCTTTTAAGCAAAACTTAAAGCCAACAGCATCAATAATGGTGAGCAGAGGGCACTTTACTCCCTGTGTTTTTTCCTGTAAGAATGGTGACACAGCCCCTCACCTACTCTCTATCCCTAAAGGCGTTTCTCCATCTAGTGTCCCTGGGCAACAATTACAGCCAGTTTGATCCCAATGTCCCCCTCCTGCTCCCATAAGGTTCAGAGGTTTCCTCACAAACACACAGAAACATAGAGTAGAGAGAAAGAAGATGGCTCCATGGAGCTGGCCTGGGCTGCAGCCACCTCTGGGAATGGTTCCAGTCACTGGCTGCTTCTCTGGTGTTTGGGGGTGATTTGCTTTGTCTTGTCATTATGGAGCACATGTAAATTTTGATATTTCACTTTTCCTCACCCCCTTGAAACTCCTGCTCTCTCAATTTGTATTTGGAGTTGCATTGCCAAGCTGATGTGAAAGTCAGTGTTTTGGGCTGCTGAGACACCCCTTTGCCTCCATGCATGTATTTTCAAGGGGGCTGTAGTGTATGGGAACTGCCTGCTGCTCCCCAGCATATCCTGCAAACTTCCCTCAGCATTATTCCAGCCTGTGGTGTACACGTGTGTTTGTGCACATTGCTGTGAAGTTCAATGACGTGTTTTAGGCAAAATCATGTCTAAACCAAGTAGGCCAGCAGAGCCTGTCATGTCACCTTCAGTACTTGACTTCTCTGCTGAGCTTTTAACATGAGTAATTATACCACCGTCTTTATCTGCAGCACTATTATTAATTTTTTGGATGAAGATGCCATCTTTCTTCCAAGCACAGTACCCCTGAGGCCCTGCAACATGCACATATGGTGACATATTTCTGTTCCAGCGTGGTAGGTGGTCAGGCTGTTCTTCATCTTCTGCTTAATTTTCTCTCACATCCCTACCTCTTTCTGAAAGCTGAAAGTTCCAGGCTTCTTGTCACATTTCCCCCTCAGCACCAGCTTTTTTCTGCGAGGTCAAGAGCAGTTCATTCTGCAGGCTCGTGGGAACTTGCTGGGCATCAGCAACAGCAATAGCAGAAAGTAAGTGTGGACAGATGGCTCTGGGCCGAATCTCCTGCCTGTCAATGGCTGGCAACTCCTCCGATTTCTGTGGTGCTTCAGGGAGGGCAGGGCACTGCCAGATTCTCCATTCAGTCTTGCTGTTCCACCTGCCAGGAACAACATATGGTCCTTGGTACTTCCAGAGAGCGTTGGACAGGAGATGGCTGCAGGTCCCCCACTGCCACTCGAGGCTTGTCTGGTCCTTGGCTGGCACCAGCTGAAACACCACACAGCAGAGTGCCTTGGAGTGCCCCAAAAAGGGCATCCCACAGTCAGCCAGAAAGGCAGTGAAGTCATCAGGGAATCAAAAATACTGAGGCTTCACTCTGTCCTACTTAACACCACTTCATCAAAGGCTTTTGGGAACCAGGCTGTGTTCCTAATGGAAATGTGACACCTGAGGATGATGTACTTTCTCTGCCTGTAGCTGAGAAGAGGAAAGCCATGGTAGAGCATGGTCAGGGTAGTACCATTTTCTTGCAGAGTGACATTTACATCCTACTTTGGGACAAGTATTCCTGGTGAGTGTCTGTCAGTTTTACACATCAAATCAGAATATAAAACTCTCTGTCCCCTTAGGATGCAAGAGGACTGCTGGATTGGTTCACAATGCATCCCAGCAACACAGCCATGCCTTGGAGCTTCAGGAGCTCCAGATCCTTACCCTGGGATATGTTAAGATAGTCTCAGCTGTGTTATAAAAACCCTGTTTTAAACATGGGGAGGCTTTGTCCCCTGTCTCTAATGGAACTGATATTCAAAGGTCTATCAGAGAGAGTGGTGAGTCCTGGACTCTTGTCTGGATCATGGATGGACTCCTTGCATGGCTTGGCAGATGTTCTTGGAGGCTAAACTTCTGTTCATTTGGGTGCAGGGCAAAAAAGTACTTTGTTATTCCTTGAAAATGATCTGATTCTGTACTCCTTCCAGAGGAAGCCTGAAGCTGCCAAACTGAGGGAATTTTGATTCCAAAGTTGCATTCCACAGCTGATCACCAGACAGCAATGCCCATAACACAAGCACAGGGACAGAAACTCTGCAAGAGAGTGGCAGACTCAGAGGACAGCTCTCATGAGGTTGGTTCATATTGCACACAACGAACCAACTGCAGGAACTGAAAAGCTTCATAATATGGGTAGGACTTGTATCAATCAAAAGTGTGACTGTGGCTCTGGGCACATACCTGAAACAGCATTTGATCGAATTGCATCAAGCAGTTTAGCATGAGATGATTCCAGAGCCCTAGACTACACTGAATTAGTATTAAGTTATCTGGTTTAGAGTTTGCTCACACACCTATCTCCTGCTGTACACACCATATCTGTGTGGACTGGGTATCTCCATCAAAAGAAGTCGTGTGGCATCCTGGGATTCCTCTCTCTACAACCCACTGGGAAGAGAGAAGGATAGTCTTTACATTTCTGGCTGTGAGGAACAGTGTTGTCAATCTGATAGCTTCAGTTCTCTAGTCCTGAATCTGCTTCATCATGTGAAGTGACTCTGCAAAACAGTTAAAAGTCCTGATTTCCTTCCCAATTTTTGCTTAGGTTAGACAGGGCACCTGTCTTTCTGTATTTGGATGCAGAACTTAGCACTATATGGTTCAGATCTCAGGTGGATAAAGACAGTATTTCAGCATAAAGAGATGATGACAGTAATTGTCTGCATCAGAGCAGTGGAGACCCTTTGTGATAGTCAATAAGATTTCCACATGCCCTCGGGTTGTCATTAGGCAAATAGCTTTGAAAGCAGCAAGGAACTTAGCAATTCTGGAAAACCTGAAAATCATTAAGAAGGTTAGTAAACAGTTAATCATAATTTCCAAATGAAAGGTGAAATGCTAATTATTTCCCCCTAATTACGCTAACGTCTTCAGAGGATTCAAATATTGGCATGACCTATAGTTTACTGAGACCCAGATGACACCCATGTACCACCTAATTAGCAATGACTTCCCACAGAAGGCACCTCTTTGAAGTATTACATTTTCCACATGCTTTTCCATATTAACACTGCAAAAATAACCTTCGTTACTTGCTACAATAGGGGATGAGTCAGGCACATCATTGCAGAGCACCAGAAACCTTCCCCGACCAGAATAATCCTTGTAACACTTGCTAATGAGTGAAAGAGGAGGGGGTCTGTTCTCATCTCCCTGTCAATGGGAGTTAAGTGTGCGTAGGGAGGAGAGAACACAATTAAAATCATTTGAATCATTTGCATTAGATACACATTATAATGAATACACACTAACCATCAGGGAATAATTACCTGATTTTATTAGTAACCAGGTCATGCTTTGGTCTATGGCCCTGCACCCACAAGCTATGACTTACCTTGGTTTCCAAAAGGCAGCAATGCTTCAGAGACATCCAAGCTGAGCCCACAGCTGCTGGGGAGAGCAAGGCAGGCAGTTAACCACCAGTGTCAAACCTTTCTGTGTCCCTCAGCTCAGCTCTTATTTTTTTCTGCCCTAGTAGGAGGCAAGAAAAGTGGAACTTCACAGACACAGAGGTCATGCTTTGGATTCATTACCTTATGGAGCAGCATCTTCTTTTCCCATGAGAAGCCTACAGAAAGGAAACAGGGGCTTCACTTTGTATTCTCACTGGATTTGTCATCTCCACATGTTGTTCAGTTTTGTCT
Source organism: Dicrurus megarhynchus (assembly GCA_013399195.1). Taxonomy (NCBI): domain Eukaryota; kingdom Metazoa; phylum Chordata; class Aves; order Passeriformes; family Dicruridae; genus Dicrurus; species Dicrurus megarhynchus. The sequence continues at coordinate 116,365 of VXAD01001750.1, read as the reverse complement.
AGGATTTAGTCACCAGTGAACAATGTGAATAAATCATTCTCATGACAGCACAGAAATACAGAGACTCTTATGCATGCTTGGGAAGCAGGGGGTAAACAGGTGAAAGTGGAAGTCCCACTGTACGGAAACATACGTGTTTTTGCTGAAGGCATTTTCTTATGTAAAGAAGATTGACATTTCTTGTAGGTTGATGTTCTTAGCTGCAGTCTCACCAGTAAAGAAAAATCTCTTGGTGTATCAGAAACTGCCTAGGGAACTAGCAGGAGAGAGAAAAGCTACGAGTGAAGTAGGCTAATACAGAAAGAGTTTGTGCTTACCTCTCCGAGCTGTCTCCCCAAATCTGGTTAACACAGGCAATAAATAAAGCCACAAGGAGAAGGCACTTCACTTACACAGCTTTTGGCTTTCTAAAGCTGCAGTCTGACAGGGAAAGTGCTTCATGTTTTCTCCACCTGCTAATCCTAGTTGCAGTACAGGACATGGCACAGCAGCCAGTGCAACTGGGATCCTCTGTGTAAACAATTCCCTTCTGAAGAGGACCTTGGTGAGGTGAGGTAAACACAAGCAGGAATGGGGACTTGCACTTGATTCTGAAAGATTGTTGTCCTATAGCCTGATATAGAGTGGATTCATCTGCCTTAAATAAGATCATCACAGGTAAAACTCCACTGCAGGGGAATGGGAAGTTTCAACAACAAGGTAGATGGTAGGTCAGTGTGGGCTCTATCTTGCTTTCTCATGTAAAGAAACAACACATGTAGAACTCATTCCAGGATGAAAAAAAGTGAAAAGAAAAGGTAATTTTCCTGGGGAGTATTTTTAAAGTGCTAGACATTGGAATCCTACAAACACACCATCTGAAACTTTAAAAAATATGCACTATTCTTCTGGTGTTGGTCGTATTTGCCTGAATTTATCTCAACCCACCAGTCCTTGCACTTTTACCCTTTGAATTCTGTCCCCCATTGCACTGAGCAGAGCACTGAGTGAGTGTCTGTGTGGTGCTCAGCTGCCCACCGAGGTTAAATCACAGCATCCAATAACATAAATCTCTGAGCTGTGGAATCCTGGGCATCCCACAACCCATCTACTCAATTCAGGTCACTAAGGACTGGAATCCTTCAAGTGATATTTCATAGAATCACAGAATGTCTGAAATGAAGAAGGACCTCTTGAGGTCTCCTCCAGCTCCTCTGCTGAAGTGGAGCAGGATGCCCAGGACTGTGTCTGATTTGGTTCTGAATATCTCTAGGGATGAAGGCTGCACAGCATCTTCAGACAGCCTGTCCCTGTTGCCTTCCAGACTACCCTCACAGTGGAAACGTTTTCTCTTGTGTACTCTCCTTCTGTACTGAAATGGCATGAGCTCCTCTGTCATAAAGCTGGTGAGTACCTAGATTCTTGGGGGAAATCACAGGGAAACGAGCATGTAGATCAGTGAAAAGAGATTCCTGTGCTGCTTGGTGGCTGCTTATTTTAGTCCTAATCTTGTAAATTGTTTCTCATGTGGTAAGTGGAGGTCATTTGCTTTGTCAGGTATCTGCAGCTAGATGTGCACTCTTCTGTATGAAATAAGAGAACCTGCACTTTTAGGTAATGATCTAATAAATCCATTATTAATAAACATTAAAAAATCATATTCTCTAGAAAAAGGTGATTTCATAGACCTTGAATCCTACCATCAAGGATAAAACCCAGAACATTGGGGCTGGAGCATCCTTTACCCCAAAGCAAAGCAGAAGTAGAAAAATAAACGATATTTCACCTTATATTTGAGTAGCACTCGATACTGGCAGTTGTTATAGATTTTACTTAACATGGAGGTACCGTGCTGCTGTGAAGAAGGAAACACAATGATTATCTAGGATTGTTGATTAAAATGTACTGTTGGTCCTGTAGAGCCTGTCCCCGTCCCAGAGACAGGAAACCTCTTGGATATTTTTAAACCAGTAACTATGTTTTCTTCACTGGTCTAATACTTCTTCAGCAGATTGCTCTGAGAAGAGCTGGGTTCAGTAGACATGTGCCTCCATCTGAAAATCTGAGGATAGCACAGTCCACTTCAGCAAACCTGCTGCAGTTTAGAGTCAGAAGTAAGGTGATAAAGGATGCATTTTTTACACTTTTTTACATATTTGGCAAATGGATTATTGGATGTGTTATTAGTTTTGCTCTATAGCTTGCACAGTCCTATTTTATTGAGTAATTTACATGACATATAGGAGTCATATTCCAATAGATATTATTCTGACCTATTTTTCATGTTCTTCGATTTCCTCTCTATCTTCCATCAGCAGAAATGCTTACACCTCTTATACACAACGTCCACTCACTTATTTTAATTTACCCCTCCCTCTAAACAAAGTACTTAAAGAAAGAAACAATTGTTTTGAATAATTAGCATCATTAATCCTTGCCTGTTGATACCTGAATTGTCACTCCAGCACATAAAATTGCTTAGATTGCAGCTTTCGTGCAATGCATCACAAAACACTTTACAAATAATAGCTTAATGAAACACAGGAGAACAACAAATCATCATCAGAGCAAAAGGACATGTCATAAAATCTTTTTCGAACAATGCAAGTGGTATCAAACGATTTAAAACCAGATACAGCCTGTGTGCCACACACTTCTCAGCAGAAGGAAATTCTGTGCATGAGGTGCATACCAAGCAAGAGCTTTTGAGCCATGTGGGTTCAAGCAAACTTTTCTGTAGCAGATTTTCCTCTGATCTAAAAGGATACTCGCAGATTTAAAGAGGAAGATTGTGCTCCCATGTAGGATTTATTTTCTAAGAAATATATGATTTATTCATATCTGTATATAAACAGGACAGGAGTTTAAATTTTAGGAGTATACCTAGCTAAAATCCTTATATGTGGCCTTTAGTTAGCTCTGAGCACACCATTTCCAAAGTGGGGGAAGCAATTTTCTAGTTATGGGTGTCCTGGTGGAACCTTAATGCAAAATAATCTGGGAACTGTACATTCGAGGACATCCTACCTGAATGTGTAGTGACTTTAACCTTCAAATATATCTCTGATCTGCTAAATTTCAGGGAGTTATTTATAACCAGTGGGAGAAAGCATGAACCTCTTGATCTTCTGGATCTTAAGAGACAAGAGATAATGCTGAAAGTGACTTAAACCTTCTCTTTCTATCTGTTACCTTGTGTGAAGGCAGATCTGAACCACAATCAGTCAGAGATGAGTTGTCTCTTTGAGCTTCTCTACTTTGTTCAAAGAGGTGGAAAAAGCCAAGATTTAGTGACAATCACTCCCTGACAAAGCCAAAATTTCACCAGAATCCCTGATCATTCTATTGGATAAAACATTGATGTTGTGTGTCTTTTTATGGGAAGGAACTTATGAGGGTTTCTCAAATCTGAACGATTTCTCTCCTGAAGTAACTGAAAAATGCTTATGATTTACAAGGCATGCTGAAAACACTTCCCAGAGGCTACAGACTGGTATAACTATGGACAACCTTGACAAATAGTCCCATGAGGAATTGCAGTAATACCTGTGAAAAAAGGCATGGATAATATTTCCAAGTCCCACATTAGACATCAGTAGCCACCATCCAGCAATTGATTGCCTTTATCAATAAGATAAAGGTACTGGAAGGGAGGGATGTTCAGGATGATCGCGTTTGTCTTCCCCAGTCCCTGTTGGGTGTGATGGAGCCTGGCTTTCCTGGGAATGGCTGAACACCTGCCTGCCCTAGGGAAGCGGTGAACTAATTACTTCTTTTGCTTTGCTTGTACATGAGGCTTTTACTTTACCTATTAAACTGTATTTACCTCAACCCACGAGTTTTCTCACTTTTACCCTCCTGATTCTCTCCTCCATCTCCCTGCGGGGGAGTGAGGGAGCAGCTGTGAGGGGATGAGTTGCCAGCTGGGGTTAAACCAGAACATTATGACATGTAACTGGTTCCTCATCAAAATTATGTAACTTAAATGGGAAAGTGGCAAGAGAGGGCATGGGTTCTAAGCCAAGAACATGTGGGAGTTCTGCTGCAACAGGGTTTTATTGGTGTTCTAAAGCAATTTCTAACAGCGCTATTGACCTGGAACTACTGTAGAGGAGCTGGAGTTGGTGATGAAACTTGGTGCAACGGATGTTGATTTTTCTGTGAAACTGGTGGACACTTTATCAACATGCCAGGACTCAATCCTCTTCTTAAATTCCAAGGAATCACAGGGCCTAGAATACGCCAGAAATATGCCATCTCAACACGTCAGTAACAGAAGATGGAGGAGATCAAGCACCTTTATAGCCATGAGTGGGCTCAAGTACATTCAGGAGTGTGATATAATCTAGAGCTGGTGCTGTCCTCCAGAAGGGGTGGAGGATATGAAGGGAGCAGTGACATAATTCATATAAACAGATTTTCTACTTTTATAGTTTTCTATTATGCTCTCCACTCACACTGGGTATACTCAATAACTTTATCAACTTGAATTTCAGAAATATGGCCTCATTCCAAGCATAAAAGTAAGGTAACAGGAGATAAAAAGCATTTTAACAAAGTCAAGGATAATGAACTCAAAATGTTGATCTGTGATGGGGAGAAAATTCTCCCTTTTTTCCCCTCCCTTGTAATGGATTTGAAGAACACTGTATATGTGTGTCCTTCCATTGAGCACCAAATAAATTAAAATATTTCATATTATTTTCAAATTAATTTTTAAAATATATGAGATTCAGCATTCAAAAAACAAAAAAAAAAGTCTTGAAATAAAGCAAAAGAAACCCTCTTTGTAATTGAAGTGTTTATGGAATGATTTGAAGAGCAACACGCTAGAATCACGAGTGCGTGGTGTAGGCTCCTAAATCCTATCCAGCACCTACTTTATCTTGTAAACAGGAATGAGGTGGTGTTGATCCTTATCTTTTACAGAGCAGGGAAAAAGAAATTAACATTGAATAAACAATTCTTGTTTTCCTCTCTGGAGTGAAAAGGCCATTGAATCTTCTGTCTGACAGTCAGGCAGCAATGGTCTTTCCTTTTACTTGCAGTGGCTGGATGTCACATCACTTCAGGGGATTAGACTCATTATGAACTCATACACAGAACTGAGAAAATAACCTCATCTATCATGTAACAATCCCAATAATTATCTGTGCACCCAAAGCACTTCCCTTCCACCCACTTCTGCAGATGTTTCTGCATTTGAAAATACCAGCAGATTCCTATCTTTGCACAACAACACAGGTCACCTTAGAGCATTGGCTTATCAAGCTTCATATTCTCTTTGTTTTAGGGGTCAAGTGTAGGTTTTAAGATGAAAGAGCCACAAATCATCCATATGACAACAGGTAAATCTCATTGTGCCTTCTCTACCCATTGACTTACATGTGAAAACAGGATGGGAAAATGAAAATCAGCTGGTTACTAACAGGACTTCTCTAAAGCAGGTACCATTCAACTCTGCTGGCACGGCCCATTCTCCATTGCCACTGGAATGATCCATCACCTGTGACAAGCAACTGGAAATGGGTTGGAATATTGGCATATCTGGGCTGGTTTGCTAGCATGTGTCCCCAAAATACATCATTCTCCTGCTGGAAGACCTCTCAACAATCAAGACTGGTATGTTTCTCACCTTAAGTATGGCAAAAGCTAAAAATCGATCAGAAAGCCCTGAAATCTCCCCAAAGCTCTTACATCCAGGGAAACACTCTTTTTTCTTGGGAAAGGGGTGTTTGAGTCAACAGTTCTGGCTATGTGGTTGCAGTGCTACTTTCCTGCAAAGCCTGTGGAGTGCCTTGCCAGCTGTGAAACAAGTCCTGGGATGTCAGTGAAATCCTTACCCAGGTAAAGGTCTCATTGACATCAATGGCCACTTAGTCAAAGATGAGGCTTCTCTGGGATATGGGAGGTGTACAAATATCTTTATTCTGCTCAAATCCAGACACATTTGGGGTGACAACTGAAAGGGAAGTAAAAGTGGTGCAAATATTGAATAGGGAAAGAAGTTTGGAAAAAGAAAATGTATATGATACTTAAAAAGTGAATGCTTATCTTTATGAAAAATCTCAGAGACTGTTTACGTGAAAATATTTTTTTTTTTATTCTCTTTAACTGGCTGTTAACTAGTAAATATAAAATGATTTAAGTTTCAGAGGATTTAGACAGTCAGTTTATGCTCTTTGTGTCTGACACATACAACCACTATGCAAATAATTGGCAGCATACAAATGTTTATCTACATTAAAACCACCTGACAATTAAAAACTTCTACACTATGAATTTCTCCAGAATTAACAATATTCATAATTCCCACTTTCCTCCTCCATTTTATTCAATGTGCAGTGTGCTGAGGCTATCACATGTTTTTAAAACTGGTTTAGAACTGCCCTGTTAATATTCTGCAGAATAATAAAGCCAGAATTTCATGGACTCACATCAGAAAAGGTATCTTCAAAAAGAACACCCCGTGGATGCCGATAAAAATCAATAAACCATATTAAAATTAATAAATTGTGAAGGGCATTGTTTATAACCCTGTTTGTACAGTGCCTGTGTCAAGGAAACTTCTTCCAACATCTACAGCCTCTCCTGAGAGGGTTTGGCTGGGCTCACGTGGCACTTCGAGTGAGATCAGCCAGGAGTGAATATAAAGTCTGGTCTCGCCAGTGGAAGAGTCAGGGGCAGTTTTAAGTAAGCAGAATGCAATTGAACGTGGTTATATTGCTATAAGTAGGGTGGATATAGATATTCACATCTATTTGGGGAAAAAAAGACTCAGACGGATGTTAAAAGCTACCAGTCCTGGCAATGGACATGAAATGTGTCTCGGTGCTTATTTAAAAAATGTATATGGGAAAGAGAGAGAGAGTGCTATTACAGGCAGGCACTGGGTTTTTTTTTTTTTAGCTGTGGCATTAATTTTTTACCCTGTGTTCCTTCTTTTCAATTTTTAGGAGGCAAAGAAACAGATATAACCATGCAAATGTCCCTGTGCTCTGCCTCCGGCTATAAGCTTAAGAATTATAAGCTTGACAACGCTGAGTTGTAGACAACACCCCTTCAATACTTTCTGGCTCAGTGGCTCTGTGAAGACCTCTCTGAAGGTGCAGCTCTTCAAAAAGACTCTGCAGCAGCACAACTGAAATGTTTGCTGCTAAATATAGAAATGCACTTGCTTCAAGCGTGGCTGGTTTGCTTCAGGTTCACCTTTGGAGCTGCATTTATAGATACAGTATGGATTTTAAGGAGAAAAAGTGAGAGGTAGGAGCAAGAAAGCAAAGAATTAGACAGTAAGAGTGCCTGATGAGGGGAAAAAGGCTCTGACAAGTAAAGCTGGGCAACAAGTCAACAATTTGGTGTGGCCATGGAAAGGCAAACACATGATAAGACGTTAGAAGAGTGGATTAATTCACTATAGCCAAATGCAAACCCTATGACTTAAAACACTGGTGAAATACTGTCTGAAAACACTGTGTACAGGTCTCCACACCAAATTTGAAGGAATACGTGGTCAGAGCAGAAGGAGTGGAGGAATAATAAGGCAGGCAGAGGTCAGTGAAAGCTGGGGTTGGGGTCTGAGAGAATCAAGTCTCAGGGCAATAATCATTGATGGAACAATCTTCTTCTTTTAGATGGTTCCTACCCCTTTTTCCCACTGGAAAAAAACCCCTTTTCAGATAGTTGCAAACAGGGGTGATATTTCCCTGTGTTATTTTTCCTTTTGAAGAAGCCTTGTACTCTCAGCTGTGATTCTGTCTGGGTCTGGCAGCAGATATTTTAAGGCAGGTGAAAAAACCTGAATGCTTGAATGCTTCAAGCATTCACATTGCTCACTACTATTTCATATCAGATCCCATTCTTGGGCAGCAGCAGAGTTTTCAGTCTGTTGAGGGCAAGAAAAAAGGATGAGACAAATGACGTCCGAGAGAAATGAAGAACAGAATTTCTGTGTATTTTATCCTGTTTAATAGAGAAACCTCAACAAATCAGAGAGATGGACAATCACCAAACATGAAGTTCAACAAGGGCAAGTGCTGGATTCTGCACCTGGGATGGGGCAGCCCTGGATGTACGGACAGATTGGGGAATGAGAGGCTGGAAAGCAGCTGTGGGAAGGGACCTGGAGGTCCTGGTTGATGGCAAGCTGAATAGGAGTCAGCAGTGCCCTGGCAGCCAGGAGGGACAGCCCTGTCCTGGGAGCATCAGGCACAGCATCACCAGCCAGGCAAGGGAGGGGATTGTCCCACTCTGCTCTGCACTGGGGCAGCCTCACCTTGAACATTGTGTGAGGTTTTGGGCACCACAATATAAAAAAGACATTAAACTTATTAGAGAGTGTCCAAAGGAGGGTAATGAAGATGGTGAACGGCCCAGAGGTGAAGCCACATGAAGAGTGGCTGAGGACACTTGGTCTGTTTAGCATGGAGGAGACTGAGGGGAGACCTCACTGCAGTTACAACTTCCTTGTGAGGGGAAGAGGAGGGGCGGACACTGATCTCTTCTCTGTGGTGACCAGTGACACAACTCGAGGGAATGGCCTGAAGTTGTGTCAGGGAGGTTTAGGCTGGATATTAGGAAAATGTTCTTCACCCAGAGAGTGGTTGGGCATTGGAACAGCTCCCCAGGGCAGTGGTCACAGCACCAAGCCTGACAGAGCTCAAGAAGCATTTGGACAATGCTCTCAGCCACATGCTGTGACTCTTGGGGCTGTCCTGTGCAGGGCCAGGAGCTGGACTTGATGATCCTTGTGGGTCATTTCCAACTTGGCATATTCTGTGTTTCTGTGACTCAGTGTTGTTTTGGGGCACATATGGCACTGGCAGTAGAAAAAACAGACATAAGCACTTGCCTAATATCACATGGAAGTGGGTTCCTGGCTCCTTTGACAGGTATTTACACTCAAACTTAAGAGACTCAAGAGACCAATGGGACCTCACAGAGTAACAACAATGAGCCACAAGTTTGGCAGAGATCCCTGGGTTTCTGAATGTATCTCCTCCCTGGTACCACAAGCCCTTCACCCAACTCTTCTAAGCATCTATATCCCAATTTGGATATTAATCTTGCAGAAGCAGGACCCATTCAGAGGTGCAAACCATCTTTTGCATCACAGTGCCATTTGGCACCTTGCTCTGAATCAGAGTTGACATATCATGTCAGCACCTTGCTGGTGGTTTTGTGTCTCTGTATGATAATGCACTATAGCCTCCTTTACAGCAACCTCGTATAATTCCTATTTACACCCACATATTCTCAAAGAGTGGTTAAAACTTCTGAACATGCAGAGAATTTGCTATAAAAAAAGTAAATAACAGCACTTGACTCATCACCGTCTTCCAAGAAAAGAATGGGGGCCATCAGGTGAGGAACACGGGAAACAGAGAAAAATCAGTGGGAAATAATTCTTCATGGAATGATAGGAGACCTGCACAATTCCTTAGAAGGGGTGCTTGTGTGCAAATCTGCATGGGTTCAAGGGAAAAATGCTTGGAAGAAAGGAGAGGGGAGGGAGAAGGAGAAGGAGAAGGAGAAGGAGAAGGAGAAGGAGAAGGAGAAGGAGAAGGAGAAAGAAGGAGAAGGAGAAGGAGAAGGNAAAGGAAAGGAAAGGAAAGGAAAGGAAAGGAAAGGAAAGGAAAGGAAAGGAAAGGAAAGGAAAGGAAAGGAAAGGAAAGGAAAGGAAAGGAAAGGAAAGGAAAGGAAAGGAAAGGAAAGGAAAGGAAAGGAAAGGAAAGGAAAGGAAAGGAAAGGAAAGGAAAGGAAAGGAAAGGAAAGGAAAGGAAAGGAAAGGAAAGGAAAGGAAAGGAAAGGAAAGGAAAGGAAAGGAAAGGAAAGGAAAGGAAAGGAAAGGAAAGGAAAGGAAAGGAAAGGAAAGGAAAGGAAAGGAAAGGAAAGGAAAGGAAAGGAAAGGAAAGGAAAGGAAAGGAAAGGAAAGGAAAGGAAAGGAAAGGAAAGGAAAGGAAAGGAAAGGAAAGGAAAGGAAAGGAAAGGAAAGGAAAGGAAAGGAAAGGAAAGGAAAGGAAAGGAAAGGAAAGGAAAGGAAAGGAAAGGAAAGGAAAGGAAAGGAAAGGAAAGGAAAGGAACAAAAGACTGTTAGAGTGCTAAGGGGACAGGGCATATATCCTTGCTTTGCTCTTAGCATTCTTTAGCCATCTGTTAATGAAAATTATTTTCTGTGCAGATGAATCCCCCTTATTAAGGAACAAGTGGGAGCCAGGACAGTGGTGAACAGGGAATGAGGTGGATACACAGCTTCTGTGCCTGTGTGCCTGTCCTGCCACTGCTGTCTGGGCCCTTGTCATGAGCAGCGTGGCTGTCCATTTGTCCTTCCATTTCCTTGTGTTTCTGTGTGGAGGTTGAAATTGTTGACAATTGTTGGAGTTGACACTTCAGGCACCATTGAAGGAGTATTTTTACTAAACAGTGTCCTTTGTGGCTGGGTGGTTGTGGTTGTTTGGGGTTTTTTTTTTGGTCCCTTAACTTCTTTAGCTTATTTTGGTATTTGTTATGAACAAAAAGTTCCATCACAATTAGTTGCCTTGGCTACTAATGATTTTCTTTATTCTTATATACCTCCTTGTATTTAAACATAGCACCTAATCTATCTGCTTTGTGTTGCTTAATGTGACAAGGCCCTAAGCCACAGTGGGCTGCTGTTTGCAGCTTTGATTACACTAATGGCATCTTGGGGAGGTGGGGGTGGTTTTCCTGGGAGCAATATTTAGCAGAGGGACTTGATGAGATGACATTGAAACTCACACTCTATTGACAGTGCAGCATGGGAGGAGCTATTCTGTATGATTAAAGACATGAGGGGAGCTATGTCTGTGTGCAGGTGCCCGGTACCTGGGAGCTCGCAGGGTCGGGGTTTCTGCTACGAGTTACAAACAACAGGAAAAAGGAGATGGTCAGCAGTGTTGGCACCCCACAGAGCCAGCCACCCACAGTGTCTCCAAGCAGATCGCGGTATCTGGATAAACAGTGCGGTCATTTCCAAGAGGAAATCAAGTTAGCTGACAAGACGTGTGTGTTCACTGTGATTAAATCCATGTCGCACCAAACGTCTCTAACATTTGCCTGGGTCCTCTGGCCAGGCCGCTGTGCTGGGGTTTTAGCAAATGATCATTTCTCTGTCTTAGAGCTGTGTACTCAATGGGATTAATGGGATTAATGTCCAGGTTGACTTGGAGTGACTTATGGGAAGGAAAGATCACTAAGGAGTTATGGCCTGATATTTTCAGTGGAAGAGAGACTAAGGAAAGAGTCTGCGTGTTCAGGTGCCTGAAGTCAGTTTTCTACCTTGGTGAAGTGAAACCATGGCCCCAGAGTGAGACACAGATGTTGTTCCAGCTGAAGTCAGTAGGAGCCAGGGAGCCTTGGTGCCTAGGAAAATGAAACTGTTTAGTCTTAGCAGAGGGAGGTGAAAACAAATGAGACAGCATATTTTCTTCAAAACAGTGCCACAAGAGTTGCTCAGCTGGTGCCTGGGACCTCCTGCCAGCAGCACCTCTGTCACCAGCTCTGTGCCTTGGCTTTGTGCAACTCCAGCTTCACATCATTTGCAGAAAAGTGTGAAAAAGCTTTCTGTGCAGTTTTTGTCTGCTGGGTGAAATTATTACCACGAGAATAGGCAGGAGCAGTGTAAATGCTTTCCTACCTATGTGACATTTCTGTATCACTAGTACAACTCATTCATCAGGCTTAGGAAGAAACACAGTATTTTGGTGAACAGAAGCAGAGAAAAATAGAAATCTTGGATCTGGGATGGATATGCCTGGGCTATATATCCCTTGTTCAACCACATGTTAAACTTTTGCCCTTGAGCATTTACCTATAGCTGTGTTGAATCTGGATTGCCTCTGGAGACAAGGCTCCGGTCAAGGCTCGTGGCTGGTCAGAAAAATAAACTTGCAGCATGAAAACTTAGCCCTGCTGCAGTCACGAGGAGGTTTGCCATTAAGCTGAATGAACTGCACCTAGGGCCAGAAGAAGGGCTGTTATGACCACAAAGACCTTTACTCAGCAGTTCCCTCACCTCATTCTCATAACACATGGCTGAGCCCAATGCATGACATCATCAGGTTACCTCATTAGCAGTTGATAGACCAGTTAGAGAGGCTCCAAAGCAGCAGCCTTTAAATTGATGCTACTGACCTGCAACAACCAGACCCTGGAGCAGGGCTCAAGACTGGAGGTCTGCTGCTTCAGGTAAGGTCTGGTTTTCTATCCGTCCCTTCCAGGGGAAGGTTTGGGGAAATTGTGCATCTAGGTAGAAGGAAAGCCTTGAGGGTGTAGAGGTTTCTTCATACCTGCTCCTCCTGTTTCCCTGTCTTCACTCCTTAATCAGTAGGGACAACAAGGTCCTTTCTCTGGGCAGTTCAGTTCAAGGCCAGGTTGGATGGGGCTTTGAGCAACCTGGTGCTGTTCTTGCCCCCATTAGAGGTTGGAACTAGATGATATTTAAGTCCCTTTTTAACCCAAACCATTCTGTGATTCTATGATTTGGGTGCCTACAGTCAGATGGGACAAAACCAGGACCAAAGCATATGCCAGTCTTTATCCTGTGGCATAAATGTGTTTCTTCTCTGAACTTCTATGAAATATAAATGCACATAATTGCTTTTAAATAAATGGTTTTTTGCAGGTATAAAAGAAACCTTGATGCCTGCAGCATTGCACTTGTGATGAGCAGCCCTTCAATAACTACACAATAATTTATACGTGTACCCAAGGAAAGAGGGCTAGTAATAAGTAAGTGACAAGCTTTTAGGGGATTAATATATGAGCATTAGGTTAAACATAGTTTATTTTTAAAAACACTCAGGCTGCATCTTTCTATGGAGCATGTTATTAAAATTGACGTGATTGACTATTAACTACAGTACATAAGTACACTCATGTCATAATTCATGCTTTATTATCCAACTACAGGTAAGTACATAAAAATTCAATGTACCGCATTGCATCTTATTTAGATCGCTGTTCCAGTGAAATATAAAGTGTCACCAATAGATTTGCTCTAGTAGTAATTCCATAGTAAATTACAAACAAACTCAATGAAGCAAATCCTCCTGCAATTTATTTAACATGATATTTTTCATTTATATTCAAGGTACATTTTTGCAAATATGCTATGTCTTTCAAAGAAAAAAAACCCAACCAACCCAACACTTAATCTCTCAGGAGGACTGGATTAAAAAGCTACTGACCTAGAACCTCTGCATTTAAATAAGCTTCAAGAGAGTGCCCTTCATCTGTTGTGTTTAAAGATGAAGACTACATGAGAGCACACATAACAACCACCACAATAAAGGGCTGCCTGGTTCATGGCCCCAGGGAAGTTCAGAGAAAGGATATTTCAAACATAATGAGTGCCAAGGGAGTCTTTCCCTCCTGGTATGTAGCAGTCAATAACCTGACTGACTTCATCCAGATCATTGTACTCAGCAGCTTCAAGTATCTCCTGTAAATATCTGTAAACCCCACATGGACATTTTCCCAATTTTAGGCACAGCTATGTCCTGTGGCAATAAGTTGGTCATTTAGTTATGAGCTCTCTGAAAAAGTACCATCACTGGTTTGCTTTAAATCTACTGCTTGAACATTTCAGGTGGTGGTTTTAATCCTTGTACATTGAACATAGTTCCAAATAATTTTCTCCTACCTATTCTACTCATTCATGAATTTCTTTTTTTTTTTTTTTTTTTCTCTTCGGGTGCCATGTTTCATAGAAACAGAATGATTTGGGTTGGAATGGACTTTCAAGAACATTTTGTTCCAACCCACGTGCCATGGGCAGGGACACCTTCCACTAGACCAAGTTGCCCAAAGCCCCATCCAACCTGACCTGGAACACTTCCAGGAATGGACCATCCACAGCTTCTCTGTGAAACCTGTTCCAGTGCCTCACCACCCTCTGGGTCAAGAATTACTTCCTAATATCAGGTCTAAATCTGCCATCTTGCTGTTTAAGACAAGTCCCTCTGTCCTGTCTCTCCAGGCCCTTATCAAAAACCCCTCTCCATCTCTCTTGTGGCCTCTTTAGGCACTGGAAGGATACTGTAAGGTCTCCCCTAAACCTTTTCTTCTCCAGTCTGGACAATCCTAATTTTTCTTCTGTTAAATGTGCATGCTTGTATAATTCAAGTATTCCTCTTGCTGTTCCTGGAGTTCTTGGGAGTTAAAAGGAGATTATATGAGGGCAGGCTTTGGCTATGATTGTCCATGAAATAGCTGCAGTGCACTTACAGATAAAAAATAGGTTTGCTCCAAGAAATGCTATACTATGCTATAAATTGTGCTGTGGGCACAATTTTTCATCCATAAAGGGGTGATGTCTTTATTATATTCCTGCTTTAAATATCTAGGTAATATAGTCTAGGTAAAAACACTACAGTTTGGTAGGGATTAAATGAGACCATGAATTTGCAAAAAATTTCTCTAAAAACACATCAGCTGAACAAAACATTTTACAGATCAAAAGAAATATGAACCACCCCCTTCCCCCCTTCCCTCCCCCAACATCCTACAGAGGAACCTGAGAGATCAGCATCAACAGTTCATCTTGATGTAGATGAAGCAGCAAGATGCTCTTTTGGGGCTACATTGATAAGAACCTTATAAAACACTGTCCATGTCCATTCACTGTCCATGAATCATCACCAGATACAATGAATGGTTTTTGGGAACCTTGGCTGTTAGAAATAGCAATTTTTACAAAATAAATCCTGAGTTTATAACTAATGAGAAGTGCTGAACTGATCGGGTAAAGACTGTGGTCCTGTCTGTGGCTGTTCAGATCAGCCTGTTGTAATGCAGTGCTGTTCCCTGAGATCTGTGGAAATTAAGTGCCAAAATCCCATTAGAATTCCATTGCAAACAGGCACTTCAGCTTCCTTGGTTGTCTGGAAAATCCCATTCATGGACCTTTACAGCAGTACTACCTTTGGCTGATTTCTGTGTTAAGCTGAGTGCAGAAATGAGCTGTGAACACTTATTTGAGAACAGATATAAAACCTGCTTCAGAAAAGTATGCAGACAACTATTTAGTCACTTTCCTTAGAGACATAATTTTAGTGTTCATT
This sequence comes from Dicrurus megarhynchus, assembly GCA_013399195.1. Lineage (NCBI taxonomy): Eukaryota > Metazoa > Chordata > Aves > Passeriformes > Dicruridae > Dicrurus > Dicrurus megarhynchus. The sequence continues at coordinate 101,303 of VXAD01001750.1, read as the reverse complement.
TATTTATTTAAAAAATATTCATTTGTGTATATGCAGTATTATCATTACAACCCATTCAATTCAATTAGCAGCACCATGAAAAAGGGATGGAGGTTTTTGTTTAATTCAATTGTAAGCAAATGAAGCAGTAATAAACCCCCAATTAATACTGAGGAAAATAGGCTGAAGGATTTTTTTTCCTAGCATTTCACTGTAAACAAAAATGTGTGGCTGGTATTCAAGAGGAAGGAAAATACAATTTGAAGACACTTTAAAACTTCAGCGATTAATGTCATGCCAAGTGACTCATTAAAATTCCCATAAAAATGTGACCATGGAAAAGAATTCTCTTCTGAAGAAAAATCAAATGTAATTAAGAAGAGATAAGGAGAAGAACAGGGGAAGAATTGCCAACCCAAATCAAGCAAATCTCAGCTGCCACAGAACATGTTTCAAGGGGTACAACCAGACCCTTGCTGAGGGGATCAGGCTGGCACTCAGGAGGAGTGCACACAGGTCCCAGTTTTGGCACAAACAATTCATGTGACATCTGTCAAATTGCTTATTGGCATCTAGTGTCTCAGGAATGAAGTGGAGATGGTGATAATTCCCTTCTCCCACCTTTGGAAGGTCTTACTGATTTTGATTTGCTTTTGGTGGCAAGTGTGTAGGAGATTCAGGACAAGAAGCTGCTAAGATTAGAAGCACTTTCTTGTGGTTTGATGGGGACAAAAACTGGCTTGTTTGCAAAGTATCAGAGATGATAGGACCTCTTCCTGCCAACAACAGGTTTTGATCCCCAGATCCCCAAGTTTCACATTCCCCACTCCTATAATCTGATTTATATTCATGTTCAAAATATTCACAACCCTGTCTCGTAGCATTACAGCCTGAGCTGATGCTGGGCTGCTGACTTGCTCTGCTGGTTGTCCTTCGGGGCTCTCACCCCTTCCTGATGTCACTGCTGTCAGGGAGCACATGGCAGGACCAGGTTTTGTCAGGAGCCTGGCACTGATGTACCCTGCTCTGAATACTCAGATTTTTCCACTAGAGCCCCCAGCAGTTGGTAGAAGGTTTGACTTTAATCATGTTGTTCAGCATACATGCTAATTCGTGTCTGACTTCAGCAGGCTCTATTCTATTTTTGAACCAGGAAACATATCTTATTAAAGTGACAGGTGGTCTGGCACAGCAGACACAGGTCTGTTGCTTGTGGCATAACAAACCCCCAAACAATAAAAATTTTTCTTGATTTCATCATTTCCTCCTTGTTTTGTGAATCTGTCAGTCTTACTATCCTGGGAAAAATGGTGATCACATTTGATTTCCCAGTGGTTTGGTTTTTCAGTTTTTTTGTTTGTTTGTTTCTGAAGAGAAAAATAAAAATCTATTTTATAAGTGGTTTCATGTACTGCAGATGTCCTGTGAGGATTCAATATGGGAGAAATATTTACAGAATGCCGGCTGCAAATAGGGAGGGGAGAAGGAGAGGGACCAAGTGCTATTTATAGCCTACATTCAATTCATCTGGGCTAAGTATTGTGAGTAATTGTGTCCAGTGGCAGTGGACCTTGGCACTTGGACTGGGAAGCCCAAACTGGGCTGTCCACAGTGCTCTTGAACAGATACACCACAACCTTTGTATGTCTAAACAAAGCATCTTTCTCAGGCTGCCTGATATGGCCACAGGACTCTCAAGCTACAGCTAACACCAGCCAAGGTCTGTTGTTGGCCACTGAGGTCAAGCACATGGCACAAACCATCCTCTGAGACACATGCCTGCCTCCAAAAAGCTGTTTCAACATGGTTCTGGCTGTGACAGTGCCTGCATCCTTCCTGGGCATTGGCTAGGAGAGCTTGTCACAGGCTGCAAGCCCACTGGGGTTGTGATAAATGTTGAACTGCCTGGGATGATCGGAGCACTGAACGCTCTGTAATATGAAAAGTCATTTAGCTGTCAGACCAGAAGAAGTGGCAGCTTAGATACTGATCTTGAGGCCAAATATGGTTGACACAAATAACTCATGCCCCTTGTAAAGTGAAATTTTCCTTCATTAAACATAGATGCATGCAGTGCAGTGTTCAGCGGTTTGCTCTTTTATATCCAGGCTCTGATTGTTTTATTTTTATCCTTTAAGAGAAATCAGATGTTAGAGAGGAAGCTATTCTTAGGCTGACTGTGCAAGTGATCAAGCCAAGCATATCCATATAAGACAGCTGCTGGCAAATGCCAGTCTCGGGTTGTGCTTTCATTGCAGAAGCAGCAGTGTGAGCGCTGGGCATGCAGACATGGCACCCTTGGGGAATAACAGAGGAGCTGTCATCGTGCTTGTGGTTCTCATCACAGGTCCTTGGCAGTGTAGGAGTCTCTTTATACCAATAATTCATATGAGAAAATGAATTCCTTGATGTCAGTGCCTCCTCTGCACACCCCTACTGTGGGGGCTGGCTGCACCCGTGCTCGCCCCAAGGTGATAAATTTTGCTGGATGATGCTTCCTCGAATTAGTCAGAAGTCTCTGCTCCACAGTGCCAGGTTGGTGAGCACAGACCCAACAAAGAAAGTGGAGCCAGCAATGCTCTGATGGTGCTCAGGCTCTGTTCCTCACTTGTAATTGCCTGAGTCCCATCAAGGAAAAGTCTGTGACATGATGGAGATCCACTGCTCTTCTCTGCTCTCGGTAGGAGCAAGTGCCTTAGGAGCTGGTGTGGGCTGCAGACCAGAGAGGTGGGGAAATTAACTCTGTCAGTTTGTAGATCTTAGATGGAAGGGAAACACTCATGAAAGGGCAGGCTTGTGGTGGCAATAGTTCCATGATCCCCCTGCTGCTCTGGCCTAGATGTTGTTTCCCTATAATGAAATATAAATATTAATTGTTCCTTTTGGCTGTTTGGGGTAGACTCCATCTTTTCTCATGTGCCCATACACTCTCTGGCCCAATGAATCTTTGTTCTCATTCTGAGATCAGGCTGGATGGGCTCTGAACAACCTGGTCTCATGGAGGGTGTCCCTGTCCATGGCAGGGCGCTTGGAACAAGATGAGTTTTAAGGTGCCTTGCAACCCAAACCGTTCTAGGATTCTGTCATTCTGTGATTTGGGGTGTTTAAGTATTGCTGCACCAAGAAGAAATCCAACAACAAATGTGAGCACATGTCCCCAGGCACTGGGAATGGGCTTTGCTGAACGTCTCCTGGTGTCTGGCTGACCCACCCTGTCCCACCTCAGGGCTGTGAGAACAAACACCGTCTGCACACCAGAGTGTCCTGGGACAGTCTATCACTATGTGCATGGTGCAGCACAAGGGATGCTGTGGCTGGCCTGAAAGTCTCAACACTGAAGCAAACAATTGGTACAGGGTCCTCAGGGTCCATAAAAACTAAGTGTTGTTTGTTCTCTTGCTGCTGAAGAGTCACTGATGACATCATGCCCCGTTTCTGAGCTAATCATAATGAATCAAATCAGCCTAGGTGAAGGTAATTAAAAATATTAGTACTTCAGCAAGCCCACACAGGGCCCTATAAAGGGTCTTACATATTTTCTTACTAGAATTTCCATTGCTTTGGCTGTTCTTTTTTATTAAACTCATTGTAGCAGGAAATCAGGCAGGTAAATGTGGCTGTAAATTTGCTCACAGAGACATGTTTAGCTTGTAAAATACAGACTACTAGCTGTGAAGCTTTGCAGTATTTCAAAAAACATTTTTACCTTTAATAAATTTAAAGGATTCTAGTTTTTATTGAAATCTCTCTTTTTTTTTTTTCAGTTGAGGATTTTCAGAGTCTCACTTCTATAGATTAAAATCTTCTACTAGGAACATGCAAAAAGGGGAAGGAAAAAGAATGACAAAATGGGTCGAATAAAACAGAATAAAGGAAAACCTGGAATAACTTGAGTTTCTTTATAGCTGAACATTTCATAATTCTTGCAAGAAATGCAGTTATTGGTGAGCAGAGTCTCATTCTTTCAGCAGATCCCTTTTGTCAACTATTCATTGCAAACGGTTAAACTGGGTTTGATGGTGCTCCAGTAACATCTGTTTGCTTTATGTTGCTGAGTGGTATATATTATATATATATATATATATATATATATATAAAATACTGGAGGTTAGGGAGTGCCCAGTAGGCAATTGCTGAGCCAAGCCCAAGTTATTGATGAAATTTGCTTTAAGGGTTGAGCGAGCAGAGATACCATG
>VXAD01001750.1:31572-86715 GCA_013399195.1 Dicrurus megarhynchus | reverse complement strand
TTTTTTTTTTTTTTAATGTAGCCCGTGTGAGGGACTTGCAAACCTGAACTGTAGATGACATCTGAATGTACAGAAGATGACAGCCCAGTGCCTGGTACCATTCTCTTCCAGTCACCTTTTCAATCTGCCTTTTGGCTGCTGCTGCTGCTGCTCTGCACCAGGCAGCAATACAGGCTGCGTTTTCAGGCATCATAATTTCCTGGAAAAATGGATGTGTTTCTGGAAAGCATATGGGAATGGTGCACCCTGCAATCATGCTTGCCCTGGAGAGAGGCAGTGCTTGCTGGAGTATAAGCCACTGAGCTAAGATGAATAATTGATGCCTGACAGAAATGAGTCTCCTCACCAGTTACAGGAGGAAAAAACATCCTCTCTTGCCACAAGTGTGTGAGCTTGCTGTCAAGCTTGTGCTGGGCCATACACTGTGGGCAGTCAGGTCCTGTCCTTCAGTGAGACCCTCATGGGCCTTGGACCAAGCTCAGGCACCTGCACTGCCTTCTTGGCACTCCTCTGTCTTCCTTTTTCCATGTGATAGTTAAACCTGCCATGCTGTCTCCCACTCTCCTATTCCTCTCTCATTTGACAACATTTCACCTGCAGGCTTTGTCTTGCTCAATAAAGCAGTGGATGGCCAGGTACATTATACCTGTTTAAAATGGAAAAAAAATGCTTAACTTCTCGTTTCCCTCCCTATCAAGGGAAATACACTGAATTGTGCTAATGCAGCATCACTGACCTGCTTGCTGCACAGTTTTCTTTGCTTTCTCTCTGCTTTATTTTGCCACAGGGCGTTTCTTCTTGTTACCACCTTTTGCTCTGCATATGTTTACTCTGCATCTCCTCATCACTTCCCCTTCCACCAATTCCTTTTTTTTCTTTTACCCAGTTTCACTTTCTGTTTCTTCCTCTTCTTCTTTCCCCTGCTCATGCATTTCCCTGATGTCATACCATGTCCATCCTCTTGTCTGTGCTGCAAAGAAGAGTCAGGCCAAAAGGCAACTTCACTGGTGCTATCAGGAGTTCATTAAATTGTAGTAAGGATGATAGAGTCTGTATGAAAGACCATTAAACTGGAAATGTGATTTTCTTATTTTGGATGAAGCACAGGAGCACCCCTATTTCCCTGTTCAGTTCTGTGTTCTCATCTGTCTAACTCAACAAAGTTAAATGGTTAGAGACTAGGCTTGAAATACATTTAAAAAATAAGTAGAAGGAGAAGGGGTGGATGAGACAAATTCACCTTTCCACACTGCAGAAAAATGAAATAAATTTTGGCCCCTACTAGCAGAAATTTTTGTAACATCTTAGATGAATCTTAGCTTGTAATCCACTGCCTTCTGAGGCAACTTGTGTAAGAACTCCACTGTCCTTCATGTTAAAAAATTTGTTGCCTGTTTTCCTCTTACCTGGGCTATCCCTGTGCTGAAAACCACTCAGGTTTTCTTTCCCTCCATGGACACTGAGAACAATGAATCAGAATTGTCTTGATATCAACCTTTTAGACACTTGAAGGTGATTAACACACAGCCACAGACCCACAGACCAAATTATTTCATCCTTTCTTCACCATCCATATTTTCAGCACCTGAATCACTCCTGTTGCTCTGGGATCCCTCCAAACTGTCAAATTTTTTACCACAGAGCAGTGCTGAGCATCAGACGCAGTTCTCTTGCTGGAGTCTCCACCCTGTCAGGTTCAGTGAATAATTCCCCCAGGGCCCTAGGTAAATGATGGTGTATAAGAAGTCCCTGAGTGCCATGAACCTTGTTTGCAGCAGTGTCACAGGGTTTGAGTACAGAAAGGAGGCACTGTGAAATCTGTTTCTGTATGCAATACTCTGGCTTCTCCACAACAGCTCCCTGCAGGGACTCTCCAGGCTTGCATTAACAGCAAGTGCCTGATTTCATTCAAAAGTGAAATTGTGAACAAAGGTGGAATTCAGCCCAGATGAAGTCCTACCTTACTGTGTCCACAGACAGGTGTCTGCCTGTCAGCAGGGTTTCTTAATTTAGCCACTCCAGAGGTATGGCAAGGTTTGAGTGCCTAAGGAAAGGCACCCCGGACTGTTGAATATCAACTCACCTCTGGCCACCAGTCCCAGCAGGCAGGATTTTCATTAGGTTCTGGTCATGTCTCTGGGTACAACTGAGATGAACCCTGGTGTCTGCTGTAGGGTGGGCTGAATCTCTTGCCAGGAGCCATGGACTGTGTTGACTAAGGAGCCATAGAGTCCTGTGGAGGTGTTTCTGCCACTGAGCAAGTTAAATTTCTAAGATTACATTTAATTTATCTGATGGAGATAGCACATGCCCTGCCCGAAGTCTGCCTCCCTTTGAGATGCCCTTGATTCCCGTGCCTGGCAACAGCAATCTGCAGTTTACAGATCCCAGGGCATCACCCAAATGGTAAAAATGTGCACAACCCCATGGGCAATGAGTAATTCCCCCATTTTCTCTGCTCTGTCACTGTATTGGTTGGTTCTCCACAGGGTACCCCAGGCTTGGCTCCACTGTCCACATGTGGATGGTAAGTGTGGTTTGAGCTGCCTCTGGATGTTTTTCTGTCCAGGAATATGTGCATGCTTTTTCTCTGTGGACAAGGAAATGTTCTCCTTCCAAGAAATGCATCTGTTTCAGAGTTATTTATAATGCTGAGGCTGTATCATTCCCTTGGCACCACTGACTGGGTAAACAGGTAGATCTCAATGGTTCTTTAACCACCATTACATTAACTCAGAACTGCAATAAACCGGGAAATTAGGCTGCAAATTTTAAAAGAAAAAAAAAATCATTAAAATTTAAACCAAATGAAAAAGTTACAGTCTACCCAGAGGAGGTTGCTGAAAGTCATGTAGCTACATTTCTACAATGTGAGAAGCAGGAGAAGTTACAACATTAACAATGATGGTGCAGCATAGCTGTGAGAAATGTCAAAGATTTGTGCTTCTCCTTACTAAGTAAAGTTGTCCTGTCTTTGGCTGGGTGGAAGCAATCTGTTTTTGACAAATCAGCATTGGATGTTTCTTTATCCCTTTCCTTGAGGTACCTATGTATCAACTGTTTATTTGGTCCATTTTCTTTCCAAGCATCAAAGCTAGGCTGACTCATCTGGAATTCACCTTTCTTTCCATGACAGCACTGTTTGCTCTTTTTTTCTCTCCTGCTAATTTTCCTCCACAAGATCTTAAGGACAATCTCTTATCATGCAGTGATTCCTTTTGGTAGTTACTGATGTACCCTGCAGCACAGTTCATCTGTCCCCCCTGGCTTGCAGGCACCTAACTTACTTAAATATTATTTAACTTATGCTGACCTGATATTCTTTCTATGCACCATTTATGTCAATTAAGTTGATAATCTGATTGTAGATAGTTTTGGGGTTTTTTTTTCCCTTTTCTCCAGTCTGGTTGAAGCAAAAAGGCACTGTACCAAGTAAGAAAGATAAAGCCATCACATAGATTAGGAAGCTCAGGTACATGGTGAAGGAGTTACATAGCAACAGCTGGTCATGAATTACAGGGAGAAATTCTCCCCAGCCTAGATGGCTCCATTCAGCTGGAAAGTGTTACTCTTCCAAAGCTAAAAATGACATAAAAATCAAAGGGGGTCTAAAATTTTAAGTGCTTGGAAGGAAGGGAGGAGCTTGGGTAAGTAAGGCTAATGTGAGTTAGTAAAAGGCTGACAGTTTTCCTGTCCCACAGACAGTCAGGGAGGCAAAGGTCTGGTGACAGAGTGAGATTTCTACCTCTAAAGGATGAAAGGATGCAAATTTATGAATGTGAACTGAATACCCTTGCACTTAGCCTGACTGTGGTTGTCTTACTTTGTTCTGAAAGCTTTGTACCTTAAAGGAATGAGTAAATAATGTTTTGTGCTGAAAGCAGTTGCTTTTGTCACTGCAGATCTATGTAGCCATAGGCAGCTAAAAGGCAATTTTACAGGGTCCAAGTACTTGATGGACCTATTTAAGCAGACAAAATGAGAACTTGCAGGCTCTGAGGAAGATTTTGAGCTGGAGAAGGATACCCAGAAAAGCAACACCATTGGTTTTTTGGAAGCAGGAGATGGGGAAGGAGTCAAGCCCTTCACCCACTTACCATGACACTGAAATCCAGGGACAGCTCAGCTAAGAGCTTAGACTGGTAAGATTTCGTATGTGAAGGGTGAGTTTTCGTGTAATGGACACTCTTTATGCAAGAAAGACAGAAAGAGTGACCTTGCATCACTCTCTCTGATCTTACATTGTTATAACTTGAAATCATAGAATCACAAAATGGTTTGAGTAGGAAGGGACCTCAAGGATCATCTGGTTCCAAAAATCCACAGTTGCCCAATTGTGTTTTGCTTCAAGGTGGATCACTCTGTTAGACACCAGATTGAATTCCTCATTAAGGTATTTGAAGACTGATTCACTTGTTTCATAAAGACTCAGAGGTAATACTGAGGAAAGTTGGTTTTGAGGCTGGGATGTCTCTCTGTAGCTTTGATAATCCCTTTATTTACACTGTGGACATCTTGGGGCAGAGACTATCTAGGTGTAAACACAAAAGGATAGCAGTTATGGGCCTGGAAAATAATATCATTAAATTTTTTTTAAAAAGTATTTTAAATATTTTCACAATCAATTACTGCACATCATGTTTCAAAAGGATAATTTGCCTATTTTTGAGCCTGGTTTATTATATGATATTATATGAATTTGCTGTCTTTGTACTATGAGTCCTCAGTGGAACAGCCCCATCTTAAATCCTACAGAGATCATAAACTCTTCAGTGCAAGGGGGACTTTTATTAGACACATATAAACCAGAAAACATTCTATTGGAGCCAAGAATTTCCTCTCCTTACTTCATTATGTAAACAGAAACAATAATAATGATGAACTGACTAAGGACTGTACAACGGAAAGTAACTCAGAGTAACAGGTTAACTCTAAAATTGAGAAAATGAATTTGATTACCAGCACAAACTCCTTACAAAGACACTGATCAGGATGTGTCACAGTCTCCCAGGAAAAACGTTAAACCAGCTGTCATTTGTGTTCGTTTTGGTCAGATTGGATAATATTCTGTGTGGAACAATCAATCCTGTATTAGTCCAATGGGAATGGACAGTGATTTTCATCTATAATTTCAATTTCAAAGATGCATAAAGGGTATTTCTTTGTATAGAAAGTGCAGAATTTTGTGAAGGGAGTTTTGTACATCTCCTGAGACAGCACAGATTTGGCTGGAATTAGAAGAGCATAGGGCAGGGGCAGGAGGGAAAAAGTGATGGAGATGCCAAGAGCTCTTTTTATTCAACTACAGATGGATCAATTGTTGGTCTATTGTTTTCCTGATAACAGAATCAAGTTGGTAAGGGATCAGACCTTGGACATTTTCTCTAAACAATGTGAAAAACAACAAGTAGTGAGGAATGAATGCAAAGGGTCAGGCTGAAGGAAACAGAGGAGATGGAAAAATAAGTGGTCTGGCAAAGAATGTAAATTGGATGAGAAAAAATAGGCAACACCCAGTTTAAGCTACACTCAGGCAAAGGAGAAAACAGGTGAGAAACACAATCACATCAAGGTAAAGCTCTAAAAGCATAAAGAAGCCCTGATGGAGGTGTTGAGACTGTCAGGAAGAGAGCAATATGGATTTCTCAGGACTTTTGAGCTGGGCACAGAGAAGCTGTGCCTTGTTTAGCTGGAAGTTGGCTGTATAACTGAATTCTCTCCATGTACAGTCCCATTGTGATCAGCAATCCAGCTATTCTGGTGGAGTAAAAAAATATTGATGAAGAAAGTGGATGTCTGGTTGTGAGGACCAGAGTACAATTAATAAGAATAAATGCACTTTTCATTTCCAGAACATGGAGGATTTTTTTTGTGCCTGTTAATGAACAGCTGTGGCTTGAGATCTGACCAAAGATCAGATGTGGATGCATCTGTAGATGTCCAGCTAGTCCAACCCTCCACAAAAGATAAGGAAAACAGCTCCAGCAGATAAGTGCCATCACAGAAGACGTGTTTGAGATAGTACTAAGAAAGAACCAAATATCTGGATGTCAAACATGGGACATGTTATAAATCCTCAAGGATCCCCACAGTGATTTAACTGCTGTTTGCACACTCATCAATAATGACTTTGGAGAGGGATGTTTTCTGTGTCAGCTCATACAATCCCAGAGTCCTCCTCTGTATGGGAAATTTGGAAGACGATGGGTGCTTGTGAGCACTCTCAGTGTGAACATTGATAAAGCACTCAGATGTAAAGGGTGAGGGTTCAGCTTCAGTCCAGTGTGCCCTGGAGGCCACCAAACAGCATTTGAACTGGTAAATTGCAGGAAACAGGAGGTAGTTGGAACAAGTGAGCATCTGCTTGTGCTTGTTAGCTGGTTTAGTTAATAAGAACATAGATGTTTTTCTTCCCCTAATTAACTTAGGTTGAGTGTGATATCTTAATATTAGCATTAAGGATAATTAGCAGCAAGTAATACTTTCAAAAGACAGCACAGTAACATGGCAAACAGAAGAAGGCCCAATTTTTAGGTCCTTTTGCTTTCTCGAAACACAGAATGTGATGTGGTCCAGTGAGCCCACTGAAGGGGAAACTGTCATCTCTAAAATGAGACATCACTACACCAGTTAAAGCAGCACTGTAGGAGAATGAAAGCCTGGGGACACCAGCCTGTCTCCTGAGTGTATCACATACTCTGTACCAGCCATCAGAGAGTCCTGCAGGCATTTTGATTGCACATGACAGCATTCTTTTAGGGTAGGGAAGAAGTTATCCAGAGCTAAGTTACCAAAATGCAATATGAGATCAGAAGAAGTCACAGCACAGAAGATCAGAGTGATCGTGTCAGAAGGCTCTGGGCTTGGCAGGGTCCCAGTCAGTCCTTATGCAGAGGGGAACAGCAAGGTCATGCCCCACACCAAAGCGTGAGGGAAGGCATCCAGGGATTCATTCAGCTGTTGACTCACCTTCTACATTCTGCAGGTGTCCACACGAGAACATATAAAACTAAATATTAGCACTGCCCTCAAGCATGCAAGGAACTGCTTTATGGAAGTGGCCAAACTGCACAGCAGCCTGACCAGTGCCCTGGAGCTCTGAGCTGAGCTGTGCTGTGAGTCAGGCAGTGCAGGGATGTGGATGCAGCCCTGAGCAACCTGCTCTAGCTGACCCTGCCTAGAGCAACGAGGTTGGATCTGATGATCTCTAGAGGTCCTGTGATTCTGTAATTCTGGGTACTTTCATCAAAAAGTTCCAGGAAACTTCCAAATCGCAAGCTTGGTTTGATTTATTATTTACTTATTTGTTTGTGTGATTTGATCTGTGGTGTGGGAAGCCTCATTTAAGAACTTTATTTTATACCTTGACTTTCCTTTGATATAAAAAGAAGAAAATTACCAAGAACTTAACAGGTCCAGGAAACAAAATTTAATTTTCGGAGTTCAAGAAGTGTTTGGACAATACTCTCAGGCACATGGTGTGACTCTTGGGAATGGTCCTGTGCAGGGCTGGGAGCTGAACTTGATGATCCTTGTGGATCCCTTCCAACTCAGCTTCAGCTTTGATTCTGTGATTCTGTGAATTCATATGCAGTTAGTGAGCCAAAGTACATGATGTTTAATTAACCTTTCAGTTCAGTGAGAAGTTTCTTGGTCAAAGACTTTGGGAGCTGTTCTGTGTAACACTTTCAAATTTATGAATAGAAATGAAAGAAACTGCTGAAAAGTCAGTGTCTGCTTCATGGCAGCCGGCACCCACACAAAGACTGGAGTACTGTAGTGAGACAGAAACAGACAGAAGCAAGAGTTAGTTAAGAGGATTATGAGGTGAAGAGTTCTTTTATTAGGTTTGTAATACAAGGAAAGGTATAATTTACAAAGGCATGTAGTGACAGGAAAAGGGGGAATGGTTTAAACTGAAAAAAGGTAGGTTCAGATCAGAGACAAGGAAGAAATTCTTTACTGTGAGGGTGGTGAGGCACTGGAACAGGTTGCCCAGAGAAGCTGTGGATGCCTCTTGAAGTGTTCAAGGCCAGGTTGGATGGAGCCTGGAGGAACCTGGTCTAGTGGAAGGTGTCCCTGCCTATGGCAGGAAACAAGAGGATCTTTGAGGTCCCTTCCAAACCAAAGCATTCCATGATTTTTTGATTCTACAATTTACTGACACACGGAAATTCAGGAAGAACCACAGAATTGTATTGCAACGAGAGGCAGGTGGTTACACAGGAAGCTGAGATCAATGCTAAAAATACAAGAAGGCATGGCAGTGTAACATAAAATTCTGGCAAACCAACCTTATGACTAATCCATTAGGTTAGAGAGGGTCTTTTGTGGTGATTAAAGGCTGCAGATAAACACTTGGAAAGTGGGGAGATTTTAAAATCCTCCTGCTGATCCTGTGAGGGGGAGCTGAGCAGCAAGAGAGCAGCCAAGGAGCAGCCACCTGATGTGAATTCAGGGATGCTTTGGTACCACAGCTGAGCTGGTGGGAGCTGCCAGGGTTTATCAGATGGTTGGGGCCTACAAGTGGCAACATCCCAAGAAATGTCTTCTAGAGTTTTCTGTGACAGGTCTTGACATATGTAGAGCAGGGAGACTTTGCAGCCCGGTAACTCTGATTTCTGCTGATACAAGTTAAAGATAGGCTTTGCCTGAGCTTACCATCAAGGCTTGGTCAGTCCAGACTGATGGCTAGTCTTGTCTTGCCCAGGCTGAGTTGATTTTAACTTTGTTTTTTTTAACAATATCAATTGTCTAACAGTCAGGTAAGTATGGCCCATGTCTGTTTCAGATCAACTTCAGTTCACAGTGACAACAAAGAGTTACAATGCAGATTCAACAGCCTGTGTGTTCGAAAAAAAATGTGGTGTGAAAGATTACAGGCATGGGATGATAACAGACATCCCAAACTGTAAGCACAAATCTTAAAGATCAGTCAGTGGTCACTGCAGAAATGCAGCCCTATGTTGCTCAGGTAAAGGCTAATTTTGGAGATAACAAAAAGAGAAAAGCTGTATAATGAGCATAATTAGAAGAAAGAATGTGTTAAGAAAATGTATGAAAATAAACCCAAGCAGACCCTAAACTGAGGACGAGCAAGGTATCAGCATCAACCTCACACACCTCCCAAAGGAGAAGGTGAAGAAAGCCCCATCACAAATATTATACTGCCTGTGACAGACATCTCAGGATACTGGCGACATGTCACAACCCATCTCCCATTCTTCCTGAGTAAGGACGAGAGGGTCAGCCACAGGAGCCAGCCAGGCATTGAAAGAATGAGCACAGATACTAAAAAAATTGAGTTTTGTTTTGGTTTAAATTATGAAAATTTTGACTGGATTAACAATGGATTCATGTAGTTCCCTGTCTGTGTGAGGTATGCTCCCTCCTTGCCCATAGCAAGATTCTGAGTGTGACAGCTTAGAAGTCCATCATCAATCTATAAAGTACCAGTGAGCATTCTGGTTCCTTCTTTTCCAGTTCCCTGGGCCTCACACCAGAGACATGTGAGTGAAGTAGTGGTCTGGAGAGAGACTGTATGGGAGATTAAATCTGATCTGTCTGTTCTGGGGAGCAGGAATATATTGTATGAAGTCTTAGCCAGCAAAAATTTACCTGTGCAGATACTCTGTTGATATTTCTGGCTACCTTCCTGTTTAATTTATTACTTACCATAAAAGTGTGAACTTTAGCCAAGGAGAGTGCACTTGACGTTCTGCTTTTCCTCTTTACACCTGCTTTCAAACTTCCCAACTTCTGTCTGCAGCAACATTTAGGCAGGAGCAAAATTTTTAAAAAAGGAAGAGAGTAAGTCCCCCTTCCTTGTGCAAGCAGTTCATGAAGTCAAACCCACATAAAAAAATGTCCTTGCCTTGAAAAGAAAATTCGTGTATATATCATAATTTGTTAATATACTTATTGTACATAGGGGCAAGAGGTCATCTAGACTTCTTTTGTGCAGACAGAAACAAATCTGTAATTTAGCATGCAGTCTGCAACAGATGCAGATGAAATTATTTCTCGTTTTCATGATAATAGAGGGCTCTGATCAGATTTGTCACTAGTGTCTATAAAGGTGCAAATGAAGGCAGAAAACAGAAGAGGTCTGCTCTGAAGAGCCTCTGCTTACATAAGGATGTTGTTCGAAGGTAGTGAGATTTGAAAGTGTCTCTGAAAATTACACGTGGTTTTCTCTATTGTATGAAAGCAGCCCATAAGCTGATTAACACCATCTCCATTGTACTTCAGTCTTCACAGCAATTTGTCTTTTGCTATTCCTTTATTCCTCACATATTCTTTGGAACAAGATTGTGTATAGTGTTGCTTTTGAAAAACTGAAATCTTTTATTTTTTCTTTCTAACTTCTCTTGCAAAAGCCTTTTTTTTCCCCCCACATAATCTTTTGAGAGCCATACCCACTTGTGCCTGAGGCAATTTCTGAATATTTAGTTTTCAAAGGCAGGTGAAAAACCAGGAAAGAGCACTGGCTTGAGACTCCAAAATGTTTCTGAGCTCTTGTTGCTCTGTGTGTGTCCACACAAGCAGGAGCAAGAGAGTGAGTGTGATGTTATCTCCTGAGGGAGTGGGTGTGCTGCTGATGTTTCTGAAACAGCTGAGAGGAGTCAGCAACAATCACAAAACCAAGGGATCATAGAATGGTTTGGGTTGGTAGGGATCGTAAAGTTTGTCTCATTCCAACCCTTCTGCCATGGGCAGGGACACCTTCCACTAATCCAGGTTGCTCCTGGCTTTGAACACTTCCAGGGATGGGGCATCCATAATTTCTTTGGGCAACCTGTGCCTTACCACCCTCAAAGAAAATAATTTCTTCCTGATATCTTGTGCTGGTTTGGGTCCAGCCCAAATCAGCACATATCTAATCTAAACCTCTCCCCCTTGTCTATCACTATCTGCTCATGTAAAAAGGTAAATCCTTCAGTAACCCTCTGCACTGACCCAGAGATGTTGACTGCTGTTTNTGAGAGGAGTCAGCAACAATCACAAAACCAAGGGATCATAGAATGGTTTGGGTTGGTAGGGATCGTAAAGTTTGTCTCATTCCAACCCTTCTGCCATGGGCAGGGACACCTTCCACTAATCCAGGTTGCTCCTGGCTTTGAACACTTCCAGGGATGGGGCATCCATAATTTCTTTGGGCAACCTGTGCCTTACCACCCTCAAAGAAAATAATTTCTTCCTGATATCTTGTGCTGGTTTGGGTCCAGCCCAAATCAGCACATATCTAATCTAAACCTCTCCCCCTTGTCTATCACTATCTGCTCATGTAAAAAGGTAAATCCTTCAGTAACCCTCTGCACTGACCCAGAGATGTTGACTGCTGTTTCCACAATGCTTTTCAGACATTTTAAGCCTGTGATTTAAAAAAAGAGATCATTTTATTATACACATCCATATTAATCTACACATTCATGTTAATTTACACAAGCTGNCAGGGATGGGGCATCCATAATTTCTTTGGGCAACCTGTGCCTTACCACCCTCAAAGAAAATAATTTCTTCCTGATATCTTGTGCTGGTTTGGGTCCAGCCCAAATCAGCACATATCTAATCTAAACCTCTCCCCCTTGTCTATCACTATCTGCTCATGTAAAAAGGTAAATCCTTCAGTAACCCTCTGCACTGACCCAGAGATGTTGACTGCTGTTTCCACAATGCTTTTCAGACATTTTAAGCCTGTGATTTAAAAAAAGAGATCATTTTATTATACACATCCATATTAATCTACACATTCATGTTAATTTACACAAGCTGGTGTTCCCAAAAGTTTTGGTGAAAATGTATTGGCATATCTTGATTATTTTTGTTTGACTCCCAATCCAGAGAGTCTGTTCCAAGCTTTGATTTAGGAGGACTTTAAACATTAATGCATAATGTTGAACTGCTTACTTCGCCCCCTGAGCTGCTCTCATTAGAAAGAACAATTGATTAAAATAACTGCTTAGGCATTTCAATCTTTCTTTTTGCTATTGAAAACTCCCCACCTCAGCAATTCCCTGCCAAACTGTAAGCACATATCTCTCATCTGTTCACTTCAGTGCAACTTAGTGAACTCTGGACAAAAAACAGAAAAACACGTCAGGGATGAAAAAGTACATAATTTTAAATGAAAATATAAATCAATAGCCCATTTTCGCAGGGGTTGTAGGACTTGTCTTAAGGACTGTTATCTGTGGAAAGGACCCTGGCACAGTAAATAGAAAGTCCTGTAGCAAAGAACATACTCTCTTAAACAGCCATTTTCCATAGTGCTGTGCTTAGCTCAAATCATCATGTTAACAGCAAAATGCAGTATTTTATTTGATCTTTATTTCTGGAAAAGTCATATATCCCGGTTTTGTTGCTTTTTTAAAGTGACACTGGGACTGCTGAATCTTTACAGCCATTAAGCATCACTGTTTGGAAGGATCTGTTACAACACAGCTTGGGAAGTCATCCTGGTCCTTCTGGGAGAGCCAAGCCCTGAGAGCCTTCAGGAGCATCAGGTCCTCCTTGGAAGCAGGGCTGGCCCTGGATTGAGTTTTCCAAGGTTATCATGCTCCATCCAGCTCAATTAGGATATAATAATAATAATAGTAGTAGTAAACAACCAAACCAAAGAAAAATGCTTTTGTGACAAGAAAGAAGCAGAGTCCAAAGGGTTAGAAACACACAGTCCATACCAGCTGGGGAGCTGGAAGGCAGCATCAGCTGGGCTGGCCAAATGGCTGCAATTAACCTCCTGCAGAGACTGGAGGGGTTCACCTCCCCTCTGCTGCCCCCACATCCTCCCCCAGACTCTGAATTTTCTATTTGAGTTGTAAATATTCGAGAGGTTGTTGTTCAGTGGTATTCAGGCTGTGCCCAGCACGATGGGGCCCAGGAGCTTTTGGGAAGTCCTGGTGGCCAGCTTGACCACAGGAAGGTTGGGGGTTGCATGCACTGATCCTGCATCAGCCAACAGCTGGACGTTCAGGTTCTGAAACCGTTCTTGCTCTTCGTGTTTGGGTGTGTGAACTGGATGAAGCTGGCCTTTAGGAATTGGTACTGCTGTGAATTTTTCATTCCTGAAAGAAAATGTCCAAGAACAAAAGTATCATTAGCCCTTATTTTCCCAGATCAATATGCAGACAGAAGGAACATGCACTTAAGCAAGTTACTCTTCAGAGTCATAATTTGAGGAGTATTATGGGTCCTGTCTGTGCTGTCCCACATTGTTTGAGTGATGTGGTTTACTGTGGTTATTGGTGAAAGTCAAGGCTCATCTGCTGCTACTCAGAGATACTTGCAGCTCCCCTGGCTTCCATACCTGTGGCAGAGTAATCTTTCTACCCAGTGATGGATGGGAAAGGTGGATACCATAGCAGGAGTGATGATATATCCTCTATTTATTTGCAGGGAAGGTGACTGACCTTTCAGAATAAAGAGCATATAGGGAAAATGTTGGATATTCATTTATCTCCTTGTAAAACACTCCCCTACAAAAACAATAAAGTCTCTTCAGATTAAGATCATGGACTCTTCAAACAAGAAGACAGAGGGCACTGGTCTCCCCAGTGGCATTAGCAACAACAGACATTGTCCTTGGCTGTAGAACTGAATTCTCTCCATGTACAATCCCACTGTGATCAGCAATCCAGGCCTGGCAGGTTGCACTGTGAATAGCTGGCTTCAGTTTGAAAAAAAAAATGTACCAAATCATAATTAATTTATTAGTGTATATTCAGCCTGATTAAATTCCAGAATGTTTCTGAAGTTCTCATGTTTCCTTGCTGGATGCCTGGTACTGAATTTTTCTATTTCTGCTGGTGCTGATAAAACCCCAGCTCCTGTAGCTGTTCAAGACAGAAACAAAAATAAATAGGCTCAGGAACCACTCTAAGGCTAGACCCACTGGTTGACAGCAGTTGTGAATAGGTTTGCTTGCCACAATAGCATGGCTTAGAAAAACATTGGAGACAAGACTGCTGCAAACATGACAGTCATCAGTACATCTGAGGAGAGGCTGGAAATAAGCACTGACGTTGCCGAGCATCTGTCAGTGGATATGTGGAGGCGTTGGCCAAATGGGAAACATCTGCATCTTCTCCAAATGAGGATCAGTGGAAAAAAGTTTAAAAAAATTCTGAAGATCAGGCTTTTCTTTTTTAAAGACTCATGGGTGTGAGGCAGCACAGACCAAAGCATCTGTGTACTGTCAGGACATCCATGTAGTTCTGACGACCTTGACATGGGACTGTGTTAAGGGAAAGCAAAGCCTGGAGGTGGCAGGACACGGGAAGAGGACAATGCAGAAGAGCTGGGCATAAGTGACACTGAAGGGTAGTTAAGCAGCACCAAATAAACACAGCCAAACAATACAGCAAACTGAGGCTGGTTAAAGAACTCGGAAGGATCAGCCTAAACTCAGGTGCCCATCTTGCTGCAGCAGTGCTATCGAGTAACAGCAGGGATTCACATGTCATGCCTTCAAATGGTGCTTTGTAAGGACTGCTGGTGGTGAAAGACAAATGATAGAAGAAAAGATTTTGCACAGTGAATCACAGAGAACAGTAAAAACTAACCAGCAAGGTCTTGCAGAACCGTTGTGGAACAAGTGAAGAGATAACATGAACAGAGACCGTGAATTAGACGCTCGATGCTGTGTTTGGCAATGTACCATAAGTTTTATGCAAGTTAGATAAATCAGCAAAAAATGTGTCCTTTAGATGGACTTAGCTCATTATATTGTGAAAACCACATCTCTAGAGCTTAGTCTATCCACCTCTCAAGACCCTGACCCACTGAACATGTAGAATAAATTTAAAATGCACTGTGTATCTCTGTTAACCGATTTAGCCCCTACCTGCATTCCTGCCATCTCCCAGATGTCATAGGCTGGGTGATCTCATGGCTTTCATTGCTCACTCACATTGCCTTGCTCCCTTTCAGCACAGAGCTGGGAGTGCTGTCAGTGGAATCAGGGCTGTTAAAACTTGCTGCACCTTCAGTAAGATCTTAGAAAACTTCTTGTACTCCATGCAATGGATGTTCATAATGTATCTGAGTGAGTAAGGTTTGCTAAGGCTTGAAGCCCCTCTCTCTCAACATTCCTCACTGTAGGCTACCAGATTTCCCTGGACTTAGCCCCCCCCCATCATGCAATTAAATTAGGATATAACATAAATTACTGGGCTTTCAGAACCCAAACACGCCGAGAAACCCCATCACTGGTTCTGCAGAAAATCAGACAGTTTCTACTCAGACGTTGAAACACAAATGTGGGGGCATAATTTTAGGAATCAACACCTTAATTGCAGGGCACGCAAGATGTGAGGATTTTGGAGCCATGTTGCCCTGTAAAAACAGAGCAAAGACAAGGTAAAGGACAAGCAAGGTACAGAAGAGAAGCAAGAATGAAAGGATGAAAAAAGGACATGATGGAGAAAGGTGGAGGAGGGGGATTCTTTAAAGATGTGTACTTAAAGTAAGAATGCTCCTCTCTTTAAAGGAATGAGAAGAATACAACACGTTCACATGTGCTTTTTTTGGCACAGGAATCTGTTCAGCCCCTAAGTGCCTGCAGTAATGCTGACCGTAATCTCCCACTTATCTCTCTGTAAGATTTCTGAGCCTTTCAGTCCTCCTGAGCAAGCAAGGCACCTGGTCCCTGCGTTCCCTGCCACAGCAGGCTGAGTATTGCTGAGTAAATCCATCTCATCAGGAGGAGGAGGAGGAGACGCTTTTGGGAATGATAAAACAACGCGCAAAGCAAGAGCTGCCGGGGCGGCTGGTAAGTGTGGAAGTGATGAGCATCTTATTGATTGCACAGGAGTCTTGCTTGGAGAGATGGCTGGAAATTTTTACCTTTGAAAACATTACTCTCAGAAAGCTGAGAAGACAGCAGGAGCCAGTGCTGATAAGAGAGATCAATGCAGAGCATGGGTGGAATGAGGTTATTAATAAGTAATAGGATTCAGCCTGGGAGCTAATGAAATAAAAAAGACATTTTCTAGTTGGGGCATCTCACAGGCACTTGATTGCTATAGCAATGGCAATGGAGAGATTAGGAACAATGAACTGTACAGCAAAAATGGGCTGAAAATCCCACCTCATGGAAGCATTACAGAATGGCTAAAACAAAACAATTTTCTAGAAGAGATGTATTTCAGGATATTTCAGGGGCTGTGAACAGGAACCTGTGATCTTTGAAGCGTGCAAAAATTGAAAATTGTGCTGGCAAAAAAGATGCCGGATAAGTTTGCAATCTCAATCCTTCTGGTTATTATGAACAGCGTGACAATTTCACACAGCTGGAAACTGTGATATTTAGGCTCTAAAGATTTCTTCATCTGCAGAGACTGTCTCCCATTATACAATATGATTGCTTAGCCTTTGGCATCTTTCCCTGAAGGACCACTCGGTATCATCTTTAGAGGAAGAGGCCTGTATCTGTGAAAGCAAAGTACTTCTCCTCAACTTCATTGAATCCCAACAAAGCTGAAGGAGGGTAGACTTAGACTGGGTATCAGGAAGATTAGATATTAGGAGAAATTCTTTATTATAAAGGTGGTGAGATACAGGAACAGGTTGCTCTGAGGTTGTGGACTCTCCTTATCCTTGGAACTGTTCAAAGCTAGGCTGGATGGGGCTCTGAGCAACCTGGTCTAGTGGAAGGTGTCTTTGCCCATGGCAGGGGGTTGGAACAAGATGATCTTTAAGGTCCTTTCCAACCCATTCTATGAATCTATGAATGTCTAGTCTTCCTATTCAGTCCTCTAGGATGGGTGCAAAACTGAGGAGAGCTCTACTAAACTATGTATCTTAAAGATGGTGGAAGTACAACTGTCCTGTCCTTTCTCACTACATTTCCTTAGGATTTTTCTATAAGTAAAGCATGCTTACAGCTTTTCATGATGTATTTGTCGTGAGATCTCCAGTATCTTCTGATAGATTAGAAAATAGCTACTAAAATAGACCAGCTTATCCCATCGCTTACGTAACTCTAAAGCCAAGCTGCTAATAACAACCACCATCAGATTTTCACTACCAGGGAAAGGATTCAGGAGAAGTTTAAACCTGATTTGCTTAATTTCCTTAAGGAGATCTTCAAGATCAATGAATTGAGCAGCGAAATTGACGGGACACAGATGAGAATACTGGTCTTATTTCTACAATATGAAAATGCAGATAAGGAGGAAAACCCCACAAGAAGGTGATTACACACAGGGACTTTGTAAACTTGGGGTCCTACTGGGTGGTTTTCCAAATGAAGAAAGCATTTCAGGTGCTTATTGGAGTAATGGGGAAAGAGCTGGCATTTCTGTTTTAATTTCAGTCATGCTGCTTTCCCAGCAACTGGGAGAGCACTCAGAAAACTGTGAGAGGCCTGAGGTGCAATGCTGAGAGGGAATCTGTGTGTGGCAGAGGGCGCAGGGCACGTTCTCTACCTGAGCTACACAAACCTTCCACAGCTCAGGAGCATAAAGAAGCTCTTCAGGACTCTGCTGCAAGATGAAACCTGCACATGTGGGATGTGGGGTGCTGGTGGCTTTGCAGGTGTGTGGTACCATCCAAATTTTTGGATAATCCAAAGTAGATTGGCTGTGGTGCTGCCACACACAGCTATCTATGGGCTATCACAACATAGCCAACAATGACAGTGTTCTGGGAATGTTTCCTCACAAACTGACAGAAGTAAGACCATTCCACAAGAACAGCTTCCCCCAGCATACACACACACACGCTTTCCAGTCAGCATCTTATTTTTATGAGATGATGGTTTGATGTTAGCCTTAAGACCTCAGAGATATTTATTTAGTCTGCTTGCAATATGGGAACCACATCAAAAGATGTTAAGTCTCCCTATGCTCCTGAGTCTGAGCATTTGGAGGTTAAGGGCTGATATCTACTAATTCCTTCATTTTTTTTTTTTTTTAATCTGCCAAGATGTAGTGGACCAAATGTCCTGCAAGGCACCAAGAGGGCTTGATTTTTAATTATTCAAAACATGTAAGAGGTGTGGCTTAAGCCCAACATTGGTCTGGTGTGGAAAGAGGAACTAAAATCCCTGTGTTTAGTGTCCAGTTTATACAGACCTCCAGTATACAAGGTGCTGTTCTTTGCTCTAAAATGGCTGAAGATCACCTTGAATGATGCTGACAACTTTCCCTGATTCCCCTGAATACCTTCACCCTTGCTCCAACCACTCCTGGGAAGGAGATGCTTAAAAACAGCCCTGACCAGGGACTTAACTGAGGGTAATATGTGTATCTACACATTGTACCAACTATTTAATCAAGGCAGCAACACTCATATGGTCTAGCTGCCACATGAGATGTCTAGGCAGGGTAGTGGGCTGGGCAGGATGGGAAATGAGTAATAATTCAGACCTGAAGTTTAAGGATGGAAATTATCAAGGTAATTAATGACAGTAGCCATGGAAAAATTCCTCCCTGTCACTGTGGTATAGAGCTTCTCAGGGGAGGAGCTCAGCCAGGGGATACAGTGCAGAGCCATGAAGGAGACAGAGAGCAGGAGGACTCTGTTACCTGATCAGAGGATAACGCTGGGAAACAAATATTGTTTCAGTGAGGCCTCCTTTTCACAGGAATGATGTCCCTTCCTGGCTCACTCTAGGCTTCTCCGTGCCTCTGTTCTTTTCTACCAGAAACACAATTATCAGGAAGGACAGCCAACACATGATTCCATCAAGAGTGGGCCCTTACCCCTGATGATGTTCCTAGAGGTGGGCAATGAACAGCCAGTGCTCCTCCAGAGCTGGTGGCCTGCCATGCCTGTTCACATGGGGCTCTGAGAAAGCTGCTCTAGAGAAAAGTGTCCCTGCCCATGGCAGGGGCTTGAAACTAGAAGATCTTTAAGGTCCCTTCCAACCCAAACCATCCTGTGATTCTATGATTGTGTGATTCTGTGTATTTGTGCTTTTATCTCCCTTTCTGAGTTACTGATTGAATGTGCTAATAGTGTCTAAAGCTATCTAGAGGTGCTGATATTTAGGTATTATTCAAGCCTCTGAGAAAGGAAAGAAAATGTATCCAAGATGATTAGAGAGCTCCCCTTCTGCCCCCTGACCCGCTAAGAATCTGCTGTTAATAGCTTTAACTTCCCTTCCCATTATGCTCTGATAGGATTTGCCTTTCAAAGCACTCTGACTAGATAAGGCAGTAGGCTGCTGAATTAGAATAAGCAATACAGGCACACAAAAGATGAGTGGGTATGCCAAGACACACCACCTCAATGGCTAAGGTAGCCCACTGTACCTCTCATCAGAGAAAATAAACCCCAAAAGCATTCCGAGTCTTATAGGGAGAAATTGCCTCCTCCTCAAGTAAATTGCAGGGCTCAGGAGCAGAAGTTGTGGTGAGACAAAGCAAGGAGAGCCACAGATCTGAGGAGATGGACTCAAGGTCCATGAGCTAAGAACAAGCCGAGGTGCTAAACAGTGCCAAGAGCAAGCACCTGAGTCTTTGGGAGATACTGCTGGTCTGGGTGACTTTTTGAAGCTGAAAATGAAACTGTTAGCATGGACAGAGATATTTTTAACAGACCAGAGATGTTCATCCTACTGAAACTAATGAGTGCACAGTTCTACTGATGAGGAAAACCCTGTGTTTTTCCAGAAAATCAGGAGGAAACAAGACTCTACTGACACTTGAACTTGAGGCCTTGCATGGAATTTTGAACAGGGACAGGCTTCATACTCACTTTTCTCCACTTTTAAGAATGCTTGAATGGACTGTTTGCACATATGTAGTGAGTGAGCTTAACCAGATCCTCAGCTGAGGGACATATGGAATGCCCAAGAGGAATATGTGTGGGAGGTATCCTTCTTCCTTAGCCACACATAAAATGGGGTGAAGACTACGTACAACTTGTAGAATTGTCCTGGTGAATTTGAAACAAACCCCATCTTGATTCTGCCTCTGTTGAAATCGGGGGCAGTACCATAATTGGTTATAAAAGGGAGCAGAATCAAGTCCTTCAGGGATCTGGAAGGATTTCCCATGGTGTAGCTCTGTGTTACAGTACAGACATCCAACTTTGGATAATACTGAAGATTTCCTTGCTGGTTTACTGCTAAAACCCACCAAAGTGAACAGAAAGATTTCCACTGAGAGGTGAATTTCTGAACGCAAGAGCAGAACAAAACCAAAATTTTATGAGTCTTCAAACCTATGGATAATACAATTACCTTGATTGGTGGTATGGACCATACTGGAGAAGGTCTAACTTTAAATTATGCTCTCCAGGAGAGCTGAAATTGTCTCCATGACCAGCTCACATAGTAGAAAATGTCCTTGTGAATTTGTGTGACTGTAGCTTACCTGGAGAAGCACACAGCTGCCTTAGTCCTGGCACTGTGCTGGAAAGCTACTCTTTTTCCAGGCTTTGTTTGTCCTGTGCAGTGAGATGTGCTCAACTTCCATGAGAAAAGCTGTTTTCCTTTCCATCCTAACTCCTGAGCGCAAAGCAACGGTAATAACCAGGAGAAAAATAAATAAATTAGTGGGAGATGAGTACAGTCACCAAAATTCCTATGGAGCTGGCAGGACTAGATTCAGAAATTCCATAATGAAATTAATAGATCTGCCTCCCACATGAACACTTGGACTAATGGGGGCATCTGCAATTAAGGGTGTCCTATTCATTGGCAAGGTCACATTGGAATGTCACCAACACATAAAAATAAAAATTCAGATGCTTCCAGGCTTGGTGGATTAGGTGCTCCTTATTCCAATAACATGGTTCCTTTTAAGTCAGGAGACAGAGGGGGGAGTGAGTGCTGTAGTTGCAAGGAGTTTTTGTCTGGTTTAAAGTTGGTTGTCTTCTGGCCAAGAGTTGAACACATAGAGTGAAGCAAAGGGTCTGTTTGTGCTTCCAAATTAAGTAAAGTCAGCTGCTAAATGTTGAATCAAAAAAGCAGCTCTTGGCTGATGGACTAGAAAAGGCTTGAAAGCACAAGTCACGGGTGCCAAGATCTCATACCTCATGGTTCAGAAGAAATAAAAACTGCTGCTCTGTGGCATTTAATGGTACATTAAGTGTCTCCAGGACAGCACCAGTGATCCATGTGGGCAGGATCAGCACATTCTGCATGGGATATTCTAAGATTTTTGGTCTTAAAACAGGATTGGTTGCAATTATTGCAACAACAGCTCTTTGACATGTCAAAGAGAGGACAGAAGAAATGCAGTGAAGGATCCATTGAGTCTTCAGTGACCTTTTAGTAATAATCTAGGTGGTATAATACAGCTTAGATCCCTGGGCTCCAAAGGATGGGGAACAATTTCTTGGTGAGATTTGATTAGATTAGATTACAGATTTATTGGATTTTACAAACCTACCAGTATCCAAGCCAAATATCTGTGCAAAGGTATTTGTACCCACAAAGATGCATGGGTAAACAAAAAAACAGACAACATAACACAACAATCTCCTTTTCTTCATGCTGGGATCAGAAAATGATACAAGATCCTGAAATCTGACCCAAGAGACTCTCAAAAGCTCCTGCATTTCCCGAAAATACTGACTGAATGTTGTGCCTGAAACAAGACCAGACAGGCAGTAAGCCCCCATGAACTCTGTATGCCACAGGGACAAAATTTTGAAAGGGTTTTTAGCTCCTCATTGCACAGTGCTTGGCCCATAACAGGAGAATCTGGTTGGAGCCCTGAGTGTAATGCAGTTATTAGGCTAAGTTTAATTACTGCATCTCTACCCCCACCAGGGAACCTACCTGGTTTTATTATGAACTCTAAGCTGCAGGTGACACAAAATTGCCCAGCTGTCTGCAGATGCCTTAAGGAGCGAATGGGATAAGAATTTAATTCTCAGCAGTTCACGGATAAACTATCTCCAGTTTTCTTCAGCTGAGACAAATTGATTGGGGAAAGTCCTGCAACATAACTTCTCTGCCAAAGCTCTCCCCGTGTGCTTGAACCACTCCAGAACAACTCATCAATAGAGAAACACGAAAAAAGACTTATCTTTGTGCTTGGATTACCTTCTCTCGATCAGGGAAACAGCCTGAAATTGCTGTTTTGGTTGATTCCATCTGAATCTTTAGAAAGGTGCTTTACCCCACAGATCCAAAGTGGAGTCTCTTTTGTGGCAAATGTGAAGTGAAATAATGCTAAGAGCAGTCAGACCCAGTGAAGTGATTAAATCTTCTATACCCCAATTCAGCCTGGTTTTGAGAGGTTTAAATGATGCACAACAGGTAATCCTGTCCTTTAAATCAAAGGAAATACTTTCATTCACTCTAAATCATAGTGTCTGGGAAGAGTGGGATCTACCTGCTTAGGATTTTTGAAGGGATGCTCTCTTGCCAGAGAGTTTTTTTTATTGGTTGTGAATAATTTTTTGTGGTTTTGTTCAGTGAACAGTGGTTCAGATTTTGGCAATGTCACCATGTAATCATGCTTTATTTGACTGAGTAGACTTGAATGGGCTTTGCTCCTATGGTAACAAACTTCTAGCTGCAATTGTTCTTAGCTGTTTGAAGGTGCCATTAACCATTGTTCCCAGTGGCCTGGTTTTCTCTGTGACTTTGGCTTTCCAAGTCTGGATCTCAAAAGTGTCAGGGTTACACTGGGCAAAGGGAAAGAGCATGACTGTCTGGGAAAATGAGATCAAGCCTCCTTTTTCCATCTTTTCCCTAATCCTGGACTAGGCTGAAGCAACCCCAGCGGTAAGAGGCTGCTGCAAATTCTGCCAGCCTCAATGGTTGCTTGTGGAGGACAGAGTCAGCGCGATCCTTCCTGCCCCACCCTGGCTCCTCTCTGTGGCACCGTGCCCTGAGCTCCGCGGTGAGCGGAGCTCTCACCGTGCCAGCTGCCGCTGGGGTCTCCGGCTGCTTCTCGCAGACTTTATCTCTGTGCCTACGTCAGCCGGCCAGGTGGAGTTACAGCTAAGATTTTGGCAGTATCTGCAACTCTGAGGCTGTGTTTAAGGTCACATTTCTGTAGCTGTGCTTGCCTTCATTTAATCTTGTTTGCTCTGACGTCAATGCAAATGCAGCAGCAAGCCCAGGCTGTTAGATGCTCTCTCTGTTATTATGGTTTTTTTCTCTCTTCCATCACTGCTGGCTTCTTAAGATTGAGTTAAAATTACTGTGGGGAGGGGTGGGTTGTTTTAACAGTGCAGCAGCTATTGTGTTGGCATATTCTACCCAAATACAGAATATCTGCACTTAATAATTCTGTTCAATTGGTTGTTGTTGTAACAGCCAAAAAGCTGAGTTCACTGTGAGCTGTGTGTGCCTGTATCCTGGTGTGATTCAGCCCTGAATGCTTATGTGTTAGTCCTGCCTATTTTATACATAAACAATTTATTACCTTCATATGAATTAAATTTTCATGACATAGATTAATGAATTCTGCCTACCATCTGGAACGTCCTACAGTGGTCTCCAAATGGTGCAGGGATCGACATGTCATTGAAATGTAGCCCTTGCCAGATCAGAGCACAGGAACTGAACAACACTGCACCACTTTAGGACCACTGGGCAGAGTGGAATACACCAAACACTGTCCTGCTGAAGCCAGAAGTAAATTTAGGTTGAAACAGGTTATAGCAATTTTCTCGAGCAGTGCAGCAGATTTAACAGACTCCCAATTCCTAAAAAGATCTCTAAAGGACATCCCTTGATTGTGAGGCTCAGAGATACTCAGTGACTTGTCTCTAGCTGTGGACTAAGTCCATACAAAAAGTAGAACAGTTCCTACATTCCCTGCCTGCCCACTGCAATCTCTCTAAAGCAGCCTCTGTTAGAAGAGCGAAAGGCAGAAGAGCCAGATAATAGGCTTGAGGATAAAAAAAGTGATATCAAAATCCTTCAACATCCATGTCATTAGTGGATCAGAGGATGGGCTGTCGTTGATTCTTCTGGCTTTAAATGCTACAGCATTCAACAAGGAAATGGTAAGTTTTCAGGGAATTGGAAAGCTGTGGCCTTTCAGGTCGTGTTTAATCATTTTTTCATGAAGAATCTCTATTTGTAAGATTCCTGCTGTCAAAGCATCAGTGGATTAGCAGGACTAGCAGGTAATTCTGCTTTAACATCAATACCGGTATAACACTGTATGCTATCCACAGTTTAATAGGAACTTGTGTAAAATGTATTTAAGGAGTGACAGTCTGAAGTCAGTAATAGCCATAGAATGTGGGTAAGAAAATTATCACAAAGGGTAGAATTCAGGGCCCATCCCAGCCATTAAAGAGCTGGAGTCTGCTTTGCAGGCTCCCTGGTCTGAGCTTCTCTCCTTTACCTTTATCCATGAAATCATTGAATTGGGACAGGATCTCCTGGAAGATGAGCCACCCCACAGTCTGAGGTGCTGTCTGGAATACCTGCTTTCAGAGACTGAGAGCTGGTCATTCTCCAGTCCTGGAGTGGAGGGTGCCTCAGGCATCCACCTCAGACCGGATTCTCTCAGCTGAAGAGGGCAGAGCTGGCTCCTGTCCATTGTTCACAGCCTTCAAATAGCTCCCAAATGCCTCCACAAAGCCTCTCCTATTATACAGAATCCACAGTTCTGATGAAATTAAACCGGGAGCAACCCAGAGGGAGCATGTCCTAATGAAAACATGAGACAATCCTGGGCTAGAAACAACCTCAGATCCTTCTGCTAGAGATGTGGAGATAAAAACATGTTGCAGCAAGGGGTAAGAAAATGTGAGAGGAGCTTTTAGCCTCATAACTGGACATTCTAGAAGATTTTGGCAGTGAAGCAAATTGTATTAAATTGTCCTTGTCAAAGGGTGCATCCAAAGCTGCCCTTACTACCAGACCATGCAGTCATGTCATTTTTTCACTTCTGGCCTAATTGGCCAAAGAAAACAAAAAAGAACAATTCTGGCAGGAGAAATAAACTTCCAGTTCTGTGGAGAGATAGGATATGCGGGCTTGAGGGTCTCTGTCTGAGAAAGTGAATTTTCTATCCCTTATGTTTTAAGGAAAATAGTGGCACTGCTGACACCTCCTTTTCAGAAGACAGGGATGCTCATTCTTCTGTTCTGAATGAAATACTGCCTGGGAGAACTGAGAAAAGGTGCTTGTCTCCCTGGATATTTCTGAGTGCAGTGGATGAGCGGCACCCAGAGAACAGACATTGAATGATGGCAGAGTTGCTCTCTCTGACTCCAAGGTGCTGGCCTCTGTTATCAGTGGGATAGGGCAGGCTACCACATTAATTCCTAGGCATTAGCTTCCACTGCAGCAGATAGCTCCATCAGTCTGGATTTTACAGTGCCAAGCTCTAAATTAAGAAAAAAACAGCAAGGGAAGAGCTCAATCTCTTTGTCTGGAGGTTCTGCTTGTGCTGTGATCTTTGTGGGCAGCATATAACGTGAGCAGGAGCTGGTAGTTAGCAGGAAATACTGCATTTTTCATTTCTGCTCCTCTTCCCTCACAGCAGTGAGAAGATTTAGGCTTGTGCTGTGATGTCAGACACACGCCCTGGTCAGCAGTGGTCCAACTGCATGTACAGGCCTTTACTTCTCATACAGTCTTGTTGAGATGGCAGGGATTTGGAGGTGCTCAGAGCTTCAGGAAATCATTCTCCTTATTCTAACAATTAACAAAAAGAGTTTTGAAGCTGAAGCTGCAATTTTGAGTTATAGTCAAGGTCCTTAAATAAGTTGGCTGAATTTAAGAAGTAAAATCCAGTGCCACTGTTGAAAAAGAGGTCGTTTATTTATATCTGAAATCTGGATTTAGAAGTCTGATATTAGTTGCTCAATTTTTATAAATCTTTGTCTTGATCTAAATAAGGAACATTGTCCCTACTTACATGTGGAAGTTGGAAAAGTTAGTTTACATGACTTACTTGTCATTAGGATTGCACTTCCTCTTCTTTCCTGCAATATTGCAAATCACAATGAGAAGCTTCCCAAGACGGAGGTTGCTCAGTAAAGCTGGGAAGGCATATGGGAAGTCTGGAGACTCCATGGTTTGGAAATTGAGCACACCTGCAAGGGACAATCTGCTGTGGGTTTCCTAGAACTCAAACTGGTCTCCTCATGAATTCAGGGAGGAGCTATTAAATAATAATAACATTAGGAATAAGAGTGTTTTAAATTGTATAAAATCTGATGATTCCTCTTAAGATCGCCCAAATTTTATGAACAAATTTTAAATGTTTTCACAAAGCATTCTTTCAGATTAATGATTGCAAATACTAGATTATGCCCCAAACCTTCACTCACTCACAGAATAAAACCCATAATGAAGAACAACTCCTCTATAAGCAAAACTTGTACTTGACATAATTTTCGAGTGATTATAGATTCTTTCGGTCTTTGATTATTCAACAGGTACCACCTTTTATAGAGCACTTCTTTTCTGAAAATTAAGTTATCTGGAATTGAACCTATTTTGGAACCTATTTTGGAAACTAATGCAACTTCATTTCAAACTAATGTAAGTTCCTGTTGCTGAGTAGCTTATGCTCTCTAGTGCCCGATGGTTCAGGAGATGGAGTCAGTACAAATTTACAAGTGAAAGACACAGTCAGGGAGGGACAAAACATCTTCCCTGCCATCCCATGAGCAGCTTGTGGTGGAAAAGGGATTTGAGACAGATTCCCTGATAATGAGCTGGTGTGGTGGCCGACTGACCAGTAGTACAAGAGACAGGAGAGTTCTTGGTAAGACAATCTCTGGTGCCAAAGACTTATCGGTTATGGTGAGGGAAAGGGGCCTCTCCCAGGATGCCTGTTTGGTTGTGGTAATGTACCCCAGTTCTGCTTCCCCAGTTGGCTCCTGGTGTTAGCCACACCCCTGTACTTAAGCTTGAGTTGCCATGTGTTTGGGGTTATTTTGCCTCTAGAAATCTTCACAAGTTGTAGCAATAAACTGCTTTCTGTGGAACTCTACGCAAGGACCCTTCTCAACTCCTTGCTGTCAGCTTAATATTACTGGAGCCATCCCTGGGTCTGTGTGTTCATGCGTGTGAGCCACAGAACTATAGGGGACTCAGTAATAAGCTGGTTTTCAGACCACTCAAATATCTTTTCTTTGTTCTGTTTGGAAACTCTTCTTGCTGCCACTGCTGTTTTAAGATACCAATGGTGCAAAGGGAGCTGTGGCAGCATGACACACAATCTCTGGATCCTCCACTGAGGAAACACAGCAGGAATTTATTTGTATGGAGTCCCTGCACTCAGTCCACCTTGATACCTGTTTGTTTTGGGATCCAAGACAGCCAGGTGTGACGTTAGCGCTGTGTTCAGTACTGATGATTATGAACATGGTTATGTTTTATCTTCCCCAGCCCAGTGGACCCTCTGACCTCCTGAGACTCACTGGCTCACAGACAATATAACTTAAATTTTTCTAGCGCAGCAAATGATGACGTAAGTCCCTGACATTGCAGGTGTGATAATTATGCCATCTGACAAACTGCAAGGCTGCATATTTAAAGCTTTTCTGGGAATTATTCAAGTGCTGGCTCTGTTTGCTGCATTGTTCATTCATGGTGACCTGAGCTATTTACTGTACATACATAATCTGCAGTGGAAGCAAAGCCATTCATCCCTAGATATTTAAACTGAATTGTTTCTCTCCCCTGATGAATGACAGCATGTGTAATGGATCTCCACATGCCAGAGGGGTTTTCAGTGGCAGGGCTTCAGGCATCACATGGAGAATTAAGGCACACTGAAGGCTTGGTGTTTATTTTGGAACTGAACTAAAATAAAATCCACTCTGGGAGAAGCTTTCAGCCAGATAAGCTGGAGGATTTGATCTGTGAACTTCCTTTCTTAGGTATTTCTGTCCTCCCCTTTGAACTGCAACAATCAGTTGATACACATGATGATGGGAAGGAAGAGCATCAGAGTTGTGTAACATCTGCTTATCACTACAGATTATCCTGTAGCAATGAGATTAAAGCTTTTTGTTATGTAGGAAGAGTTTGGGATTTAGAGTGGTGGTTTTGTGTGTGTGTGTGTGTGTGTGTGTGCGCGCGCGCGCGTGCCTGTTTGCTTTTTTTTTTTTTTCTTTTAACTCTTATGAAATGCACTGTAAATTTGGTTTCATTGAGCAAGGAGAGGAAACCTCATGAAGGTGACTAAGAAAACAGGGATTTTTAAAGGAAACGAAGATTGGAGAATAAAAGAATGGTTTGGGTTGGAAAGGACCTTCAAGATAAGCTAATTCCAAGCTCCCTGCCATGGGTAAGGACACCTTCCACTAGACCAGATTGCTCAAAGCTCCATCCAATCTGACCTTGAACACTTTAAGATTTTTAAAGGATTTCCTTCAATCATGCTGTGTCTATAATCATGTATGCTACCAACCAAATATTACCTCCTGGCAAGTATATCCACGACAGGACTGAATTGGTGATGTATTTTGGAGCCATATGGGGAAGTGACGTGCATGAAATAGTGGTTTGGATCTCAAGCCCTGCAGAGCTTTGTGGCAGCACAACAACCTGCTGCTTTTCCCTGCTGACAGATTGACCTCCTGGCTAAAGTCCAGCTGGTTGTCAGGTTATCTAAACACATGCTATGTGCTTGGCTCACTCTGGTTCCCCATTTCTGCCAGGTGCATGCCAACAGGACACCTCCGGGTGCTTGAGGCTGCTTTGTATCTGTCTGATTTTGTCAGATGTAGAACAACAGAGGTGAGGACCAATGCTGGAAAGGAACCTCAGCTCAACGCCTTCTCTTGATCTAGTCATCAAGCTGATGAACAAGGGTTCTGTAAGACTCTTCCAAATCTCACTTTCAGCCTATAATCAAGTGTTTATTGCCTTGCAATGAGCAGACTCCTGAAATGAAAATGAATTAAAAATAATAGAAGCACCTCTCTCTGAGTACCATCCAGTCTGGGCACTAAGATGGCTTTAGAGGGACATCAGATTCCTGTTTATGGGGGACACCAAGTTTCCTAGATCTGAAACCACACCATTCCAATTTGCCACTGGGCATACAATAAATTTAGTTAAATAGTGGTGATGTACTGTGACCCCTGTATTTCTGCTGTCCCATTACTGTGCAGTTTATATCAGAAGGATCAGCAAGATGACACTGGGAAAGAAATTGTTTGAATTACATTAAGGCTGTGGTTTCTAAATAAAGGCTGGTGGTCACTTTGATGATACCACTATCATAATACTTTGATCCAGAGAACCTGAAGCAGTCATTCTTTACACGAGTCTCTCATTGACTGCAAAGGGAATTTTGGGCACAGAGCAATTACCCACACAAGATTGGGTCAATTGCTTAATTAAATTTTAAGTGGGAGGATATACATAGCAGATGGACATTTCTGGAAGGTACTGGGTAATGTGTGCGTGAGAACAGAGGATGCAGCTTATCTTGCACGTTAGCCTTGGATGGGGTTTAAGTGTATTAACATTAGGACTCCAATTGGATTTAGGTGGTGTGTAAGATTTCTCCAAGCCTTCTTAACTTTTCTGAATTTTCCTCAGAAGAGTGCAGCAGAGAATGGACCAATCACTTGGTCACTCTTGTCTGAAACCAGCAGGAGAAGAAAAAGTGGTCATGAGCAGAAAGATAGATTGCCTAGGCAGGTTGTTCTATAGGCTTGGCTAGGTGGCTGTGTTTTAGATGGGTACTAGATATTTAAAGGCAAATAAAAGGCTTTTTAACTAAAATATTTTCCAAAATGACAATACTTTGTTACTACATTGCTTACCTTTTCTTTGTTTCCACTCCCATACCTCCATTTGCATTAGAACTTTCATTCTGTCCCATTTCTTTATATGCCTACATCTTAGGACAAGGGTTTATTTATGTTTATTTTAT
This sequence comes from Dicrurus megarhynchus, assembly GCA_013399195.1. NCBI lineage: Eukaryota > Metazoa > Chordata > Aves > Passeriformes > Dicruridae > Dicrurus > Dicrurus megarhynchus. The sequence continues at coordinate 56,938 of VXAD01001750.1, read as the reverse complement.
TTCACTTCACGTTTACAGACTCATGGGCAGCCTTAAGTGTTTTCCTGGAAAAGAGAGAGACATGGAAAGGGCAAGACAAGTATCATTTTTATTTACAATGATACTAAGCTTGGGTACTTAAACCAAAAGAAAATCCCACCAATAACAGGGAACAGGAATTACCAATACAGACTGAATTAGATGAGACAAAAAGCAGGTTAATACTATAATTTAATAAAATATCTTTGTGATAATAAGGCCTAGAAGTCTGAGATACAGCCAAGAAGATTGTTTTTGTCTGTCCCATAAAATGTATAGTCTGTACAGAAACCAGAGTGGGAATGGAAAAGGTACCTTAGGGGAGAGGACTTTCTTGTTTGGGCAGAAGCAGGAACAGAGCCCATCTCCTGATGCTGCCCGTGAGCCTGTCATTGCCTATGCAGGACTAGAAAGTTGAACATCAGAGGACTGTTTACCATGAGATTCTTATGGTATTGACAATAATGATTATTGATTCTTATGTTATTTCCCAACCATGACATAATGTTTCTCTGAACAATGGCAAATAAATAACTCCAGGTTTGCCACGTCTGCCATTTAGCAGTTATCTTTAGTTAATACCACAGACGCACTGTTTTTGAAACTGAACAATATCCACAGCATTCTGAACATCATCTTGGCACATTTCAAGGTATTTTCCATTGACACAAGCAAAACCATTATCAGTTTGATAGTCTATTCATTATGGAAAAGTACCTTGTGAAACTAAGCAGAATTTTGGTGGAAATGAAGATACTTTCCCTACCCTATAAAGCACATGTCAGTATATGAAAAAGTCCACATCACAGAATGTCAGAGGAAAAGAGAAGGACCCATGCCTGAGCCTCAACTAGGAGCTTCCCCAAATTAACATATATTGTCTGGTAGTTGCCATGTGCTTTAGAGACCCTAAACTTCCTTTAAATTAGTGAGTGTAGTGTACAGTCTGGTGCTCCTCACTGCTTAGAAAGGACTCTCAATATTTGGGACAGAGTAGGAAGAGGAATGGTAATGTTTGAGTTGCACTGGTGACAGACATGGAGGAGACAAGCCCTGACTCCTCAGCTGTCAGGGTAATTTGTTGTCCAGATGTGGAGACTAAATTTGCTCTTTATTTTGGATTACCCTGGGGTGAGGCAGCTTAAGGAGCACAGTGATTAGGATTTAAGGTTTTGAGGAGTACACTTCAAGAGACACCAAGTTTTCACACTTTTTAAACTTCCAAACATTGCATGAAAACCTGAAGATTAATACAATGTAGGATAGTGATCTCCACATCTGTTTGTTTTCTTTCAGAGTGCCCCAATGGCTGAAGAAAAGCCCAAGTATAACTGCACTGTCAGTGAAGTCACGATTGTGAACCTGCAGCCTGATAAAAATCCAGTTCTCCTCTTGCCAGGAGGGAAGCCAGGAAGTGAACATAGAAACCTTGGTTTCCAGCCTCCTTCTCCAAGGATTTCAGAGAAGAGGCTATGCCAAGGAGAGAAAAAATTGTGGCCAGAAAAGATGAAAAAGGAGGGAGTTTTGTCTCCCAGCCTGCAGCGTGCAAATGAGTTGTGTAGCACAGAGAATGTTACCCTGAAGAGGCCAGTGAAGTTGGCCCCGCTGGAGATCCCTGTGGAAGTAAAAGAAGCCCAGCTCCAAAAGATTATGAGCATCCAGAGAGAAGCCCAAATGGCTGCCCAGAAGCTGATGGTGATCAACTCCATCCACAATGAGCCCCATGTGAAACGGGTAAAGAATCTGGCTCAGGGGGAGCTGGGAAACCTTCAAAAGATCAAGCTGAATGAGAAGGCTGCTCTGGAGAACAAAGATGATCCCCTATCCCCTAAAAGCAGCAAACCCCTTGGAGAAATCCAAATTATTTTGCCTTCAGAGACAACCTCTGAGTCGACTAAACAAGCAGGTGCTGAGGAGGCTCCCAAGACACTCTGTAAGCCATTAATCCCCACTGTCCAGGTGTCTGATGTGCACGGAGAGTCCAACAGCCCTGACAGCATCCCTGATCCCTGCCAAAATGTTTCTCGGCGCCGATTCAGATTAAGACACACGAAAGAGCAGCAGGAAGACCACGGGAAATCTGAGCCCTTAAAGGCCACAGACCCAAGTGTGGGAGAAGGCACGAAGAAAACTGCAGGTCAGCGGACACAAAAAACCCTCAGTGACGCCAGCAAGCTCATTGAAAATGTGTCCAAAAAGCAGAAGGAACGAGGAGCAAAGCAAAGGGAAATGGATGAAGCCTCTCTTGTGAGGAGGCAGTCCATTCGAAGGATGGCCTTGGGAGACATCATACAGGTGGATGATGACTGAATTTCACAGCACAGATACCCAGAAACATGTTTCAGAATGACTGCTTAGATAGAAGTCTTCAGAAGAGTGCCTGGAGACATTAGTAGACCACAAGTAAAAATAAGGTGATATTGTTGAACAACTCTGTCATTTCTGAGATGCTCAAACAAGTGGCTCAGAGAAAATAACATTCCACTCTGCTCAACACCAGAAAGGCTTAAAATATCCCGAGCCCAGCACAGAGTATAACTTTAGTATAACTTTTCAAGACACATATGGACCATGCAGGAAAACTCTAGATGTGGACTGGGTGGAGGGATCAAGAAAAAACCAGGAACCTAGAAAGTACTGTGTCTGAGGCTTTTTGCTCCTGAGAATACGGCCCTTCCACACTCTCAGATGTGGCAAGTTTATTTCAGAAAAAAAGATTGAAAAGTTCTTCATATTTACTGTTGGCAGAACAAAAAATAATTAGCGTTAGTTTAGCAGGAGACATTCAAGTCAGAAAAGGAGAAAAACTTTAAAGGACAACAAACACTGAAGAATGTTGTTTACCAAGATGGGAATCTCTGTCACTGAAATTTTTAATAATGCATTAGGCAAACACCTGCCAAGGATGTTTTCAGATGAATTAATCCTTCATTCACACACAAGGACCAGATGATCTGTAATGTCCTTCAGTCTCAATTTTCTTATATTTTATGGTCTATCTTTTCAGTTGTCCACTTGTGGGGCTACAAACTAAGCCATGTAGTGCAAAAAGGTACAATAAATGCAACTTTTCACTTTTCACTGATTCTTCTTCATTGTCTCATAGCTTGTGCCAAGATATTTATTGAATTCTTCAGAAGGAAGCACCTGATGCTGCTTTCCCTTGGTTTCTTCAGACTTCTGTTCACAGTTCACTTCACAATTTCTTGGTAAATGGAGGAACAGTTCATCCATGTATTTTTGTATTGCCCTTTTTACCTTTTCACCTTTGGTCACTTTTTAAGATCTTGGTCATCTTTTAAAGATTGAGTATTGGGTTTATGTGTAATACAGAATAAACCAAACCTATACAGTCTCAACTTAGTCCCCCTTAGAATCTTTTTAGGGGGCAAAACCTATTTCATGGAGTTTAGGACAAGTATTACGACAATGCGGCAGAGTTTCTAGCATGGTGCAAATATTATTAATAAGGTTAACATACGATAAAATCTGCTTTATAAATTACTTTTACAGCAAGAATTAGGGTGTTCAATGTCTTCTGGTAGTTCACTTCTTCAGTTTCTTGATTTTTTCTTTGTTTTTTTGGTCAAATGATCTTACAGGCTGGGACTTCAATAAACCAATGGTGAGACTTGCCATAAAACCCCAAGAGCTGGTAAAAGTACATAAATGTCTAGAAAAACAAAAGGTGGGTAGAAGCAGCAGAACTCAGCCTTTAAACATGCTGGGGTTGGTGGGACATGAGAAAAGAATGAAGTTCTTTTGTTAGAGAAAAGAGGTGAGCCTTCTTTTGCCTCTAATTCTTTCTGCTATGTACATGATGAAGACAACCAAAGACAGAGCAGATGAGGGCTTGAAAAATATTTGAGTATTCTTCTGCTTTCCAACAATATCAGAAAATGTGAAAGTTTTTTTGAATTGTTTGTTTCCTGATTGTTCTCTTAGTAAGGGAAAACTCACAATTCAGAGATTCTTTTGGAATTTGTTCTTGAGTGTTTCTTGCTGAAGAGAAAACAGACATTGCCAGGATTGAAACTCTGCCCAGGCTTGTCACAGCAGCAGTGGCTGTATTTATACAAATCAGTCACCCTGTGACTTGCCACCACCTTTAAATGTCAATTTTCTGTGCTGAGAATACCTGGGGAATGAGGGCTCACAACTATGCAGGCCAGATAATTCCAGCTGAATGAGAATTTTTGTAGCAGTTGAACGAATAACTTGGAATTAAAATGAGATGTTAAGCCAGGAATAAAAAAAATGTGAGAGGTATGTCCTCGTTGTGATGTCTGGGCAGTGAGGAGAAATAAAAATTTAACTAATAAACTCAGCTGCATCTCTGACTCACTGCAGCTTCTTAATTGTGAATGTGAAACTGCAATTCCCATGCATTTTGTTGGCATCTCACAAGTTCCCAGCCAGACAGTATTAATGGGATATCCAAAGGAAATGCTACTAAGACTTGCAGTTTTCAGTAGAAGAGGGATGGCATGAGGGAACAGCTGAGTTAAGCTTGGTCTGGCTCACCTGAGAAGCTGCTGCCTTTTGTTAAGCCATGATGTAGGAAGGTCCTTTAAATGGGTGTTTGAGCCCATCTGGTTGGGTCTCCTGCCTTGGAAATACAGTGACAACTCAACCAGGATGAACAACCCCTCCAACTGTCTGTGAGAAGGCCACTACAGGTGTCAGAATGACTTTCTATTCCTCTACTCTTTTAGTGAGCTCTTTTCATGCAAGTAAATGCCTTAACATGAATTTTTAAGGAACAAATGATTAGGTGATGCTTTAAAAATGTGAACCAATGACACTGAAAAGAACTTAGAGGTCCCAACTTTCTCTTGTGGCTGCAATGACAAATTGTTATTGGATGCACAGGTAGAAGACTTTTGATTGGGGAAAGGGACTAAAAGCTTTTCAATCTCCAGCATAACAAGGTCATTGAGGAAATAGTATCTCCAGGACTCAGTATACAGCTTTACATGGAATTTCATGCTGTGTCCCATGCTTCAAAGAGCACCTTCATTTACTGGAAAAGTGTTGGAGGGCTAATCTGAATTCTGGGAAACTTATCTTCCATGAGACAGGGAAAAAGTTTGAGCTGTAGTTTGTACAAGGTTCTTCAGGAAGAAGGAAAAAAGAAGATATAAATAATTTAGCAGAAGCTGAATTTTGAGAAATTCATAGAGGAATTGGGTGCATCATTTTAACTTGGGCTGCTGTCCAATATAAATGCATTCTGCCCTGGCTCTTTGCACTGCTTAGACCTTCTCACCACCCCCTTATGCTGGCACTGCTTTTCAAACAGCAGCACAGTGATCTGGAACAGTGAATTTAACATAGAAAATTCCCCCAAAAGATGAGTATTCAACTGGGACCTGCACCAGGCTTGATTTAGTGAGGTGTTTCACTGGTGTTTGAGTCAGCATGAAGGAGGCAAGGACAGGGAAGCACACATTCATTCTGGTCACTCACTGGTTTTCTGTCATGCTGAAGTATATCTAAATTATAGTCTGAAGGCAGTAAACTACTGTACTGAAGTGCCAGGGGTCACAGTGGGCTCTGTGACATGACACAAATACTTGAAAAACCTGGGCTCCACCCTCAGACTTCTGAGACTGAAGAATAATGGTGGCTTGGTTTAGAAATGCCTGTCCAGTGTTGGCTGCTCCACTCCCTGTTCTGGATCTGTTCATTCTTCTGGTTGACTGTGGTTTTAAATCTATTCAGTCCGAAACGTGATGGAAGTTATGTTTTCCATAACACCAAATTGTATCAGTATGGGAGCATCAGAGGAACTCTGGTACCTATACAAAGAGAGCTGGATGCTCCCAAAGTATTGCCCTTTTCTAGTAAAATAGGTGTGATTCAATGTTATCTAATGCTTGCTAGTGTGTAAAGCAAGAAAAGAAAAAGCAGTGCTGTGCACACATAAAATAGCATTTTGAGGGCAAATTCAATTTCAGAAGAATTCCATTGAAAAGGCAAGAATAGGGCAAAAGAGGCCGTTTTGTTTTTCAACCTAACTCAGGCCATGTCAAGGTGGGTATTGTGGAAGGGGAACCATGCTCTGCTCCCATTTACATGCTGTACATGGAATATCAGTCCCTTGAGTCAATTCAGTTGCTCTATCTTCGGACTGACGTCAGAAAATGATTCAGGAACTTCAAACCACAGCGTTTGAACTGTGGATGATGCAATCAGTGGAGCTGAGATTTAATTGATCTGAAAAGACGTTCTCAAATGTTGAGACTAAAGGAAAAAGATGTAGCAACTTAATAATGAGGGGGATCCATTCTTATGCAAATAAATTTAGTAAAGGAATAAATGTGCTTTAAGGATTCATATCCATGTCTCTGTTCAGTAGGTTTTTCCAAGAGAAAAGCTCTTTGATTGCATATTCCATTGCTCTTGCTTCTAATGTTCTTGCAGCTCAGGAACCCAGTGGGTGATTTCTTTTGTGTAATGCAAAAACAGTTTCTATCCCTTTCCCCTAGACTGTGAAAAAGCAGGGTACAAAGATGGTTACCACTCCAAAGACATTTTAGCCTCAATGTAAAATAAAGAGGTAGTGGGCAGACACAACAAACACAGACAAGTGAGATCCCTTCCAAATCAGTCATGAGCAAAATTTACAGGCTAATGTCACAATCACCTAATTTAGGAATAGCACATGTTTCATAAACAGCACCTTCCACTCCCACGGAGTCTTACAGGCTTCGCAGAAGAGCGGGATAACACTTACTGGGATGAGAAAAAAAGGGTAAATTCTTGATTGAGTCGTCGACCTCTAGAGCCAGACATGGTCCCTCACTGGAAGTGTGAAGGGGACAGCCCAGAGATAACTGGATCCCAGTCACGACTTGTAATGGATAGGAACACTGTGAAATAGCCAAATGTCTTGGCTGTCCCCGCCTATGTGCAGAAATGTCCCTGAAAACACTGCCTGGGTGTTTGCTCGCAGTTCGTTCTCCTTTCAGTCAGCAACAGGACAACTCAGTCCTGGGTGGAACGAAAACAACAGAGAAGAGATTCAGGAAAGCTTTTAGAGGTGAGGACCTGAAACAGCACACTATTTTTACAAAAACATATTTTTAAAATCTTTATTATTGCTTATTACTAGATTCTCTTTGCAATTGCCTTTACATTTTCAGGGATTGCCATATGGATTTTGTGGAGAATTACAGGAAATGACAACACAGTCATCAACAGATGAGAGGAAGGGAAAGGTAAGAACCAGAAACACAAACCCAAGAAGAACTCCAGAGATAGTCTTCATTCTGACTGCCATTAGTGCTTGCTGCAGACTTTTCCCTGCCTTTTCAGACTGTAAAAGCTAGAAGTTTTAAAAATCCCAAAGTCTCCATCTTGCACTTCATACCACTCTGGAGGAGCCTGAGTCAGGCCCACGAATCAACGACTGCGCAAGATTCTGTCCATGCACTTCTCTGGGGTGAATCACAGGGAGCAGGATCCCACTCTGGAGTCTGTGATCCCACTGGTACTGCCTGACTTCGAGTTTAAGCAGCCACAGGGTTCTTTCCAGAGGAGCTCAACAATTCCAGAGCCGCAGTAGGGAAAATCCTGCTATACTAAATTGAGATTTCTGGTTATCGCTGTGGGGCTAGGAGAGCACAAACGCTGGCTCTGATTGCTCCTGCTGGTGTAAGCTAGGCACACTAAACCCTTGGAAAACAGCCTTACAACTTCAGGAATGAGCTGGCACTGTGTTTGCCTTTGAGATCCATGTGCTAATGCTCTCAGGATGTTTGTGCCAACAGGTTGCCTTAATTTTCAGTGTGTGAGAGGCATGATTTTAACCATAATCGTTTCCTCTGAATATTCACCGAGGCCCTAGGGGTGACATGCTTTCAGGCAATTGCAGCAGGAACATCAATAAAAGGAGCAGTGCTTGAAAATCTTTAGCAGGGAGTAAGTACTTTTAACTTTGTTCCTTGAATACATTGTCTTCTACCCAGGCAGCTTGCTGACACTTCTATCTCTTGAAATTTATTGTAACAGTGGAGGTTGAAATTGGTTCAGTTAAAATAAAGGATGTGTGGAGCCACCAACTGAACCCAGAGGCAAACCCAGATGAGCTGTTAGAGGTACAAAACACACAGCGCCTTTCTCCTCCTCATATTTCTTTTCCTGCTAATTCTTGATGGAAAGAGGGACAGAAGCTATGAAAGGCCCTCTAAGTGTTCTTGTACCAGTAAGGAACAGAAAACAGCATGCAAGCATCAGCCATGTTTTCAGGGCAAGAAAGATCCAAAAAGTCCAATAAAGTTGAGATGAGCAAAGAGTACAAGAGGCCTTGGTGTGACCAAGATTTTTTATGTGGCTTTGTAATCAATGGGAATCAATCAGCAGGACTTCAGTGAATTTCTGAGGTAACCTTTTTACTTAGGCCTCCTGCAGTTACATTTATTCAGCTCCTGACAGACGCCTGGACAGGGATTTGTTCTGATAGTACTACACAGAATGTTAGAGATGAGTCAAATGCACAAGGAGAGGTATCTCAGCTCAGACTGGAGGCATTAAAACCACCTGAAAAGCAAACCCCAGAATGTCCTAGGTGGAATTCACTCTGGTTGTGTAAGCTACATCCTCTCTACAGTTCCAGCTTCAGGTGACTTGGCTGACTTATCTGGCTTGTGGTTGTTTTATCCAGGCTGCATATTTTAAGATGTAGGTGCAGACTTAACATGAGAATATGGGGGACAAATTACTGAAAAGTAGTAGCTTGATGATAAATTACTTAGAGGAGAAGGAAGTGTGGGGTTCCTGCTATTAAATTGCTGCAAAATGAAAGTTTGGGAGGAGCTTTTTCCCTTATATTTGGATTTCCATTTTGTTCATTGAGGTAAGGAAAGGAAAAACCCTTACCAATTACTGTCAAGGGCAAAAAAGATTTGTAACAGAAAGAAAAAATGCATTAAAATAGATTCTGAAAGTGAGACAAAGACACAAATACTCAGACAACACCTTTTCTCCACCCAAGGGTCTTTCCCAGTCCCCCTCCTCCCCTTCATTCCTGACTCCTCTGCCCCATGGGGCCACAGGGGTGGGATAGGGCTGCAGTCAGTCACTCTCAGCCCCTCTGGGACACTCCTCCCTTTCCCCTGCCCCAGGCTGGGCCTTTTCCTGGGCTGCAGCCTCTCAGGGACAGCTGCTCCCCTTGGGGCTCTCCATGGCAGCAGCTCCCGGGCATGTCTGGTACACCCAGTGCACTCCAGAGTTGTCCCGGGATGCCCACATGGATGGTAAGGGATCATGCTGTGGATTTTCTGTCTTCTCAGAGGCCACTTTTTGGCTGTGAGTGTCTTTTTCCATCTATGAAAAGTCCCAGTGGCCACACCAGTGCCACTGGGTGCACAGGGAGAAGCCTTGACACTGTTCCCTAGACATGAATGCCAGTGATAATCTGTGGTCCAGTCAGAGAATAACAGAATCACAAAACCATTTAGGTTGGAAAACACCTTGAAGATAATCCAACAAAACATCAACCCAGACCTGCCAAGTGCACCACCACACCTTGTCCCTAAGTGCCACATGTACCCAGCCAGCAGAGCAACCTCTACAGCAGGGGCAGAAGGAAATAAAGCCAACCACTTTTAATAACCTCTTGGTCACAACAAACCAAGACTGCTGTATTAGGAACAGAGGTGTGGAAGATTTTTTTTTATTTCTCCTCTTGATAGTGAGCATGCTTTTTCATGCCTCTAATTCAATTAATGCCTTTCTATCATCAGGTTTCCTCTGTTCGTGTTTTTTTTCATTTAAGAGATCTGTCAGTGGAAGGTAATGAAAATGTAAGCAAGCCAGCGTTGTGTGGGTGGGAAGCAAACTTCGGTGTTAAGTTAAAAATCACAGTTTGAGGTCTGGGTGTACTTCCAGAGGTAATTCACTTGGTAAATCAACCAGTTTGTTCTATCATCCAGCTGTCATTTCTAAGCAGTGCTGCAGCAGGTTACTGCCAGAGACTATTAAGCAAGTCATTATTATTTCAGCCCCATTAGCTAACGGGATACACCTCTCTGCCCAAGGAAAGGTGTTAATCAGCTTCGCCTTCAAGCAGTATATTCAGCCTTTTGCTTCTGAGATATGACTTCCTACCCCCTTACTAAAAATCAACTCGAACTCTGGGGCAAACAGCAGAGTGTTCAGGGGTGAGATGACATGATCCCTTCTCCATCTGACTCCGGTGACAAGTAGCAAAGACAGGCATGGGACCAGGAGCTACAGATTCCACAAGGAGAAGGATAACAACACAGCCCTAGTTTCCAAGCTAAACATGGTGACCAGTTTGTTCCACCTGCCTCCCTCCTCCTTCAGTCACTTTTGGAAACTGAATATATGCTGTGAAGTCATTCGGGTGATTTTTGATTTTGATAATTTCCCTGCTGGTCTTAGTTACACACACACACACACCACAGGCTCCACACATGCCCAGACACACAGATCAATGCAGAAAGAGATTACTTGTTTTTTTTTTTTTTTTGGTCAACATCCCCCCAAACACACCCAGCACTCAGAAACATGAACAAAGATGGCTCAATCCTCTCCTCCCCTCTAGCTGATCAGGGTTGAAGGCTGCTATTGAAGTACACATCCACAATGTGGATCTCACCAGCAGCTCATCTGGGACCTCCCTCCTACTCAATCAGCAGCCTCTGAACCTCAGTGTTCTCCAGGTGCTGGCACCCAGCTCTCTTATCCCAGTCACCAACCAACTCACCTGGCAGCTCACTGGTATTGAGACATGAATTTAGAATAGAGAGAGCAGCTGGAAATAGCATTTCATGAGGGTATAGGACAGATTGTAGTGATCGAGCACTGTCCACTCACCAGTAACATGGTAACACATATCCAGCTCCTTTCCCCTTTATTTCCCATCTTTTTTCTCCTCAGTTCACCTTAGTCCCTCCCTTTCCCCACTTTCAATTCTTCCCCTAATCATCCCATAATTAATTTTGCACATTTACACAATCTCCTTAAAATCTTCCATCCTAAGTTTTACAAAATCTCAAAATGCTCTTCCCATGTTAAATCCTGTATCCCTTTAGGCAAACCAACTGTTCGTGTGGCTTGGCTTTCTGTGGGCAGAATGTCTTTGTCTGGCTCCTTTTGGTGGGCTCCATTCCAGGGTGATGTTCTAGTCCTTCTCCTTTGAAGGTCTGTTCATTGCTCTGGTAACACTGTTCAGGTTTTCAACATGCAGATAGATGCTGTATCTGCGCTTAACATTTTGTGCTCCGTTTCACCTCCATCAGCATTTAGCATCTGTCTAATACTCTATTTTTAAGGTATCTCTGCATAGTTTCCCAACTTTATTTACCAAGTTGCTTATTTTTCATGAAATTTGAAGGAAAAAAAAGGATTTTTCAGTTTTTCAAACATCAGCAAGTGGTTGTGTCCTGCAGCCCTGGAAAGGGTCATTGCAGCAGCACTCCAGCAGATGGCTGGCTTCTGTCAGGAATAAAACTTTCCCAAGGAAAACACATCATGCAGCAGCACATTTGCAGGAGAGAGCAGAGATTTATTTCCTTTGGCTATGGATTAATACGGCAACTCTCTTTTCACTCTGGATTCGTTAGTGAAAACAACCCTGTGGAGCTCAAGGAAGACAAATGTGACAAAGCAAAGCAAATTTCTGACATGAAAGATTCACAATTGCCTAAAGAAAAGCCACTAAAACTCCATTCCTGGTTCAGCTGTCCTTTTTAAGAACTGCTACTTGCCAATCACAGAATCACTGAATCTGCTGGGTTGGAAGGGACCCACAGGACAACCGAGTCCCACTCCTGGCCCTGCACAGCACCATTCCCAAGAGTCACACCCTGAGCCTGAGAGCATTGTCCAAACACTCCTTGAACTCTGCCAGGCTTGGTGCTGTGACCACTGTCCTGGGAAGCTGTTCCAGTGCCCAACCATCCTCTGGGGGAAGAACCCTTTCCAAATATCCAACCTAAACCTCCCTGGACACAGCTTCAGGCCATTCCCTCAGGCCCTGTCACTGTCACCAGAGAGATCAGTGCCTGCCTCCCCCCATGATGAAGTTGTAACTGCAAGGAGGTCTCCCCTCAGTCTCCTCTTTTTGAGTTTGGACAGAACCAAGTTCATGTACGTAACTATTTTATTCTGGATAAATTCTTTTTGGGTCATGCTAAAATATGTGCTGTCCCCCTTCCCTAGAACCAAAGGGAAAAGGCTGAATGTATCTAAACAAACAGATTTGATTTGTCTCAGTAGGAGAAGGAAAGATGAAATAAGAATTGTCAAGTGAGATGATCTTGCAGTTCTTGAGCATTCAGATACGTGAGTTAAAGTGAGTGTGCTCAACAGTAAAGAAAGCAAATCTTCAAAAACTGGAAGCTGTTGGACTCAGGTTGTTTCAAACACAAATGTGCCCTGAAGTCTTTTAGCTCGCTGAAATCTTTCAGTCTCACTGCATGCAAAAGTAGGTAAATACCAATTCTTCCCAACTATTGAAATAAAACAAGGGGAAAAGGAGCCCTGAGTCCAAGAGTCATAAAGGACACACTGGGAAGCCCATCCAGAACTGGCTCACTGGTACCATCACTGCTGTCTCTGCAATAACTAAGCTGACAAACAATTTGATGTTTGCCACTGCAGTCAATAAAGGGATGAAGTTACGGCCAGGAAGACACAGCTGTGTGGTGAATCACAGAAAACAGGGTTTAATGGACTGTCAGAGGCTTCCTCCTAGTCTATGTTTCTGCTCCATACAAATCTGTCCTAGTAGTGCTTCTTCAAATTCTAACCCCCACCCCCCCTCAACCTATATTTTCAAGAATAAATATTTCATGACTATTTCTCTCTGTTTTTCTCTGACAGTTTATCTCCCTAAAGACAACTGAAGCCCACTGCTTGTTGACCTAACCCAGATGGGTATGCAGGAAAATCTACTACCTTTCTCCTTTCAGCAACCTCCTACATATTTCAGGATTTCTGCCATGTCCACCCTCAATTTCCTCTTTGCTAGGCTAAACAATCCATTCTTTTCAATCTGTTTGCTTAGGTTATGTTTTCCTGACTTTTGAGCATTCATCCAGCTCTCTGAATAAAGTCCAGCTCAGCCACTTTACTCTTGTAATGAAGAGCCCAAAGCAGGACAAAGCCCTGAGTGGTGTAAAAAGCTGCTGTTTAGGAGTACTGGAGAAACAACTTTGAGTCTGCAAATGGCAGCACCTGTTCTGCCATGTGGCTGTTGTCAATTCAACATGGACTTTTCTTGTTTTTTAGTGTAATGCTCTCTCTAGGTGAAGAGGTGAAGGGATTAAACCTATCTATCTGCCTGTGTTCCAAGTAACTCTATAGGAATTTTTATTTGGAATGTGGTCAAACCCATGAAAGCAGAATGAAAAATGTACTCTGAAAAGAATTTTGAAGGCTCTCTTTCACATCCTATCTGCACCACAGGAAAAAACAGACCCATAGGTCCTCCAGGGGGGGATTTTCTGTCTGATGGTTGTCATCTTTCATAAAGACGGTCCCATTAACCTCATAGGTAATCACTGTAGGGTGTTGTGGGCATGGAGAAGTGTTTCAATCCTATGAGAGAGAGAGAGAGATTGTCTAATGCTTTTAAATCTGATAGATTATGTCCTCTTTTAAAAGCCTGGTATAATCCTCACTCATGAAGTTTGATCAAGTTCTCAGACTGATAAATTTCGGGGTCCAGCAATCTGCGACGTCCCATTAAAACAATTTATTCACCTTCCTTAAGAAGTAATGGATTAGCAGATACAGGGGAAGTGACATAATGGTACTTTATGAGTTATACTGGCTTTTGGTAAAGCCTGATGTGACATTTTCAGATGTACACAATGAGCAAAAGATGACATGTGGATGACAGATTGGAAAATCACTCCCAAAAGTATTAGTTTGAATGGAGATGTTGAGCAGGCTTATAGCAGAATCCGTACTGAATCCACAGTTACTGATTTATCTTCATTAAAGACTTCGATGATGGAAGAGAGTGAATTTTAGTAAATGTGCAGCTAACACCAAGGGAAAAAAAGCCGAGAATAAATTATTTTTATTTATTTATATTTATTTATGAATGGATGACTATGTGCAGCTACTCACGTAGACTTAAATACAGAGACTAATTAGAGAGGTGTGAAAAAATGCAGCAAGGCTGACAAAAGCTTTTGAGGATATGAAATAAGAATACTGAGGGGCAACTCAACAGTATTCTTCAGTAAAAATGTTTTAGTGGGGCACGTTGTGATAGGACAAGGAGTAACAGTTTAAAATTAAAGTATTAAGAAAATAATAATTTCTGAGGGCAGTCAGCATTATCCAGGTTACACAGGCTTCCAGTGGGATGGTCTGACCTATCAAGTTCACTTCATGTGCACACCCAGCCCATGAGGCACTTTTATCTAGTTCACAGTCTTACTCCTGTAGAAGACTGTTTGAGCAGTAAATGTCATGTGAGCAGCTTAAAGATACTTCTTGAGCTAGAACAACTGTCTGAGACTATCACTCACATGCAGTGACACTGTCTCACTAGAGAGCTTCCAAAACTCTGAGTAAGCTGTGAAGGCAGCTGAGGCCAGATGACACAGATATAGGATGGAGTAGAGAGACAATTCTAGAGGAATCCTAACTTTCTATAGAGTAGTTAGTTCAGAAATAAATCACTTGCCAAGCAAGATTTTCTTTACACTTCTTATCTGTGTAAGCCAGGTTTGCTGTTCAGACAAGTCATCAGGTGCCAGCCTGTGCCACTTTGTCACCCAAATTCCTGCTAAATGGAAGCACCTTATGAAGCTGTTTATTTGCCTCAAACCACGGTCACACTAAATCACAGATAATTCCATCAGTGACTTAAAACTGTAGCTTTACTGGAGCTGAACAGAAGCTTTGCTCTCGGAGTTGTATTTATTTCAGTCACCCATTCACGTGGTGGAATTTATGGTGGCTATAAAATTCAAGGAAATGGACAATGACCAAAGGGAAGCTCCAAAATCTCTAAGACTCTTTGCTCTCAATGTCCTGGCAACATGCATATTTTTGCACAGTGTATTGAGTTCTGTACACCCTCACTGGTGACACTCATGGAACAAAGCTCACTGATGAACCATGATTGCCACTCCTTGGAGTTTAAATGACACTGCAGACTCCTCCTGTGACTGTGTTGAAGATAATGTAACTGTGCTGCTGTGCTCACTGAAGGCATTTTGTTTGGTTTGTGATGAGGCTGGGACATCCTACAGTCATCACAAGCTGTAACACCTAAGTAGGATTTTGAGTTTAGGGGAGGAGCTCTCAGCACTGACAGAAGAAAGGGAAGGTCTCAGGCTCCCTTTGATACCATGAGTTAGATCCTACAGAGGAGCCGTTTTTGAAGCTGTGCTGAACAATTCGCCAAAATTAATGAACCAGTTTTCGGCTCCATTGTAATATTTCTTTTCATCAGTAGTGAAAAAATGATAAAAAACCCATGCAGAATGTGTTGTGATGGGACTTTTCACCAGATCCACAAAACTGTTATATCAGTAAAAGGAACACAACAAGCTGGAAAGAGCAGGCAGAGATTAATGTCCTGTCTGATGAAACAAGAGCAATTCTTTAACAGCTCTGACATTTGGGAGGGCAAAGATGTGGTAAAGGTCAAATCTGGCTTCCCATTTCTTAGCTGCACTTACTGATCATGATTGATGGTTGAGTCTGGTGCTTACCACATTTGTCGCTACCAGAAGAGTCTGGCCTTGCCCGAGTAGTCCCCAGGTGCAGTCCCTTCCTTCATGCATGTCATGACTGAGTATCCTGGGAAAGCCATACCTGAAGGTCAGATATTTATTCTGTGCATGAGGTAGTTTAGAGGACTTGGTTAAAAATATGTTTCATGAAGAATCTAGAAAGGTGGTCAGATTGCATCACAAAGTTTTGCCCTGACATAAGCTTCTATCAAAAATCCTTAAAAGTAAAATTTTCACATTAAAAACATTGAGTGAGAAAGTTAATTTTCTGCAGGAAATACTTCTAGTGAGGCTTTTCAACTTAAGCTGATGCTGCTGGGTTTCTTTTCTTGTTTTATTATTTCCACATCTTTGTTTCATAGACAGTTGAATGAATCTTCTCACACACCCATCTGTCGTTCAAAACACTGATGTCTAATCCAGAAAACCACTTCTGTGTTCTTTTTCCTGTAGTCTGGATATTTATCCTCCTCCAGAATTTCTTAGGCTTGTCTTACTGTACCTTTTCTTTTGCAGTGACTGTCAGTGGGGATGTGCATGTCCCTAACAAAGCTGCCTTCCTTTTCCGTGCTCTTCTAAGCTGCGTTTTATATCTGATTTACTGCAGGTAACTCCCAGATGTAGATTTCCAGCAACAGGCAGCAGAATTCTACTGAAGAAAAGGAAAAATCTTATTCTGGGAAGTATTAACAGGCAGGAGGATCAATTATTCTATTGCAATTAAAGCCTGTGAGATTTCATTTGGAACACTGGATGTTGTTTTGGGCCAAGATTCTGAATTCTCTCGGGTTTGCTTTTGGACTTCTTATGACACCTTCATTGCTGCCTGCATGAAAAAACAATAATAGGTAATGACCCAAGGGCTTTACCAATGTAGGAAGTATTCTCATCACACCTTTCACCTGGGTCCCAGTGAGGCAGCAGACTTTGCTGAGCAGCGAGTCCAGAGGGGTCAAGGACCTGGTGAAGGGGCTGGACCAAAGTCTGATGAGGAGCAGCTGAGGGAGGTGGGGGTGTTTAGCCTGGGAAAGGAGGCTCAGGGGGAACCTTACCCCCCTCTACAAATACCTGAAAGGAGGGTGTAGGCAGTTTGGAATCAGTCTCTTCTCCCTAGTAACAAGAAAGAGGGTGAGAAGAAATGGCCTCAAGTTGTGCCAGGGGAGATTTAGATTGGATATTAGGAAAAATCTCTTCCCAGAAAGTGTTCTTAAGCTTTGGAACAGGCTGCTCAGGGAAGTGGTCGAGTAACCATCCATGGAAGTATTTAAAAGATGTGTAGATGTGTCACTTAGGTATGTGGTTTAGTGGTAGAGCTAGCAGTGCTGGGTTAAGGATTGGACTCAATGCTCCTAAGGGTCTTTGCGATTCTGTGATTCAATGATACCTCCCAGAGGGAGTGCAGCTCATCAGACCAGCCAAAGGAGCAAGAGCTCATAATTTACCTGCTGAACTTGTATTTTGCTTTGAACAGCACCTCTACTTTTTCAATCTGCATTTCAGGGAAATGTTCTATGTTGGGTTTGGGAAGATGCAAAGATTTCCGAGAACAGCAAATGACATCAGGAACCTGACAAGAAGATTGTCTTTCTAATATATGCCAGTTTCCTGGAAAGAAACTACACTTGGTCAGCAAAAGTTGGGAAATAATGCCTGTTTTTCAGGCTCCCCCTCCACTGCAAGTGGCAGCCTTTTACTTTACCTAGAGCTTACTACAGTGCTCAGTGCAGAGCTTCACGGTGGCCAGAAGTCACCTGTGGAGTCTCACTGGGGTTGGTGTGAGCAGATCTTGTCCTAGAAAACTAACTGAATAACAAGGAGGCAAAATTATCTAATAATAGTAAATCATTAATGTTAGAAGAGAGATAAACCAACTGCACATAGTGACAGAAAGACTTAACGGCAGTGAAGGACTGGGAAATAAAACCACAGATGAAATTCTTTATTGATAAGTATAAAAGGGTGTACATGGGAATCCAATCCCAAATGTATACAGAGAGTGGTAAGTTTTTACCCTGTTGTAAGAAGAGGTTGGGATTACAGTAGGTAGGTCCATGAAATGCTCAGTAGCAGTCAAAGACAAGAGCATTTTGCAAATATGAGGAAAAGAACTGAGAGCAAAGCAGTAACAGCTAGGTCACTGCACGTGTACATCATGGCAGGAGCAAATCATAGCTAGTGACTCCTGCCCTTGTTTCTTCCCAAACAATTCCCCATCTTAATATGGATAAACTGAAATTTGCCAAGGCGTAGAGAAGACTGGCAGGGATAATTAGAATTTTGAGAAGGTCAAGCAAATGAGCTACAGCTCATCCTGCAAGAAATAAAGACTGAAGAGGACTATGATAGAGGCTTAATTAAATCATGGATGATATGGAGAGTCAGAACAAGGAAGGACTGCATTCTAGCCTAATAAGGGTATTAAGGGTCATCAAGTAAAATGAATAAGTGCCAAATATGTAGGAGTTGGTTTTTTGCACACTGCAGTAAAGTTTTGAAACTTGCTGTGGGATCAGCTTGTGTTAGTTCAAAAAGGAATTGTGTATTTCATGAGGGAGAAATCTACCGAATGTTGTTAAATACCATCCTCTCATCTAGGAAAAGACAAAAATAAAAATTACTGGAGCAAGGGAGATTATTATGGAGAGCTTTACTATATATTCATCCTGGTTTTCTCTAGGAGTGTTTTATTAGCTATTAATGAAGTCAAGATTAGGGACTAAGTGCAACATTGGTTTAACTCTGTAGAGCTCTTCTAATGTTCTTCCAATTTCTAAATCACATAGAGTATCCCACAGTCTCCAAAATCAACCAGTAAAATCATTCTTCTGCCTTGCCACTCTGCTCAGTCACCCTACCATCCTGCCCTAAGCTGTCTGATGTTCACTCTGTGAAATTCAAGCATCTTAAAGTACTCCTTCAGAAAACTCACAGCTCTTTCTCCTCCCAAATTTTGCATCTGTTCATATTTTATATTGTGTCCAAAGACCAAACTTGCACTGTTGATCACTCAGCTGTGTGGTGCATTTATATGCACAGAATAATCTTCAAAATTGCTCTTCGCCCTGCTTTTCTCAACTCATCCCACCTCTCTGATAGGACAAACCTATCTCTCTTTTCTTTTTTTTTCTCAAATGATGTCATCTAATTTTGATATTTCTTTAAAGGCACCAAAAATAAATACATCAATATTTTCAATTGGAAAATGTATTTCATGTTCATAGGGGTTTTTTCACCATGTTGCTCAACCTGTAAATACACAGCAGCTAGGTGCAGATGTTACCATCAGCACTGACACCGACTTTTCTCTGTATTTTGAAGTCCAATGGAAAGGAAAAAATAGGCTCTGCCTAGTAAATATACTATGCATGAGTTATGGACATCCATGTAATAAATCCGTGTATTATTTCCCTTTGACCATGTCACCAGCTTGATGCCCTTTAACCTTTCTTCCCAGACTAATTGCAGTATTTCAAACCTAGGAAAAATATCAGTCAATTGACATTAAAGTAAGTTTTCCTGTATGAGAATATCTTCTTCATCTCTCAAATTTAATCCTTAAAAATTTCCTTCTATATTTGTCTTGGCTTGAGGCCATGAATAAGCCATATTCAGTCTGGGTCATTATTTTTGTCTTCTGTATATAAAAATCTACAGAACTTTATTTTCTGGAAGTCATAGTGAAGAAATTTGACTTTATCTTTGGTTAAAATGTGATTTTTTCCTCTCAATGGGATACAAAATATAACTTACAGACCTAGGAGCTACCAAGATGCAAAATTATTCCCAGTGGAAAGTTTTTTCTGCATTGAAAATATTATTTTGCATTGAAAATATATGGAGAAAAATGTTTCAGAAATATTTCTGGACTTTTAAAATGGCTTCACAGAGAAGGACACTTGGGTGGTGTAAGAATGGGAAGCTGTGGTGGAGAGGATAAACAGCACCAGCCTCCAACCTTTTAACAACATGTCAGCTGACAGGCTAATAGAGTGCAAAAAGGAAATGGATGATTAGCACTTGCTTGGGCTGCCCTGTTTCTTTGTATTTTGAGTTACCCCTCATCTCAAATGTGCGCAGTGAAAGGTTTTACACCCACAGCACCTCTCACCCTCACAAATCTCCTTTGTGTCTGACAGGCACAGGCTCCTACACCCGATTTCCTGCTGTCATGCTGCTGGGTAGTTCAGTTGCAAGATCTCCATTGTGGCTCTAGAATTAGGCAAGGATGCCCAGAACATGAAGGAATTTTACAGGTGTGGAGCTGTTGCAGGATATATCAAACAGTACAAGCTGGAGAAGAAACCATTTCAGATCAACTGCTTGAAAAGGGTCTTCCAGCACAAATAAGGGTCACAGTGCTGACTATGCTATCGGAATAAATTTCTGTTCTTATAGGTATTTCTAAAAGATCATGAGTGACCTCAAGAATCACAGTCACACAATCCTAGAATGGCTTGGATTGTAAGGGACCTTAAAGATAATTTAGTTCCAAACCCCTGCCAAGGACAGGGACACCTCCCACTAGACCAGGTTGCTCAGAGCCCCATCTAATCTGACTTTGAAGGCCAGGACACAAGGACATCAAACTGGTTAATTGTCTCCTTCAAAAATATAGATTTTTTATGTTTATTGGCACCTTAACATTAGACTCATAAACGTATTTTTCCTCTTCTTCTCCTGGGTCTCTTTTCCCAGGTAAGAAGTGTCAGGACCAGAGGAAATGGCATCAAGTTGCACCAGGGGAAATTTAGATGAATTTTAGATGAACTTTTATTAGAACTTTCTTTTAGATGAAAGAAAACTTTCTTCCCTTAGAGGGTTACCAGGCATTGGAACAGGCTGGCCAGGGAAGTGGTGGAATCATCATTCCTGGAAACGTTCAAAAAACATGTAGATGTGGCACATGGGGATGTGGTTTAGTGGTGAACTTGGCAGAGCTGGGTTAATGGTTGGACTTCATCTTGAATGACTTTTCCAACCTAAATTATTCTATTATTCTATGATTCTTTAATTCTTGCTCCTGTTCTGCTTGTCTCTAATTAAAAAATAACTCCTTGATTTCAATGCAATATTAACTTTAAGGAAATAGACAATATATGTAAAAGTAAAATTACCTGGAGAGGCAGTGCAGTCTGTACCTTTTTACTCAGTCTGCATTCCATTCTCAAAAAGACAGGGAAAAAAGCCATTCTGCTCATGTTTATAGATGAAGTGCAGACAACAAAGGATTGGTGATGTTCAACATTGAGTTCTGTCCTGAGCATATGTGATGTTTTTGAGTTCAGTGATCAGGGTGTTTGTAAATGAATTAGGCTGTGGAATTCCAGATTCTTTGATGATTGTCAAAATATTAAAATGTAAGTGGAAGAGGGGAAGAAAGGTGTTTCACTGTCCTAGAGATGGAGACAATGCATTTAGGTTTTACTTGCAGCAACCCCAGCCCTGACCACTTTGCCTGGCTTCACTGAAAATCCAGGAAAGAGGCACTGATGTTAATTTACTGTAGTACAAGGAAATGCAAAGTTGAAGAGCACTCCAGGCCCTGTGTTGGAGTTAAGTAAAGAGGAAAAAACTGTTCCATGCTAGTCCATCAGACAAGCTCCATTTTGCAATTCATTGACTATTTGAGCCACTGAGTCACAGGCATATTCAGAAGAAAGCCTTTCACTGTATCAATATCTTTACAAGTGTCTTGATTTCAAGTGTGCTGTGAGTTACTATCATCTCCAGAACTCAGCATTACAGAAGTTTATACCCTATAAATGGAGAGAAGGGAAAACATTTGGAGATCTGGTAATGTTGTCAGGTCATCAGTCAGGTAATGTCATCAGTCATGAGCTGGATTAGATGATCCCTTCCAACTCAGAATATTGAGATCATAGATTCTCTAACGTCACCAGTGATCAGATATCAGATTTATAGAAGCTACTAAATCTACCAGTAGTCCTTGTAGTATTTTCTAATAAATAACTCAAACCTATGACAAGGATTTGATATTTTGTCCTCTTTGATATTCATATAACAAACAAGAACTCAATTATATGTTTGGCTTGTGCATTGCTTTTGCAGACTATTGTGGAGGGAGCCATGAGATAAATAACATTTATTACATATAGAGAAGTTTGTTCCACTATGCATCCTTTTCATAGGTCAGCCCAATGAACTGCTTAAAACAGTTATGTTTTACAAAATGAGTTTCAGAAGGTTGGGTCACCATAAGGAAAGATTTCTCCCTTTCTCTACCATAGCATTTTCTTCCCCAAATTACACGGAGAAGACAAAAAGGGGTTTTATGAAATACTATGTTTTTTATATGGTTTAGGTATTAACTTTTAAAATCAAAGTTTACATTTTTTTAAAATGTGATTTGTGAACAAAGAATCAGAAGTTGGTGACTGAGAGATGGATAAATATAAACGCTGTGCATTAGAGAGATGGAGAACTATGAGAATGCCCTTAGATAAGTCAGGAAACAAGAAATACTTATGACAATTATTTGTGTGAGTTATCATTGTTCTTACAACCATTTTATATTAAGTGGGATTTAGATGCAGCTGGGGTTATCAATACAGGAAAAAATTATATGTGGCTCAAGAGTCAGCTGTTTTTTCTGAAGAGTAGGAAGGAAATTTTGAAAGTCTTTGCTCATGTTGATTCCATTTTTGTTGCCATTTCTCTTCACTCTTGAAGGCAATATTCCAAAACTTACTAGAGGATTAGTAGAAATTTTATTTGTTTTTAAATTAACCTTACGAGTCTTTTCTTCACTAAACTGTGAGGACTCCATAATTCATGACTTTGTAACTTGCAGCATTGGATGAAAAGATGCATGCAATGCTCATCCAACAGAAATCATTTATGTGTTGGGATTTAGGGATTATAAATCTTGTAATTCATTAACAACAACAAAGTTAAAAACAAGACCAAAATAGAATACTGTCATGATACATGAGACCTATAAAACCTGTAACAAACTAAACCATGACATGCAGCACAATAATGCAAAATATATTCTTTTGTAGAATTTAGTCTTTTCCTTTCATTGCTCTCAATAGGTTTTGGCATAGAAAATTCTACACTGCAGGGAAGAGAACATTTCTTTGCTAGGTAGACTTTTTCTTAAGAGAGACCATTTGGATCTGCTTCATGCCTTGAAATGTAAGCCTTTAGGGACTATAACACACAAGGTGCACAAGAGAATGTATATAAAGATAAAAAAGGACAAGAGTATTCCCCAGTGATGCAAATCCTTGTTTCTTAACAATTTATGAGTTGCCAGCACACAGCTACTGATCTGAGCCTTGACAGCACCAGAATTTTCAGGGAAATTGTATAAGAGACCTGTCAGAGCTCTGAGACACCATTAGCTGGGCAAAAGGAAAAGCCAGTCATATCTGTGATCAAACTGGATATTTCAGGATGTAAAGGCACCGTGATTTGCAGACTGCATAATTCCTGGGAGTGAACTATTGCAAGATGTGTTGCCACAAAACATTTGTAAGTAATATTTATCTGGCTTCAAAAGTGGCTGGCAAATTTACTAAAGAAGAAAGGACTGTGAGCAGTTCAAGTCACACACCATGTCTTTGTGAGGAAATCCCTGTGCAACAATCACAGACTGAGACATCATTCTTGGGAAGCATTGTGGAATGATTACTGTTTTCCTACACACCTGCTGAGCCATCCGTTCCCAGGGATAAGATATCAGGCTACACAGACCTTCTTCTCCATGCAGTACATCCATCTTTTATATTCCTAACCCCAGGGTGAAAATAGAAATCAAAGGCTCACAATCAGAACAGAAAGACCTGAAAAATGTGGGGAAATTGAGTTATGTATCTGTGCATCGATGTTTGTCATAATCCTCTGAGCTGCTGATTCAGTGCTGTTTCCAACAGAAATCCTAATAAGACAGCAGCTTGAATTGCCATCTACTTGTTTATGCTTCTTCCAGGTCATTGGAGACAAAGTACCTGCAAAGAGGAATGATTCTCTTTCAGTTAATCACCTTGGTACATTGTAAAGAGAAGCAACAACTTAGACAGCTGAACTCGCCGTAAGAATGTTGACAGATGATTATTATGTGCAGTAGATGAAATACTAACTGCTGCAACATCTAAATACAAACCTGCTACAGACCAAGGGAGGATATTAGGTTTTCTTCATTGTACACAACACTCATCTGCTTTACACCACTTGGTTTAATGTCTTACAACAGATCAAGCTAATGTGACAGTGAGAAGATCCTTTACTTGTGCAAGGCAAAATGTTCTTGGGAAGGTGAAGCTTTAGGGAGAAAACCACCAGCATCCCGTAGGCTTAACATCAGGTAAAGGTAATATTTAATAAAATACTGGGTTGGGAAGGGAAGCAGCCTGAAGAAAAAGTTATGCAGAAAGTCAGCATAAAGAACATAGCACTCTATTATGGGAAAAGCTTTGCTTTGCTGCTTCAGGCTAGAGTTGAGCAACCCCCTGCCCTCCTTTTTCTTTTCATAGAAACATTAAGGTTAAAAAAGACCTCTAAAACTGAGTCAAACCATTAACCCAGCAACACCAGGTGCACCACTAAACCATGTCTATAAGCACCACACCTACAGGTTTTTTGAACACTCCCAGGAATGGTGATTCCACCACGTCCTTGGACAGCCCGTTCCAATGCCTGCCCACCCTTTTGATGCACCCTTTGAGTGCTGGAATGGGGTCAGCTGGAGACAGTGGATTCCTTCTCAGGTTTATAGATGCATATCCAGCATTAAATATTTCATCTGCTTTTTGTAGACCAATGATTCTGGCCGATTCTGATGGCAGAGATGTGAATAAACCATGCAACCACTCCAAAAGCTGGGCAGAGGTTAGCAAGGCTGTAAGTCCTGAGGAAACCTCTCACCTTCCTGCACTCATGGATATTTTCTTTCATACCTCTGAACAGATTGTCTAATAACCTGTGCCCAAAATACAATCCTGTCAAGAAATTTTAAACAGCCATATGATGAATACAAACCTCAATTCAGTAAATACAGCAAAGTGCTTTGGTGACTCAGGCTCTAACTTGTATTGAGGTGGAGATTCCTGCAGGAAACCTGAAAGGGAACAGCAGAGGTGATGATCCTTCTTCACTAGCAAAGTCTTTCTGTACCCACATAGAAGTTGAATGTGTTTTGTCCAAGGAATTGGGGAACTGAGAGATGAACAGGCCTCTTAAAAAATGCACAGGATGGCCATGAATTGGTCTTAATAACACACGAAGGATAACATAATTACACTTTGTTTCATTGGCAGTAGCAGGGATGAGACTGGGCTGAGTGAAAATAACATGTCACTGGCAAAAGGGTTAGAGAAGACACTGGAGATCTGCCTTTCCAACCACCTGACAGGGTAGAAATCTGCTCCATTTAAGCACATGTCAACTTAAAGTATGTAGAATAATGAATGCATGTTCCCCAGAAAATTCTGAAGTTTAGAAAACTGAATTTGGTCAATGATTTCCCTTTGCAAAGCAGAAAACTTTGTGGAAAGGTATGTGCAGTGCTCCTTCAGCTTGAGGCTGAGCTGCAACACAACAGAAAGAACTTTCTGAATCTGTTGCTACCACATAGTAAACAGACAAAAAAAAAA
>VXAD01001750.1:0-30726 GCA_013399195.1 Dicrurus megarhynchus | reverse complement strand
CCCGCCCAGCGCTTCCCCTCCCCTCGCTCCTTAAACCCGCGCCCGCCCTGCCCGGCCCCTCTCCGGCCCCTCTCCCGCATCGCCGCCGGCCCGGCCCGGCTCCGCGCCCGCCGCTCCATCCTCTTCTCTTTCTCTTCCTCTTCTCCTTCTCTTCCTCTTCTCCCGCAGGGGTGGGTGCACAGAGGATGCAGCGTTCTGCCCATCCCTGCCGTGTCACTGACAGGGATCTGTGAGCGCGTGTGTGCGCAGGGGGGCTCTGGGGACTGTGGCTATCTGTGTGTGTCCGTGTCCCTGAGTCCGTGTCCGTGCGTCTGTCTGTGCGCTCCTGCCCTGCCCGCCCATCACCACCCCGTCCCCGCCGGGCTGACAGCTCTGCAGGGCGCGCCCGGGTCAGGAGCCGGGCTCCAGGTACCACTTCGGGTGGTGCGGTGTCTGTGCAGGTAAGAGGACATTGTTGGGTTTGCAAATCTGGCACCCGGGGCACTGTTACTGAACACAACCTCTGCTGTGTCTTTTTCTTTTCATTTTTCCCTCCAGCAGGGAGGAATATCAAATTCAGAAGACTAAGTTTTTTTTTTAACTATGCAAACATGTAGGAACAGGGTCTGTCTTTTACAAAGGAAATCCAGAAGGAACTGTGTTCCATTATTCTTAAGCTGGGTTTATTTATTTCTCATTTAGTCAACAACGTTTTCAGACCAGAGTGTGCTAGGTGAGTCTGCCACCTGAATCCAGTTTGGTGAGCCCTCTAATTGGGATTAGCAGATGTAGAAGACTTCATTGCAGGTGATAAAGCAGCAGCTGAGGGATGTGTAATGCCTTCACTGAGGAAAGCCATTGACAGTAGGTTGACAGATGTCAAGATTACACTATAATCAGTGTTTTCAGGGTTGGGTCTCAGAACATAAATACCTTGGGCTTTCTGTGACCTAACACCTTCTTGTATTCTGTCTTTGTGTCGGTGCAGTTTATATCAGTATCTGGGAATACCTTGCCATGTTAACAAGATGTTTTCTTCACATTTATTACAAAGTGCTGTGTGTCACCTTCTAGCTGTAACCTCTAAGCCTTCCTCTAAACTGCCTAAATCATCCTTCTCTTCTGTGTTTTTACATAGCTAGAGTTCTTAAAAGAGTGTAGTGACTGCTGACACTTCACAGCATTAGCATGCACATGGTGCTGTGCCTATTTGCATGTATTTTGATTAAAATCTTAAAATAACACAGCCCATCTGCGCAGTGTGGACACTAATAGGATCATTCTCAGGAATATGCACCCGCAAAATCTGTGTTACTGTGTGCTTAATTACCAACCAGAATTATTTAGGTGTATGCCTGAATCTTCTTTCTCTCTTTGATGAAAGACTGGTTAGACACCTGTTTTGGGGGAGTTTGTATAGGTACTAATTGATAAAATAAGAGGGAGAAGTGTTGCCAAATAGGTCAGGCAGGCAATTGCAAGGTTTATTCCACTTCAAAAGCTACATCATTTTTTTTGTTTGTTTTTTTTAAAGAGTAAGAATTCAGTTATTTTAACTAAAGTTTCAATCCTACCAACGATCATACATATTTTCCACCAAGATGCTGCTATTCTGAATATACAAATACTATGGTCTGGAAAGCTGTGACAGTTTCCTGAAGTAACTTCCAGTTAGACATATCAAGTACATGAAGATAGATTTTACATCAATTAAGTGTTTATAGAATATTATTACAAAATAAACTCCTGAGTGTGTATTGTAGATTCACTGTGCATCTTCAATAAGTGTGTTGTGTTCTGTTGCTTCTAGGAAGAGGCAATGTTGGATATTTTGGCATCTTTTCTGGTGAAATGGAGAAGAGTCCAATTCTGAGTTTAGTAATGGGCAGCCCACCAACTGATAAATGTCATCTGGTTTTGTGGAGAATTACTCCAAGTAACTTGCAGAAAGGCAGTCCTCAACACTTTGCAAAGCAAAGGGAGGAAACCAGGTCTTTTGACTTTTAAACCAGCAGGTTATGGTGCCTCTCTCTCCTGGGATCAGTTTGGGGCCAAATCTTGTTTGTTTTAACAGAAAATAATAGTCTCTCTGATTTGAGCGATTTTCTCTTGAATTTGAGTGAGACCTGTGCCATGAATGAGAAAAGTCTTTGGGTTGGAATAGCACATCTGATGGAGGACTCATTGCAGGGGAAGTATCTGTCTGACTCATGTTGCTCTGACTCATATTACTACAGTGGAAGAAAAGCTCCCCACTGGGGACCTAACAGAGGAAGAATGAAGTGGAAGGATTAGTTTATTTTTTTGGTCTGTGGGAAGGTTTTTCTGAGCTCAGATATCCGGAGAATGTGTGGGTGAGCATGTCTATAGCACCTATACATACACAGAAGTATTTTCTTACCTCTTCAGGCATTTCATACGGTTTTAAAGCAAACATCTTTGCTACATGCCAGAGCTAGCTTTTGATTCTGGAGATTATGATACTGCAAATAATAGGAGTAAAAGAACACTTTTGTTTCCAGCATGTGATAACTTCCTTGCTAAAATATATTTCTGAGATTTGTTCCATAATTATCTTGGCTTTAAAAGATATTTCAATTTGTCATACTGCAATGCTTTAATCTAAAACCTATTTTGATTAATCACTGCTGGGTGATCACAATTCTTTCTGTTTAAAGACCATTCTTAAATTCTTCCCATTTCTCATAATGAGGAGAAAAATCTTTCAGAAAAAAGCTCACATAATATCAACATCTTGTCTGTACCACCACACCTGACTGGTATGGGTGGTACTGGACTATTTCAGCTCTTCAGGCAATGCCAAATTCCCCAGTCATTCTTACATGAGCTTTAATTATGTATTATCTCCTATGACACTGAAATATCTCCTTCCTGGCTTCCCAGCTTTATTTCCCATTGCAAGGAAATGTAGTGGTGCATTTTTGTCTTTAAAACTGCCTCTTTCTCTAAAGACTCATTCCTGCAGGTCTTTCCATGGCTGAGTGAGTCTAAAGTCAGGAATGTTGGGTCCTTATTGGGTGTTGCTCACTTTGTATTAGGCACTACCAGCTGTTACAAATATGTTTTGGAGTTTGAGAACTCATGTTTGGGGACTGAGGAAAGGGGGAGACAGCATCTACTGAAATCACTGAACTGTAACTGAGGAACTGGGAACATTTTTTTTAAGTTCTTGTAGCAAATTTAGGTACAGCAGGAAAAAACCAGGAAAATGGACATATTAGAACCTAATCCTCTTTGGGCACAAACTCATTCTGGTAATTTTCTTCATCATGTGCTTCATTTTACTTGGTGTTTTCCTAGAGGCTTCTTCTAGTTGCTGCTGGAGGTTTAATGATCCCCTTCAGTGGAAATCACATCATGCTTCTGAAGCTGGCAGGAGCAAAGCTTGGCTGAGATGACTGTCCCAGCTCCATGAGTGGAGCCAAGCAGAGGAATGCATTCTGCAGAAAGAAACTTCTGCAAAGATCTCCCATGGTGCTTTTGGGAGGCTTGCAGGTCCTAAGTCCTGAAATGATCTGCTCAAGGTACACTCAGACTTGCATTGTCCTTTGCAAGCAAGTGAAAACTCACAAGGCAATAATCATAACATTTATTTTACAGTTTTTAATTTCAAATTTTGTTTGAAATATACTGCTAGGTTTTGGGTTTTTTTCAGGGGAGAGGAGGTCTTAGTCCTAATGTTCTTGATTTATAAATGGCATCAACGGTCAGTAAATTACAGGTGAAGTTAAGGATTTTTACCTTAACATTGCAGCTCACTGAAGTGTAGTCAGGAACTGTGGATTGAGGATGTTGCACTGGCAGCCTTTGGCAAGTCCCTGAATTTGTGAACAGTCAATTCTTTCAGCTGTGAACGAGAGATCATATTAGAAGGAGGTTTTACATAAATTGTGGCCTTAAGTTCCTAAAAATACCCCAAACAAATCAGGAGGTGTATATTAGTTCAAAGCATCCTGATTTCTTATTAATTGAATAATATATTCTGTAAAAATTTGCAACATTTATAGAATTTTAGTTGCAAAGAGACTCTAGCTGGAGCTGATTTCTTGATAAGTATGGAATCCGAGAAGAATAGAACTGTTTGGGTTGGAAAAGACCTCTGAGAACATCAACCATTAACCCAGCACTACTGTGTCTACCACTAAACCATGTCCCCAAGTGCCACATGCATTTTAAATACCTCCAGGCATGGTGACTCCACAGCTTCCCTGGGCAGCCTCTTCCAGTGCTTGACAACCCTTTCAGTGAAGAAATCCTTCATAATCTCCAATCTAAACCTCCCCTGGTGCAATTTGAGGCCGTTTCCTCTTGTCCTATCCCTGTCACCTTGGAGAATAAACCAACCTCCTCACAGGTCTTCTTTTCAGAGATAATAGTGGAGCACCAAGATCCCTACAGTTATCCATGCCAGGACTTTTCCTTTATGTGATCTCCTTTGCCCTTGCTGGTGCAGGCTGCCATGGGGGTTGTGATCAGCGATTACAAACCCTGGGCTGACAATCACAGCAGAGGAGCTTGGCTGGGGGCAAGGGGTGGGGGGAGTAAGCCCTGATTTCTTCTCCCTGCTTTACTCCTGATGTCCAGCTCTACTGACTAGGCTGAAAAAATTATCATGTGAATGTGAGCCACGAAACAGGATGGATAGTTCTGCTTGTGGGACAAGTTGCTTCTTCCTTTTTGGTCTGAATATGAGGGTGGGAGTGGACTGATAATATTTATTTTTCAGCATCACTAAAAGGTCAGTTGAATAGCTCATACTTCTCATACCAAAGAAAAACTATGCACACACTATTATTGCCCTGAGAAAACTGCTCCAGGATTGGCAGTAGGTGGGTTGATGGTGGGTATATCACCTGCCAGGGACTTGTGTTATAGCTTGGAGTTTTAATCTAGAGTGGGGAAAAAAAAGAAACAACCCATCACTATAATAACCATTATTGATATACAACAAATATGTTGTTTAGTGGAAAAGTTGTTTCACAAATCAGGTGATGCAAGTAGTGAGATACCTTTTGATTCCTTGTACTACTAGATGCAACCTAAAAAAAAAAAGTTCATTTGGGAGATCAAAGTGGGCTGAGTTGCTATTCTTTATTACATTGAGGTTTTCATGGCAAATATCTGGTACCTTTGTGTATAGTAACAAGGGTCTGAGATTTCTGGAAGTATTTTGACTTCAGAAAGTTTCTTCCTGTAAAGCAGTATGAATACTCTTTAAAAACTTCCCATTTCTTTCCTACTATGGAGGAAATTCAGCAGTAAAGACTGGGCAGGTGCCTGTGAGCTCTGGCACTCACTTGCAAACCCTTGCTCTACAAAAAAAGCAAAGCAGCCTGTCCTGGGAGCCCACTGAGGAGTCACAGATCCCACCCCAGGGTGTGTGGGGCTGCAGAGCTGGCCAAAAATTGCCAAACCTGTACCTGAACTGATCACATGCCACAAAGCTTCTCCAAGCTGTGTTAGCCTTGATTATTCATTAGGAACGAATGAAACAGAGTTATAGGTCATGTTTTGCAAGTGCTGTCAGTCCCGATTATGCAGTTGTGTAGATTTCATCTGCACAGGAGAATTACAGGGATTCTGTTATTCTGGGATAACAGGGAGTGCTGTTATCACAGAGCTCATCTACTATGCAGTAGATGTAAGTTATCCTTCTCCAGCTCATCAGAATCTATTTACTTTGCATTGATTCAGTGCCTTAGAAATTAATCTTTGATTCTTTGCAGAACAGAAGGATCCCCTGAGTTCGGTTTAAGCAACTCGATTTGATTATTGTTATGTCCTGAATATTGATTCTTAAGTGATTTTAATAAGAGATGTCAAAACTGCCATATTTCATTTCACATTTGGGGGCAAGTTTAAACCATTGACAGATTTAATTATTTTTGGACTCATGGTCTTTGTTCTAAGCTTAGCCAACACTCGGTTGTGGTTTGACTGCTTATTGCCCAAATGTAATTTTTTCAGTGCTCAACAATGTGGAATTGTGTGCCCGTGGTCAGCACCCAGGTATTTCCTTCCAGAGCAGCCTGGTTAATACTGATTGCCATAGGAAGAATTACTCTGCCTATTGATTGCAAAGATTTTCTTTGAGCTGTAAAGTTTAGAGGTACTGGGGGATTTCTGCTGAGTCTATGCTTAGTGTAAAACTAATTACCTCTTGTATGAAAGAACTTCACTAATTCCAATTTCACCAGCAGATAAGGGCTACAAATAATCTGATTGCCACTGCAGTTCTTAGAAATAAAACAACAGCTGGTACCTATTTCACAGCACTTCTAGTGCTGGACATCCATTTTGGTGGTAGGACTGCTTTTTCTTCACAATAAGTTAAATACCCTAAGGAATCTACCAGGAAAGGAGCACATGGTTTTCAGTCCATTGTAATGCTTGGTAAAAGAACGTTTTTCAGTGCTTATCTTTGTAAGATATACCAGAAAATCTGCAGCAAACCCCACTGACTGGGTCTAGACAGGGTGGTCAGGCACAGTGGTTTTAAATCCTGACTGGGAAATTAATTCAGCACCGGCCAAGAGGCAGCAAGGCACAGCTCTTCTGTAGCACTTGGAATTCTTCTGTTCCTGTGTGAGCACTGACAAAGCTCAGATCTGCCTCATTTCCATGATCTGCAGCAGCACAGCCCAGGATGCTCAGTCTGAAGACAGGACCTGATGGTGTAGCTCTGCCATGGACAGTGCTTCATGTTCCTGCAGAAAGAAGAAGAAGAAAAAACCATTCATTTTTTAAAGGACAGTGCTTTAACATAGATGATAAATCTGTTCAGCTGCCCTGGGAGGCTGGGGCAGGAGTGAGCAGCTCACTCCTAACAGATGGGTTGACAATCCTTGTTCAAGTCTGATATTTCATAAGCCACCTTGAGTTGTTTCAAGGCAATTTCCCTTGTCCTGCTTTGCTGTTTAATTTTGGTACCACCTCTAGAGTGTTTCTGAGAGTGGTTTTTATGTTTTCTGGAGGCTTTTCTTAATTATACGGATAAGTACTTTTATGATTGATTCCCAAAATTAAAACAGTTTACAACTGGGCTTATATTATCTTCTTTCTTTGCCATCCCTTGGGTTTATTGCTGAGTACATTTTCTGTTCAGTTTTTACTCAAGCTATTTGTATATATTTGACTACTTTTTTCTTCTCCTTTTAAATTCGCTGTTCTGCCATTATTTACTTTTATTGCTGCCTTGGATTTTTTTCTCCTTTTCAGCATATATTTTTACTGCCACGTTTTCTTCCCTTAGCATCCTTTTCACTTCCCTTAGCAGCTGTTCCCAGACTATGGGCCATGACCCCAGGCAGGCTGTGGCAGTTACGAGTGGGCTACAAAATTAAGTTGCTAATTTTGGATGTGGTGACATAGGGAAGTCAAAGAGCTGCTGATTTCCTTCAGCAGTTTTCTGAGATAAGACTGATAACATGTAGGAAAACAGATAAAGCATCAAGTACCCTTATACCAGATTCCACTGGTATGATAAACAACTTAAACCTATTTACTCTTACTTCAATTTCTCCTCATTTCCATGTCTATGGCTCTGCTCCCTGTCTCTCTTCCAGAGAATGTTTTTGAAGGCAATAACCTCTAAGGCAGGTCCTGCCCAGCCAAGGAAGCCATGGAGAGTACACGGAGATTTGGGAAGTCTGTCCCCCTAGTTGAAAGAGTTGCTGACAGTTTTGTAGGTCTTTAGGATGCAGAAGAAAAAAAAAATCAACAAAACAGAGCAAAACAAAACAAAACAAACCCCAAATCAAAACTAAACAAGAAAAATCCCACCAGAAATAAGCAGGAATAACTCTAGGTTAACCAGTGTCACTTTTTCTCTTAGCTCTATGCCTTTGTACTTCTCTTCATTAGCGACTTGCAGATGCATCATATCATGAGCTCAATTCCCTTGAAGAATTGCAATGGTCCATGGCATGGATGGACATAACATGGGACAAAAGGCTGTGACACTGGTTTGTGTGGTATTTAACCTCTCTTGGGTCTGTGTGCCTCAAGCAGAGAGGCTGAGTGTGTGTGGAGATGGGCCTTTCCTGTCCAAAATGTCATGTTGGGTCACTTCACCCAGATTTAGATGTCTGTTGTTGATCCTCACTCTCTGCCAGACATCCCTTGCTGCCTTAAAATGGTGGAAAAAATACAAAGTTTTTCAGGGTAACTTGCCTGACCTTTTTGAAATATGTTACTCCCTGGAAGTGTCTGTTCCTCTTTATGGATTATAGAGGGCTGGCAGGTGGTTTACTCAGATATAGACAACTACACTGTAAATCTCTGTATTTGGTCAGAGGAAACCTCATCATTTCAATAAAGCTCAGCAGAGTCTCAGCAGGACTGATTCCCCACTGCAGCCTGGAGTGGTCGTGGCTGTTGACCCAATATCAGTGGCATCTCTCTGTCAATAAATTGAAAAGTTTTGTATTGATTAAAAAAAACAGTTTGGGTGAGCAGAAGGGTCTGGAATAGCTGTAGAGGGGTGATGTGACTATTTTTCCCAGGTATCAGATTTAGGATCTTTCAGGAGATACATGATGTGACAGTGATGTCATATAGCTGAGTGTCGAAGATGACAGAGGTAGCATTAGGCTCCCGGACTGCACATTGTCTTTAAAAACATCTTCTCTCATCCAAGGCCCATGGAAGAGGAGGAATTAAGTTTGTTTTAGGGAATACCAGTCTTTGGGTTGATTTAGTGCAACTTTAAGATGATTCTGACATGAAGCCAGTGTTGCTCCTGCATTGAAACCGAAATAATTGCTGGAACATGGCAGGCAACAATTTCCTGTGAAACGGACACTTGCATAAATGACCATTTCACTTATTCCTGTTACAAATAGGACAAGGTTTATTAATTCTGATTTGTCATTAAGAAGCTCCACAGAGCATGGATTTTTTCTTTTGTCAGTCCTACGCTGTCTGCAAAAACTTGGCCTTTATCTACTCGAGTGTCTCAATTAAAAATTGGCCTTTATCTATGGAGTCTCTCAATTAAATAGCAGTATTATGAATACTCTTGATTCATGCCTAGGTGGGAGGATCTGTGCCATTGTGTAAACAGCTTTTCTGCCTCATTACCAGCTCTTCTTCTTTGGCTAACTTGTTTGCCCGATCAGATGATAAGTGCTAATCCCTTCTCTCTTCTGTGACATGATGCCGAATTGGATGGCTGCAAAGCTCATAGGAGAGTTTTTGTCATTCAGGGAAGAATGGGAGATTTGAGGAGGCTATTAGCCCCTTTGGACTTTAATGTTGTGTACTCATGGGCTTAGTGAAATCCTGTCTATTACAAAGTAAATCTTTCCACACGAGGATCAAGTCTGGTAGACAGGGCACCCTTTGCTCCTGTCCCAGCTGAGATAGTGTGGGACAGGAGGGCTTTGCTTTTGATGTGAGGCTTGGACAGCTGAACTGAGCTTAATTCTGACTCTGTCACCATAATTTTATACAAAATGAACCATAGAAATCACAGAATTGTTTGGGTTGAAGGGAACCTCAAAAATCATCTTGTTCCCACCCCCTGCCATGATCAGGGACACCTTCCACTGGTCCAGGTTGCTCCAAACCCCATCCAGCCTGTCCTTGTACATCCAGGGATGGGGCATCCACAACTTCTTCATCTGAAATCCATCCCCTATCCCCCTCCAAAAAAATGGCATTTTAAAGACCAGGTGACAGGTGAAGAGTCTGGTTATAACTCTATTTTTCTCACCACCTGCCTGCATTTTTTATTCATTGCTTAACTTTCCTTTCTTCATGAAAATCTCCATCTTGGTAGCTGCTGACATTGCTTGGGAGATGAGACAATGGCAAGAGCAGCACTGGACTCCTGAGCAGTGGACAAGTGACCAGAGGGCTCTTGTAGGTTTTGCACCAGGTCCCTGCTGTCCTAGAGGGTTTTGAAGAGAGCCCATGATCAGCATTTCATGCTTCTGGAATTGCTGTTGCTTCAACTGTGTTGCCTGCTGCCAAGAGTAGAGTCTTCTTCCCAAGAATTGGAATGATTATTGAGTCAATAATCATCTAAACCACGTAATTCACATCTAAGCAGCATTTTCCTTTGGTCCTAGGACTTGTGAAATCTTTTATTTTACAGGAGATGGTTCTTCTTCTTCTCATGATTTTTCACAAAAGACAAGCTTGTGGCCTTCTTGGAGAAGTCAAACTGAATCACAAAACACTCTGAATTTCATCCCCTGGGACACAAAATCACAAAAAGTGAAAAGAATGGGGGCTAAAAACTAAAAATTGAAGAAGCAGCTTGTAAAGTATTAGATACCAGGGACAACTTTCAAAAGTTTGTGGTATTATTTTCTAGGAGAAAGGAGAAATATGATACCCATTTCTTACTAAATGAAAAAAAAGTTAGTCTGATACTTGAAGGAGAATAAACACTTACATCTTCCATCAGTGATGACAGAAGCACAGAATAGCCTGAGCTGGGAGGGACCCACAAGGCTCATCGAGTCCAGCTCTTGAGTGAACAGTCCCCATGGGGATCGAACCCACAACCTTGGCGTTATCAGCACCAGGCTCTGACCAGCTGAGCTCATCTCAGAACAATTTCAAATGCTGCCATCTGGTTCATAATGAAATAAATTCTGAAAACGCTGGAGAATGCGGGCGTCGGTCCCGCTGCCTCTCGCATGCTAAGCAAGCGCTCTGCCGTTTGAGCTAATTCCCCATCAGTGGTGCCACTCGAGCGGAAGTTTTAGGGTGAAATACTGAAAATACTGCTCACTTTAGTGACCGTGTTCAAAACATGGCAGGCATGTCTAGTTCAGTGCCTGCTTCTGTGTTGTAGGGTCCCAAATTTTAAACTTTTAATGAGAAAACTCGCTGATGAAAATAAGTAGATTTTCTGTATGGGTGGGTATTCAGGGATTACTCAGGGATTACTTTATATTCAACTCTATATTTAAGGCTTAAAAATTCTTTTGCTAAGGTTGTGCATTGTATCACCTGAATTTGGGGAAAGGCCTCTGACCTTGTTCACACAGATGTTTTCTTAGACAGTAAAAATATTTTTTTTTAATTTGTTTTAAACAGTGTGCAAGCAGAATGGGAACTAGTAATAAAAAATTAATTTAATCTTTCCCATGGGTTTAGTGTTTTCCAGGAATAAATCCATGAAGCCTAAGAAGGACTCTGTCACCAGCAATTATTTTCTGTGATTTAAGGTTTCAACAGTGTCTTTGATGTTATACAGACTTGAGTGGAAAATGACTCTCAATTTATTGATGCTTCTACTGTGTTGTCTTTATTTAGGGACAGATTCTGTCATTCCAATAAAAAATTATGGAGTGCTTTAATCTGCTAAAATGTGTGCTGAGAGACCAGTGGGATTGCCTGAACATTGATCCTTTTTTGAGCCATGCTAGTGAATCAGCAGAGCCAGCAAAGACTAAATCACATATCTCAGGGTGTGGTATTTAATAAAACAGTTGTCTGTGTTGGCTTCCACTGATGTGATAATTTCAGAAGGAATACCTGAACTATTAAAAATTAATAATTTTTAAAATGCATAAGTTTAAAAATGCATATCTTTTCTAATGCTTTCAATAACTGTCAAAACCTGTAGGTTTAAAATTATGACTTAATTGTTTTTTAACAATTGTATACGACAGTATTGTGAAAAAATAATGCCCTCAGACTGCTCTCTGCAGCAAACCAGGTGAGCTGGAACATTTCTGGCAACATCCTTCCTAGGCAATTTCACCAGGAAATACTCGAAATCACAGACTAGGAGCCACTGACCTGTGAGTGCCAGGCAGCAATCTGAATTAAATGGGTATCAGCAAACCCCAGGGAATGAATCCCCCAGTCCATGAATGCGGATCCTGGGACCAGGAGAGGCTGTGGTGGATCTGCCAGCAGAGGGAAGGGGTGTTAATCTGTGCCTGTGTGTTCCCCCAGCCAGGCGGGAGACAGGGGCAGCAATCATGGGAGGCACCATGGCTGGGGTAGCCCTTCCTTACTCTCCTTCTCTTCTGCATTTGTGGTGGCTCTGAGGCTACTTTGGTCCCTGGGAGGGGTAGAGAAGTTCCCAAGTTCTGCCCACATCCTGCCCGTCCCTGCCTGTTTACTTGCAGGGCTGTAGCCTGCAGGAAAAGCATTCCTGAAGGCAATCCTCTGCTGCAGGACAGAGCTCAGGAATAAGGTAGGTCTTAACGTGCCTCAGAGACACATGGATGGAAAAGTACTTCTCCCCCCTCTCATTCTTTTCCTGAAATGAGCAATGGGATGATATAATCCATTCCTAGATTAAATGTCTGAATTTCCCTAGAAATGTTCCCTTTGCTGTGAGATTCACACTATGCAAAGGCAATGCTCCTATTTATA
This sequence comes from Dicrurus megarhynchus, assembly GCA_013399195.1. Classification (NCBI taxonomy): domain Eukaryota; kingdom Metazoa; phylum Chordata; class Aves; order Passeriformes; family Dicruridae; genus Dicrurus; species Dicrurus megarhynchus. The sequence goes on along the minus strand of VXAD01001750.1, from coordinate 18,381 downwards.
ACTTGTGGCTGAAGAGAAGTCTCTCATTAAGTAGAATCATCTTAGAGTAACTGTTGAATGGATTTCAGTGCTTTGGTAACATTTATTTTAAGAGCTTGTCCTCTGCAGAAAGGTGGGTCAGCCTCAGCATCAGGGTCTGTATGGCTTTATTCAGATTTGCACTTGTGTATGTCCCTTGGAGTTTGGGTTTGTTTTTTGGTTTTTTTTTTGGAGTTGTTGGTTTTGTTTTCATTTTTTCTTTTTGATTTACACTAATAGAGTTGCAGCTGCACATCAGGATGGAGCCAGGCTCTGAGATATGAGAGATTTGCTGTGACAAAAAAATAATTGGTTCCTGCAATTTGGAATCTGATGAAACTGAAGTGTGTTAAGGTTGAATACTTAGCCTGCTCTTGCATGATCTTTCCAATAACTCATGTTCCTTTGAAGTCACTTCATTTTCCTGACTTTCCTGAGTTTGAATTGTTGCCAGTGAAACTGAGTCCTCCTGGTGTAATTCTTAGGCAGGAGTTATAAACCTGACACTCTTGCATGTTGGTATGTGGGGAAGAAATCTTTTTGCCCCTAGGATGTTATTAGGATAAAGATGACAACTTGTGAATATTTTCCAGGTATCATAATGCTTTAATGTATTGGAATGTTGAATACCATCAGTGATAACATCACAGCAATGTGTGACATAGTGTTTCTCTTGCCCTGAATTGCAACTCTGTTCTAGCTTATGGTGGACATCAAAAGTTTTAATGCTGAAACTTTTATTATAGATTTTAATATTATTTATGTCTTTTAATACTTTGACCCTTACAAGGACTTTACCTATGAAGTACACAAAAACAGGGAAAACAGTGGTCCAGTGGCATTCCTGTGGATATAAGTGAATACTTTAGAAAAATAATAGAACTGGTTTTTTATGAATCGCATCCCAAAGCAAATCTTCTGGAAAAAATCTAGCAGTCTATGAAGGATTTATTTGTGCATTTTGTTTTGTTTTCCATGGTGAACTTTTCACAAATAGTGTAGTTATAGGCGAGGTGGACAAGCTGCTTCATGTGAATAAATGAATCGATACGTCAAACTAATGCAGTGGTGTGGAAAAGCAAGAAGTGGCCTATTGACAGTGAGAAGAGACTTGAGGGGTGTGAGGGTGGATATGCTTTTCAATTTGCTGCAATAAACACTTTTCCAAAGATTTCACTAGTGGAAGTTCAGTACAGAGACTGAAGACCTGCATTATGCTCTCAATCTTTTGTTTCTTGCACCTCAGATGGAAATAAAATTCTGCCTTCTCAGAGGGGAGACCAAATGTGAGGAGATAGTGTTGTTCTCTCTCAGACTTGAGAGTCAAAGCTATGGTTCATGTGGATGGGACCACCAAAGAGAAGAGTTAAGCCTGCACCAGTCTTCTGCTCAGAAGGTTGATCCAGTACAGGGAACCAGCAGCACTCTCATCTGTCTCACAAAGACATTTCAAGGGTGGGGGAAATCCCTCTCAACAGATAAATGTCAAACCTGGCTATTGTACTTTATGGTCGTGCAGAGAAGACTGTGCCATGGAAAGGCATCCTTTATGTGAGATGAAGTACAGTGGCTCTCCAAAGCTGTCATACCACATGTAGTGTTGAAGTTTTGTAGCTTTACAGCACTTGCTAGTAAGTAAATGCAGCAAGACCAGAATTCCCACTCAGCAAATCATAGAATCACAGAGTGGTTTGGGTTCAAAGCAACCTTAAAGATCCTCTAGTTCCAACCCCCTGCCATGGGCAGGGACACCTTCCACTAGACCAGGTTGCTCAAACCCCCATCCAAGGAATGGAACACTTCCAGGGATGGGGCAGCCACAGCTTCTCTGGGCAGCCTGTGCCAGGGCCTCACCACCCTCACAGAGAAGAATGTCTTCCTAATATCTGATCTAAATCTACCCTCCTTCAGCTTAACGCCATTCCCCTTTGTCCTGTGATCGCACGCCTTTATAAAAATTTATCTCTCCAGGTCCAGCAAATTAGGGTTCTTATAGATATTTCCTTTCCTATCCCCTTTATAGTGTTTTGGGGCATACACCAGTTATTGCTCTAAGTGTAATTCTCTTGGATGTCCGATTTGCCTGAGAGATGTTAAGTGTTTGTGCTGGCATGGCATTTCACTGGAAATGAAAGCCACAGTTCAGCAGTTTAGATTTAAGCCTGCCGAATTTTTGAAAGAAAATTCCTTCCCTGAATTTGGGAGTAACCCCAGCAACCCACATGCCATGCATGCCAAGTGGAAGAGGGGGTGTGGAAGCTGAATGGGGAGCAGGATTCCATCAAAAAGCCTGGAAGTTGGATATGTAGATAACGGCTGAAAAATGTGCTTTCTTAAGTAGCTTTAAAAAGTGTTTCCCAGTAAAAATACAGTGAATGCAGTTGCTATAGCTACCAGCAGGGTTTTGTGCAGAACTTCGTGAGGTACTTGCTGTGTAGTTGTACAAAACTTTTTCTCGGTTTGAGGGTTCGGTATCACCTTGTGATTAGTTTTTCTCCATTTAAGCAGGCACTGTTAAGCACCAGCTGTGTTTACAGTTTCTGCACAGAGCAGAAGAAGGCAAGGAGCTTGAAAACTTTTATTTTCTGTTTCTCTTTATTGTGCAAGTGAAACATTGCTGATGTAGCTGAGCTAACGTGTTACTTAATTTCTCACTTATTTGTCTGTTTGGGATTATTTTTTAGACCAAGAAACAGCTAATAGCATTGTGGGCTTTCATGGTTACCTTAGTTCGGAAAAATAACAATTCTTTCATGATTAACCACCAGTCGAGCAACTTGTTCTGGGCCCTAGAAGACAGGGAAAGGTTTCGGATTAAAACATGACACTGCAAACAGGAGATGAAAGCATTAATTCTAGAGATCGAGTGCATCAGGCCATGGTAGCTGAGCACTCAAACAGCTTTCTAGCCCTAGTGAGGGAATGTTCTGTCTCATAAATCAAAACTGATGGTTCTATAGATCAGGAAAAGTACTGCAGCTTTGAACAAGGTATAAGTGATATACTGGGATTGTTAAAAATAATTTTGGATTTAAGTTGGCCAGGAGGTCAGACTGCACATTAATGTCTCTTTCAGCAGTACTAATCTATAAGTAAGTGTTGTTCTCTGAATACATTGACATGAATATGGCAAACTTTCATACATTGAATTAGGTCTTATATGTATCTGTGGAAAAAAATTATAACACCTGTTTTATCTCTTAAAGAACAGGCTGTCACTCTTGTTAACAAAGACAAAACAGCAAAACAAGCACAATCCCATCCTTTTATTTTTTCTTTTTTTAATTTGACAGCAGATAGATTAAAACAGTTACTCTTCAGACAACAACTGTGTTTGAAATATTTTCTTATCTGTATATGATGTCAATTCATGTACATGTCTGCCCAGGGTGATGCATTAGTACTTTGGTATTTTCCTTGGCATCAAAAGGAAAAAAAAGCAAACTTCCTTCTTGCTCTTGAGTGGAGCAGGAAATGTAGTGCCAAAACAGATGTAGAAAGGCCAAGGTGCTCAGGGCCTTTTTGTACCTTTTATTTTCCTGGTGAGGGCTCCTGAGCCTCCCAGCAGTCAATGAGAGCAAAGCATCACCCACTGGCAATTGGGACAGTTGAGCATCAGGGCTGGCTTCATCCAACCCAATTCATGGATAGAGAAGACTCAGAGTGAAGTTTAACCCTTTAGGCCATCCGGGAGTGCTCCATAGTTTTGGTTCCCATATCCATTATAATTCACCCAGAAACTAGACTAAACTCTGCACAGAATGTTCTTTAGCTCTCCCTGTGGAAAGAAGTGTAAAATTTCAAACAGACATTGCTTTTCCTAGCTCCATTTTGGTTCTTCTTCCCAAAGCTGCTTCTCTTGGACAATTTCATCATTCAGGGAGGGGGATCTGTTTAGAAGTCAAGATGTGCTTCTTCTGTTCCCCATTAGGCAAAGACTTTGTACTCAAGTCTATTCATCCTCTGGCTCTGAACTTTATCAAGTTTCCTATCATTACCTTTACCACCTTTAGCTGTTGCTGCTTTTGGCTGACTTTCTTATGTCACCTTGACCAGACAGACATCTGCTGAAATATTGGTATCTGTTTGGACACCAATATCTAAATCTTTGCTCTTTGTCTAAGCTTCTTTTATTGTGTCTAGGGAAAACAAGCACTTCTTGTGAGTAGTTAATTTATTTTACTCTTCCTCATGAGAAAGAGATAAAATCAATCTGGGTATGGATTTTTTTTTCTTTTTTTTTTTTTTAATTCTCTCCATGAACTGGGAAGGAGCTTAAGTATAAAACCACATAAAATGTTAGTTAGACACCTACAGCTTAAACTTAAATGAGAAAAATCCTAGCCAGAGCTCTGCTATGTCTTAAGAAAAAGAGTGTAGTGTGAGACTGTTTGAAACTAAGCTTTACAATGCAGGAAGGCAGAGATTTAACTTGTTTTAGGTTCTAGCACTGCTGTCTAAGTAGGTACTTCTCCATTTCTACAATTTTTCCATGTCCTTTCTCCTCCACCAAATTTTCCAGTATTGCTTTTGTTATTATTTTCCTGAAAACACTTTATGTCCTTATCCATTTCAAAATATCCTCTCCCCAATTACCTAGTAAAATCTTTGATATCTTCTATTACCTACCGAAAAGCTCCCTCTTCCTTTAGGTAAAAATTCAGGATATTGCATATGAAGAGGTAGGGAAAAGGGAATTAAGTAATTTTTGGAGTTTCAGGTCTTTTTTGAGACAGCTTTTTGAGACTCCTACAGTTAATTGTGAAAATTTTAAATATGAAGAAATGAGAATGTTAGGAAGCCCTGAGTGTAATGTTATTTCATGTTTCATTCATGTGATCTGTATATTCCTTTTTTTCTTTCATGGCCCATTCCCTTTTTGCTTTCTCTTTTTCCACTGCTGTTTCTGAAACTTGCATGGAGAATGAAAAGGAAGGAAGCAGAGTGCAGAGGATGGGACAGGGTGAGAGTTGAAACGGCTCAAAACCCTTCTAGCCAACATCAGGATTATTGATCTGACACTGTCCCACCCCTTGCCATAAGCACAGACAGGCAGACCCAGCTGTGGGGCAGGGGTAGCAGCACATCTCTTATCAGCCCCTAAGTGACAGCCCTCGTGCCTCTGTCAGCTGCCTGGTGTGAGAGCTCTGTATGGGCTGTAGAGCACAAGATTTTGTATCTTATCCTTTCTATGTGAGTGACAGTGGTGAAGATAGCCCTTCCTGACAGGAAATAGGGATAATTATATGTTTTCTCCAACTACATCTTTTACTGTTTAATTTACAGCTGTCGGACCCTTATTTGCTGTACTTCACTTCAGTGCATTCTTGATCATCTTCTGTTTTCATAGAATCATAAAATGATTTGGGTTGGAAGGGACTTTCAAGATCACCTACTCCTGACCTCCCTGCCATGGGCAGGGACACCTTCCACTAGACCAGGTTGCTCAGAACCCCATCCAACCTGGCCTTGAACACTTCCAGGGATAGGATATCCACAACTTCTCTGGGCAACTTGTGCCAGTGCCTCACCACCTTCAAAGTAAAGAATTTCTCCCTAATATCCAATCTAAACCTTCCCTCTGCCACTTTATAGCCATTACCCTTGTTCTATCACTATGTTGTCCTTGAAAAAAGGCCCCCTTCAGCTCTCTTGTAGCCCCTTTAGGTACTGGAAGGGTGCTGTAATGTCTTCCTGGAGCCTTCTATTTTCCAGGTTGAACAACTCCAATTATCTCAGCCTTTCCTCACAGGAGAGGTTCTCCATCCCTCTAACCCTTTCCGTGGCCTCCTCTGGACTTGCTTCAACAGCTCAATGTCCTTCCAGTGTTGCTTTAGATGGGGCCTCATGACAGTGGAGTAGAGGAGCAGAATCACCTCGGTCAACCTCCTGACCACGCTGATTTTGATGCAGATAAGGATATCGTTGAATTTTTGGGCTGCAAGTTCACGTTGCTGTGTCATGTCCATCTTCTCATCCACCAGCACCCTCAATTCCTTCTCAGCAGGGCTGCTCTTGATCTGTTCATCCCATCTTATTTAATTTTCCATTTTACAGCCCTTGGGGCAGAAATGATGATAAAAGTGACAAGGCAGAACTTTCCAGCAGGTCTCCTTCTGCTGGGATTATGGTAAAATTGTGGAAGGATTCACAGTCAGTGATTTCCTGTGTGTCACATTCAGAAATTGAGAGGATAAAACTGTGTTTTATCTCAGTCTTGGACTTAGGATCTCTGACACTCGATAAACTCTGCTTCTGCTTGACTCCCCTGTGTTCCCCCTACCTGCATGCCCGATGTTGGTGGTGGCCACAGTGCTGGGCAGAGATGGCTGAGACATCAAAGATCCAACTTGTCTTCACTCAAAACTGCCCTGCACCGAGCCATGCTTCTTATTTCTGTCATTTTATAGGAGTCTGTTCATGGTGAAGACAACCACAATGCAGAATTTTGTGGTCAGAGGAGATGATTTTTCCTGTCTCCTCTTAGCCCAGCTCCTTTCATAAGAAAGAGAAACCTTTCAGGTCAGAGTCAAAAAGAGACTGGAGGCAGTCACTTCCAAGAATTTCGGTCTTAAATTCTGCATCCAACCTCCCCACTCTGCAGACACCTAAGCTGGGTAAGGTGTCCAACCTTAGGTTTCTGCTGTTGGGGCTTCCAAGATTTGCCTCTGCCTTAAATGATTTGAGTTGTATGATTATGAGAAATTAAAGTGGCTATCCTACATTGGTTCCAGTATGACTTTTTTTTCAGGTCAGTTCCCAAAATGCTTTGTTATAAAGCCAACTAGCTGTGAATTGCTTTCTACCCTGGGGACCTGCTGCAACAAGGAGGTAAAGAATGGCCTGTTTCTAGAATACCTGGTGGGAAAGGGTTGCTTTCAGAGCTTCCTGTATCTGTTCAATTGTCCTTTTTAAGTCTGGTGTTTTAAAAAAGAAATGGCCATGCTTGTTCTCAGTGGAGGAGAGCATGGAGGTACTCAGTTTGGGTGGATTTCAGGCAGTGGATACACAATGGGAGTGCTAGGTACAGAGGGAAGGGTTCAGAGCTGAGGATACAACCCTGCTATCTGCATCTCCACAAGTAACGACAGATACCTCTTCCTTTCATGGCCTTTATTCACAGATCCTTCACTTTTGCTGGTGTGTTGGTGTCCACAGTAGAGTTCTGGATTTCATTACAAAAGCCAAGACCATGCAAATTAGACTATGGAAAGGCTTTGCAATACTAAATCTCTTAATCAAATGCACTTGTTGTTTCTGAACAAACTTTCATTACGTTAGACATCCATCATCTTTTCGGAACACATGGAGGAGGAATTCACCCACACGGCGCAAGTAGGAGGCATTCATGTTCCTGTATTTGGGAAATTTTCTGTTGTTTGGATAGTTCAGTAGAAGTGTTGGGAAGTGGTAGGTGAGTGTGTGGTGCATCTCCAGTTAGCATGGCCCTGTTAATAACCCTGAGAGTGACAGACAATGGGTATGAGCTCATTTCTGGAGTTTGTAGGGATTCTGGTTATCCAGGCCATTATCATAAGGCGTAGAGCAAGGAATGCAAAGCAATTCTTCCTTGCCCCAGTTAAGAGTTCTGGGAAATGCGTTCACCAGGCTTCTCTTTGTTAGAAAGTATGTTGCCTATTTCCCAAATAGGTTTAGGCTGTTACCCCATCCCGATTCCTCGCTCCAGCTCTGCTGGCTAACTATATAAAGCCATGACATATGGGTCTTTTTACTGACATAATCCTCTACTGTACTAAAAAAGAAAATATTAAATTTCATTCCAAGAGCTGTAAGAACTTCCATGAGGATATAAAAAGCAGGAAATTGGCCCTGTAAGACTGGAGTACTCTCATATTGAATACCCTCCAGGGGCTCACTCTTAAAAGCGTCTTCCTAATAGCTAATGTAGGTTGGAACAGCTCTGCCTCTGCTTGAGAGGAAATGGGATTTGTAGGACTTTGCCAGTACAGGTTACAGGTCTTAGGCCAAAGGACTGGTGTTCTGAGACCCTGTACAAAATCAACATGCTCTGTACATACTGCACTAACAAGGGTTTGAACATGCAGTACTGAGGAAGAATCCCAGGATTTTCCACTCCACCACGAACTGTTCCTACCATAATGTTTCTGGACATCATTTTGGTCTTTGTCTTGCTTAGATCATTCCTCCCTAATCTGAACACCCTGCAGGCAGAAGTGGCAGTTAATTTAAATGTATGAAGCTCTGGGAATAATGTTATCTATTACCCCAAACAGCCAGTGAGCCTTGGATTACCTGCAGGTGATGGATTTTCCATCTCCAGGACACGTGCGTGCTGCAAACCCGGCTTCAGCAACAACAAGAGAGACATTTCAGCCTTGTGCTAGGTTTAAAAGAAGCAGACAAAAAAGTATGGGCTAAGTTTTCTTACTTAGCCTGGTGCAATGCAGTCATTATCAGGATGGGTGAGCTGTGCACCTGCTACTGGGTAATGTAGTTTGGAGTGTGTTTTCCCCCAAGAGCATTCCTAAACTATTATATGTCTAATAATATCATTGTGTTAATACCCACAAGATTCAAATACATTTGCACCCCAAAGGATGAGGCACTCCAGAGGCAGAATATGGACCAACATGTTTTGTAATTGACTTGCAATCTAAGTGACTTGAATGATATACTTGAGAAATTTTGGGGATAGAAGGGGATAGTGCAAATGAGATTTTGACAGGTGAACTGACCTCTGAGTATCCTGTTCTGTTGCCAGTACCCTGGTCCGTACTAAAGAGGTGCAGGCTACAGCTTTGCAAAGGAAAGTAAGTAACAATTAAGGGGAAAAAATTGTTTCAAACAAAATGCAGCCCTGAGAGGCTACTTTGCTATAAAAAAATAAAATGCATCTAGAAATATTGAACCAATGCCTCAGTTTCAAGTTCAGGATATTCTTCCTGCCTTTGCCAGTGAGTAAATAACCACTGTGAGAGAAGCTGTCACTACAAGTGCTACAGGTGCTGGTGCCTGGTTCTTGGGCAAACTCTTTTTTCAGGCATTGTTTTCCCAAATCAGATATGCAAAACTTCCTCTTATCAGCCTCCCCTTATCAGCTCTTCTAATCCCTTTGACCCTCACATATACTCTGAGACACTTCCCATGGGTCTTTTCCTTGATAACTATTTCAGTCAGGCTAACCAAGATACTTGAGCAATTGTGTTTTATACAGGACCAGCCTTTCAGATGTAGAACTTCTTTTGAAATTCAGACTCCTTGTTAGCTGAAGTGAGAAGGCGTCACCACTTGGCTGGTCCATAAACACAGGTGTTCACAGGGTGCAGTGGAGATTTTGCTTACAGTCTGGTCGATGATGCCAAAGCCAAAGAAGAGAGTCTGTCACACAGATTTTCATTGCAGGTTACTTTGGGGTTTTCTTAGACAATCCATAGAAAGATTTCCAAGCTTGATATGCAAGAGTACAGTTTAAACCTAGAGTTACTTTCCTCTGGGCAAAACACTGAAAAGTTATACTTGGGGAAATTGCACCAAGGTTTCAGCCTGCAGACACTGCGTGGCTGCAGCAGGCAAAAATACACTGCAAATTCCTCTTCTAGCAGTGGGGGTGTTTTAGAATAGCAGTGATTTGGCAGACAACCAGTAAGGGCTTGTTTTAAAGCGTCTGTGGTAAATGCATTTATGAGGGGTCAATTTGTAGAACGCATGATCCAAGCATAGTTAAGGAGTCAAGGGTAGCTGAGTTCTAATTCTGACCTTCTCTCAGGATTCCTTGTGTGTGCAAATACAGCACCACAGAGGTTAAAGGAACATTCCTCAGGCTGCAGATTAGGAAATGCCCATGTTGAGTTAATCCTTGGAGTGTGCTTTATGGCCCTCTAGGACTCTTGGTTATGGTCCTGTGTAGGATATTTTTCCCCATTCCACTTGTGTTTTGTTCTGTCTCCTGGACAGGTACCTGTCACTTAGGGAACAGCTATTTATTATTTTTCCCCTCCTAAATTATGGACTTTATTTCTCACACAATCAAACTTGCTTCCAATTGCAGCAATATTAATCATTCATGGGCCCAGGCAGTTCCAGCACCGAGTACTTCAGGGCAGTAATAGAGTGCAGCTAAGGCAAAAAAATCGATGGGATGGAATGGTCTGCTGATCTTTCCCACCACCCTATTTCATCTCTCATAAAGCTGACAGATTGCTTTGGCTCACACTCATGTTAACCATCACTCTGCATCTGATCAGTTTTTTAGGGGTTGGGATAGAAGTTGCTCTTGAGATGTGATGTAGCCCAGAGAAGCTGTGGATGCCCCATCCTTGGAAGAGTTCAAGGCCAGGTTGGATGGGGCTCTGAGCAACCTGGGGTAGTGGAAGGTGTCCTTCCCTATGGCAGGGGTTGGAATGGGATCATCTTGAAGGTCCCTTCCAACCTAAACAATTCTGTGATTCTATCCTTGCAAATGAAGAGAAGAAACATCCCACCCCCTGCAGCCTCGCTAGCACTTAGAGCAGACATTGAAGAGTTTTTTGCTAGCAGGGTGCATGAATGGCTTCATCCAACATACTATGGGGCTGTTGACTGTGTCCTCCTTGATCTCAGCAGACTTTGGATCAGTTGTAGTTGAGTAAAATACCTCAGGAAGAGCTCTGGTGTTAGCAGAGAATTTTCTGCTCTATTATTCACATGAGTTTTTAAACACTGTCCACTGAAATCAGTGTCCCTCTTTTCATTAATTACAGTTGGCTCTGGATCAGGCCTGGGAAGATGTACATCTTCCAGAAATGCCATCAGATGATTTCTTTAAAAATCATCAAACAAAGATACACGACCGCATGGGATGATCAGCAGGGAAGAAAGTCCCATCTCTCTTTTATACGGTTGGCTTCCTGCTCATATCAGCAATAATTTAGATAATTAAATTGCTTAGTTCAGTAGTTGGAAGAGGCACAATCAACAAGCTGACTCTACTAAGATGTCAGATGTATTAGTGTGCTGGGTTTTATATGTGTTTTTCTTTTTTGTGTGTGTGAAAAGCTGTATAATTGGACACTGTCTTTTTCACCCCCGGCTAACCTCTTCTTCAGAGGAGCATACCAAAGACATTTAAAATCACATTATGAATGCCAGCATAGTTACAACATTTATATGGCATATGGTGATGTTCAGTGGCAGCAGACGAATGGATGAAATCAAGCACAATAATAGAATCAGCCCCCCTTGAATTTAACAGTAAGACAGACAGTTCAGTGGTATAATTTAGTAAAATGGAAGTAGGAGCTTGAATATTTTAATGAGGTGTCTAAAGCACATAGCTGGGCATACTTTTAGCATTCAACTTTGATTCAGTGGTCTTTGTACTGTCCCTGTAGGGTCTTTGAACTTTTGCTCGCATGAGGCAGAAGCAGTTTTATTAAATCACACTCCTGAAATGCTCGTCTTACTGTGACTCCAAGCTTATTTTGTTTTGCTTTATGAATATTTGTGGCTGAATCACTCCTCTGAAGAATGAAGGAGATCACAGAAAGTGTTCTGTGTTATTCCATCTCTAACTCACGTGGGTTTTGCTTTTGATGGCATCTCTCAAACCAGGACAGAAGAGCAGTCTCTGGAGAGGCACAGATGGGGAATATCCAGTGCCGGTGCAAATTACTTCTCCTAGAAGTGCCGTGAGGTTTTCTTCCCTGCCACATTCTCTGTGTCTGCCCCTTCTTTTCCTTTTATTTTTCCAAGATGCCACTTCCAAATGAACAGTTTTGCTTCTCTTTTTCCACAAGGGTTTTTCATCCTTGTTCTCTGAATGGCAGTGTTGAGATGAGAAGTCCAAGTTCTCCTTTGGCTCTTTTTTTTTTTAATTGATGTGTTTTGCCCTACATTCCCCAAAGAGTGTTTACTTATTCTTCAAAACTAGAGAGACCTTACCATGGATTCTAACTGACCTAAAACTCTATACTAACCCCCCCAAAAAGCCATTCTGAAGCTGAAAGTTATATAGAACTCGTGCCTATCTTTTGCATATTGTTTGTTCAGCTGTGAGATGGTATGAATAGCTTAGTGCTGTGCTTGTATTTTGAGCGTAGAGGGCTCACTCTAACATTTACTGACTTCTCAGCTGGGGTGCCATTCCCACATCATGTTTGCATGTAGCCAGAAGTATTCACTTCTTTTTTTCCCATTAAACTATTAAAAACGGAGCCTCAGACACAGAGCCCGCAGTTCAGTAATAAACCTGGACGTGATGGGATTTGTCAGTTCTTTTTGCAATACCCCTTAATGCATCACAAGGGAATCCCAAAGTGATGATTGTGGAATAAAAAGAAAATGGGAGGTATTTTTAAATGATGTACATTGACTTAGGCCTCTTTGAGGCCTAAATTCTTCCCATATGATAGGCTGAACTAAAAATAATAGTAATAAAAAAAATCCATGTTGGCCATTTGGAAATAGGGTCAGCTAAAGAGAATTTTATAGTCCTGGATCACTCTGAAACCTAAACTGTCCCACTTTTGGCTCCTTTTTGACCATTTCTCCTGGAAAAGGAAATAGTGATCAGCTGCTGCAATTTCAAACTGGGCTCAGTCTCAAAGTGGCTGACTGAGGTGGGAAAGAAACAAGTGTGGAAAACCCATTACTAAAAATACTTTATTTCCAACTTTTTTTCTAACACCCCTGAAGACTTCCTTGCCATGACATGAGTCCGGTTCATGTGAATGGGACAATTTTCTCTCACTGGTATATTTGTATATAAAGTAGTTGCAAGTTAAGAGACTTGGTTCAATTCTTTGTACTATAAAAGTGGATAAAATGATATATTTTGGCCTGAATGCAAGAATAATATTGAACCATAAATGTGTATTAAAGCCACCACAAGTTATGATTATAGATTTTAAGCAGATGTTCTGTTTTGATTTGTGGCTCTTTTTTTGCCACTATTTTTAGCCTAAATGGCTGTTCTGAGACACCTTGCAGCATTCCTAATGCAGAAATGAGTCCTTGAAGTGTTTTGGCAAGGAGGGGAGAATAATGAGGCCTTAGAGATGGAGCCCTCAGGCCTGGCCATGGGGGAAGTCCTTCTGCTGGGGCAGAATCCCACACGTACCAAGTGAGCCCCATCCGCCGAGCTGCATCCTCTGCTCGCAGAGCCAGAGTTGTTCTGCTGACTGACACCAGCTGGTGCTCTGCTCCTTTTATCCTGGCCTCATGTGGGTTAGCAGCTGGCCAAGACTGTTTTTAAGAATGTATTTATAAAACTTCACAGCCATGCAAGCCCAGACACAGAGAAAGGACATTTTGAGCTCGGCACTGGAAGTGCAGGATGTCGCTTGGCAGATCTGGTTTCCCAGCTCTCGCTGTTGCCACAAACCTGCTGTCCCATCACTAGTACCCAAAAACAATGTTTCCTAAAAAAATCCAGGGGAGCAAAACCGTTGGGCTGAAGGCTCCCATATATATTTTAAGTAATGCCTGTCCTGATCCCTCTGCAGGCGGCTGCCTGATTGGTATTTCAATAATGTACTTATTTAGAAGGAAATTCTAACTCCTGTAGGGCACAGTGGTATTTTCATGCCTTTTTTACCCTGCAGCCTTTTCCAGCTGGCTCAAACCTGAACACCTCACTGTCTGGTAGGGACATCATCTGGCTGAGGTGTAAACTACAGCACCTGATTGTGTCCTTTGTATTTAGAGTTGGTACATGAATAAATATGATTTTTTTTTAAATCTTTCTTGTATTTATGTTCCACTGTTGGCAGACACTTCCAAATTTTATTTGCAGTGAAGAGTTTATTATATGTATTGCTTTTCTCCTTGTCTGCATATGATATGGACTTCTGAAAATAGCCTGAATTTTATCTTTTGGAAAGAGCCTGTATTTTTTGTGGGGATAAGGATTTATAGCGACATCTTGACAACTTCATAAGATTTTCCCCCTTTTTAATTTCCTAAACCAGCACAACATGCTGAGATACATGGCAGAGATAGGCCCAACATCTGACTGATCAAAATGGGTTTTGAACCAATGCTGACACCACCATTATTTCTGTCTGTGATTCCCACAGAACCCTATTGTTTTGAAAAGAAATGTCCTAGAAGGCATAATCGACCCTGCAGCAATGGACTACATCAGACAGTGTCCCCTTCATGACTTCTACCCAGCTATCAACAGTGAGAAGCAGACGTGCATGTTAAAAGACTGAGAAGGCAGAACTTCCCCAAGAAAATGAACAAAGAAGTAATTAGAATCATTAAAGAGGAAAAGAAGGAATCAGGAGCTGGGAGAAAGTTTTTGAAAAAAATGCCTTAGGCAGTGAGAGCTGCAGAGTGGAAGCTGGTTTCTCCCTTCTGGGTGTGCAAACAGTAGATCAAACTGCAATGACTTTATGATATAATAAAAAATAATAAAATGAGCAATAAGAGATTTTTTTTTTAAAGTGTCGATCTAGTGTTAGAAAACACCGTTTAACTTTTAATGGCCCAGCCACTTTGCCTGACTTCTTACAATACCTTCTGATTTCAGTGACTCCACTCACAGTCAACTCAAACCAGATCTTATATTGAAGATAACCCTGAGTTTTTGCATGTCTTTAAGCTAAATAGTGGAAAGACATGTTTTGAAACTGCTGAGTTTACTCCTACAAAGAAGGACCAATGGCAACAAATATGTGTATGAAAATAGTGGTGCATTTTTAGAATTTGTCATTTTTGGGGCTCCAGAACTGAAAGCAGCAATGGGTGAAGTGGCAACGGGTTGTGTGTGTGATTTGTAGTGGTTTGTATCTGGGCTCTGCATTGTGTATCTCCTAATGATGAATGCGTGGGAGGGCCAGGTCAGGAATGGTTTCCACTCCAGTGCGCTGATTGTGTAGTTGGCAGTGGGCTCAATTAAAGTATAATAATCTGGTAATCTCTCTCCTGTTTCCATTCAGCTGCTTCACAGTGAATAGAGCCAGTGAACGAGTATAGCTTTTGAAAAGTAGGTGAACTCCTGCCTCTTTGTCTGAGCAGTTTATGTCTACTCAAGTAAAATGACAGGCAGAAGAGGCGACTCTCCAAAACGTTGCTCTCATGACTTGCATCGCTGCTGCCGTTTGTGTTGCTGTGAGATAACACTTGCTCTTTATTTCCCTCTCTAGGCCGCGCGTTGGATTTCCAGCAAGCTTCGCACCACGGAGAAAAGACGAGCTGATGTGAGAAAGGAGATATGGATATGTCCATGATGGGAAGATGCCGTGTGCCCCATCTCTTGGTTCTTCTCACACTCGTGTTCAGCGGGGAGAGAACCGAGGCACAAAGAGCAGGTACGCCTTCAGTTTACTGCCTCGTGCCCCGGAGCTGCTGGGGCTCTGCCATGGCTGGGAAGCCATCAGTACCAGGAGGAAAACTATAAACAACCCAAGACATTTACTGCTGGAAATACATTAAACAGACCTTAGGGATGGAGAAGGCTCAGGGATCAAGGCTGTGATTTACCTGGGGTCTCTTGTTCTGTTGCAGGCTTAGAAAGTTTAGCTCAGCTACCCACAGCAAGAGGAGCATCTCACCACGGTTTGCTCTGGATGTGCTCCATCTACCCCGCACTGGCATGGAGATAACTTCTTCCATCGCCTCCTGTGGGTGTCAGATGAGACCTGGTGAATCTTCTGCCTGGCTGTGACTTTCCTGTGAGCTAAACAGGGACAAGGCACTGTTCATACCCTCCCTTGATTCAAGATATTTGAAGGATGTGTTGATGTGGTGCTTAGGGACATGGTTTAGTGGTAGACTTAACAGTGTTGGGTTAATGGTTGAAATTTATGATCTTAGAGGCCTTTTCCAACCTAAGTGACTCTAGGATTCTGTTTCTCTACTGTCTAGTTGCTAGCATGGTCCCTGGCACAGCTTTTGGCCTGGGCTCATGAACACTCTCCCCCAAATGCCACTGAATGCATTAGAGGATGGGGTAGCTGAGGGACTGTTCTTACAGGGATCCTTGAGAAGAACACTTTGGTTTTTGTGTGGCAGCAAGAAGAGTTATCTGGCATCAGTGATGCCACACCTCAAATTTAAAATGGTTGTAGACCCACACAATTTTTTTTATAAGAGTCCAAAGGCATTTTGAGATGGAGGTTTTCCATCTCTTTTTTCTGGGAAAGCTGTTATTCTGTAGGCTTGGGTATTTTATAAGAAAGAAAAGGCTTTTTTAGACCTTCTTTCAGTTTAAGGAATAGCTGCTTTACAGCTTTATTATGTGATCTCTCTATGGTTTTTAAAAAGAATTTTAACAGGAATAAATACTTAGTAAACAAAAAAAGTGAAATCTCACTTTTTTCTCTGCTTCTGAACCTGTCACAGGCAGAATATAGTGGTGCCATTTATATGTTCATTCTGCGCTTACTTTAAACAATTTTGGGCTTATGGCTTGTTTGTGAACTATTTTTAAAGGAAATATTGCAAAACAGTTGGTTCAGTGTCTGAGTAGATGAATACAGCTCCTTGAATCATGCTCCCAGAGAGCATTTCTGCAATTACAAAACTGAAATTTTGCTTTCTGTGAGTTATCTCCCATATTCCCTTAACATGAACTGAATTGTTTCTGCCAGTAAAAAATAACGTTATGGCATTCTTGGAAAGCAATCCATTTTGTCCAGCAGTGGACATTAGAGTGCTAAAAATGCAGATTAATATTTACTAAAAGCATTTCTGCAGCATTTCATCTCACTGCCATCAGGTGTGTAAGCAAAGAACCACTAACTCAAAAAAAAAAAAATCCTGAAAGACCATGTTTTTCTTCCCTGCAGTACAGCCTTGAATAGACATCAATTTTTAAACCTTAACTCCCCCTTGTTTTAAGGCTCATTGCCCTTGAACACAGACAGGATTCATTCTGTCTGTTCTCTTTGTTTTGAAATTGCAGTTGTCTCACCTGCTGAGAGCCATTAAAATAAGTAACAGGAAGTTCTGTACCTTGTGGGTTTTGCTCTCTAGTTAGTCTCACTCAATTAACATTCTTTCAGCCAGAATAGATTAATATAATAATGAATTTAGGAAGAAGGTGAGGTGGGGAAGTGTAGAGTTCTTTCTTACCTTTTACTGTTAATCCTTTATATTCTCCAAAAATCAAGCAGAACCACACTTGAGAGTCCAGCTGATATACACAGATTTAATGTAACTGACAGGCCATAATATAAAATGATATAAACCATCATCACCCCTCTCAGATTGCCTTCGAGAGAGTTTTTCCAGACAGACTTTTCTTGCTCTGGGGTTAGAGACAAGCACTCCCTCACTCACAAATGCCATCACAGAACACATTCCCACAGGAAGGTTTTGGCTGGGATAGAGTTAATTATTCTCACAGTGGCTGGTATGGGGCCGTGCTTTGGATTTGTGCTGGATACGGTGTTGATGACACAGGGAAGTTTTTGTTACTGATGAGCAGAGCTCACACTGAGCCAAGGCCTTTTTTATTTCTCCTCACACCAGTCAGGAGGCTGGGGGTGCACAAGAAATTGGGAGGAGGCAAAGTTAGTACAGCTGCCCCCAGCTGACCAAAGGGATATCCCAAACCATAAGGTGTCATGCTCAGAAATAAAACTGGGGAGACACTTGGCTGGAGACTCCTGCTCAGGGACTGTCTGAGTCAGTCAGTGGTGAGCAACTCTTTTCATTTGCATCACTCCTCTTTCTTGGGTTTTATTTATATCTCTTTATTTTGCTTTTCATTGCAACTTCTTCTTATTTTGTTTTATTTTATTTTATTTCAACTATTAAACTTCCTTTTCTCAACCCACTTTTACCTTTCCAATTCTCTTCCCCCCAATACTGCTGAGGGCAGTGAGTGAGGGGCTGTGTGGTGCTTAGTTGCCAGCTGGGGTTAAACTACAACAACAGGTTGTTTCCAAAGAGATCCCATGTGGATGGGCTGATCCCAGTGTGATCCCTGTGTGCATAGGTTGTTCCCATGGGCCCTGCACCTGGAATGTGCTGGGATGTGCTCTCCTACAGAGCTCAACACAGCAGCAGGTGATGATGCTCATGTCTCATCACCTGCCACACTCCAAGTGTGCATTCAATCATTCTCATGGTCATCATGCAATACCACGAGCACTGACCTACTCTTTCATAATGCTTTTACTCTTCTCTGAAGGCAAATCCTCTCCCTGTAGCTGAGCTACCCACTCCCTCCTGTCCAGTGAAGTAGGCTGTTCTGGAATTCTTCCATTCCAGGCAGGGTCACAACCCTAGGATGAGCAAAAGAACCAGAGCTAATTTATGTCAAAATCTGGGTGCGGGTGAAGACTTTTTGGCCTTCCCGTAGGTTCAAATGCTGGAATTCAGTAGGAAATATGTCATTTTACCACTGGTTCAAATATGCAGTTGTGTACTTTTGTCCCGGTTTTAGAGACA